>JAUIMM010001710.1:600000-973441 GCA_031769625.1 Taudactylus pleione
AGCGTCTGTGTGGACTCCCTGCAAGTGACATCAGAGCAGTGCCTGCCTCACCTCAGCGTCTGTGTGTACTCCCTGCTTGTAACATCAGAGCAGTGCCTGCCTCACCTCAGCGTCTGTGTGTACTCCCTGCTATTAACATCAGAGCAGTGCCTGCCTCACCTCAGCGTCTGTGTGTACTCCCTGCAAGTAACATCAGAGCAGTGCCTGCCTCACCTCAGCGTCTGTGTGTACTCCCTGCAAGTAACATCAGAGCAGTGCCTGCCTCACCTCAGCGTCTGTGTGTACTCCCTGCTATTAACATCAGAGCAGTGCCTGCCTCACCTCAGCGTCGTGTGTGTACTCCATGCAAGTAACATCAGAGCAGTGCCTGCCACACCTCAGCATCTGTGTGTACTCCCTGCAAGTTACATCAGAGCAGTGCCTGCCTCACCTCAACGTCTGTGTGTACTCCCTGCTAGTAACATCAGAGCAGTGCCTGCCACACCTCAGCGTCTGTGTGTACTCCCTGCAAGTAACATCAGAGCAGTGCCTGCCACACCTCAGCGTCTGTGTGTACTCCCTGCAAGTTACATCAGAGCAGTGCCTGCCACACCTCAGCGTCTGTGTGTACTCCCTGCTAGTAACATCAGAGCAGTGCCTGCCACACCTCAGCATCTGTGTGTACTCCCTGCTAGTAACATCAGAGCAGTGCCTGCCACACCTCAGCGTCTGTGTGTACTCCCTGCTAGTAACATCAGAGCAGTGCCTGCCACACCTCAGCATCTGTGTGTACTCCCTGCAAGTAACATCAGAGCAGTGCCTGCCACACCTCAGCGTCTGTGTGTACTCCCTGCTAGTAACATCAGAGCAGTGCCTGCCACACCTCAGCGTCTGTGTGTACTCCCTGCTAGTAACATCAGAGCACTGCCTGCCTCACCTCAGCGTCTGTGTGTACTCCCTGCAAGTTACATTAGTGCAGTGCCTGTCACACCTCAGCGTCTGTGTGTACTCCCTGCAAGTTACATTAGTGCAGTGCCTGTCACACCTCAGCGTCGTGTGTGTACTCCATGCAAGTAACATCAGAGCAGTGCCTGCCACACCTCAGCATCTGTGTGTACTCCCTGCAAGTTACATCAGAGCAGTGCCTGCCTCACCTCAACGTCTGTGTGTACTCCCTGCTAGTAACATCAGAGCAGTGCCTGCCACACCTCAGCATCTGTGTGTACTCCCTGCAAGTAACATCAGAGCAGTGCCTGCCACACCTCAGCGTCTGTGTGTACTCCCTGCAAGTTACATCAGAGCAGTGCCTGCCACACCTCAGCGTCTGTGTGTACTCCCTGCAAGTTACATCAGAGCAGTGCCTGCCACACCTCAGCGTCTGTGTGTACTCCCTGCTAGTAACATCAGAGCAGTGCCTGCCACACCTCAGCATCTGTGTGTACTCCCTGCTAGTAACATCAGAGCAGTGCCTGTCACACCTCAGCGTCTGTGTGTACTCCCTGCTAGTAACATCAGAGCAGTGCCTGCCACACCTCAGCGTCTGTGTGTACTCCCTGCAAGTAACATCAGAGCAGTGCCTGCCTCACCTCAGCGTCTGTGTGTACTCCCTGCAAGTTACATTAGTGCAGTGCCTGTCACACCTCAGCGTCTGTGTGTACTCCCTGCAAGTAACATCAGAGCAGTGCCTGCCTCACCTCAGCGTCTGTGTGGATTTCCTGCAAGTAACATCAGAGCAGTGCCTGCCTCACCTCAGCGTCTGTGTGTACTCCCTGCTAGTAACATCAGAGCAGTGCCTGCCACACCTCAGCATCTGTGTGTACTCCCTGCTAGTAACATCAGAGCAGTGCCTGCCACACCTCAGCGTCTGTGTGGATTTCCTGCAAGTTACATCAGAGCAGTGCCTGCCACACCTCAGCGTCTGTGTGTACTCCCTGCAAGTTACATCAGAGCAGTGCCTGCCACACCTCAGCGTCTGTGTGTACTCCCTGCAAGTTACATCAGAGCAGTGCCTGCCACACCTCAGCGTCTGTGTGTACTCCCTGCAAGTTACATCAGAGCAGTGCCTGCCACACCTCAGCGTCTGTGTGTACTCCCTGCTAGTAACATCAGAGCAGTGCCTGCCACACCTCAGCATCTGTGTGTACTCCCTGCAAGTAACATCAGAGCAGTGCCTGCCACACCTCAGCGTCTGTGTGTACTCCCTGCTAGTAACATCAGAGCAGTGCCTGCCACACCTCAGTGTCTGTGTGTACTCCCTGCTAGTAACATCAGAGCAGTGCCTGCCACACCTCAGCGTCTGTGTGTACTCCCTGCTAGTAACATCAGAGCAGTGCCTGCCTCACCTCAGCATCTGTGTGTACTCCCTGCAAGTTACATTAGTGCAGTGCCTGTCACACCTCAGCGTCTGTGTGTACTCCCTGCTAGTAACATCAGAGCAGTGCCTGCCACACCTCAGCGTCTGTGTGTACTCCCTGCTAGTAACATCAGAGCAGTGCCTGCCTCACCTCAGCGTCTGTGTGTACTCCCTGCAAGTTACATTAGTGCAGTGCCTGTCACACCTCAGCGTCTGTGTGTACTCCCTGCTAGTAACATCAGAGCAGTGCCTGCCACACCTCAGCGTCTGTGTGTACTCCCTGCAAGTAACATCAGAGCAGTGCCTGCCTCACCTCAGCGTCTGTGTGGATTTCCTGCAAGTAACATCAGAGCAGTGCCTGCCACACCTCAGCGTCTGTGTGTACTCCCTGCTAGTAACATCAGAGCAGTGCCTGCCACACCTCAGCATCTGTGTGTACTCCCTGCTAGTAACATCAGAGCAGTGCCTGCCACACCTCAGCGTCTGTGTGGATTTCCTGCAAGTTACATCAGAGCAGTGCCTGCCACACCTCAGCGTCTGTGTGTACTCCCTGCAAGTTACATCAGAGCAGTGCCTGCCACACCTCAGCGTCTGTGTGTACTCCCTGCAAGTTACATCAGAGCAGTGCCTGCCACACCTCAGCGTCTGTGTGTACTCCCTGCAAGTTACATCAGAGCAGTGCCTGCCACACCTCAGCGTCTGTGTGTACTCCCTGCAAGTTACATCAGAGCAGTGCCTGCCACACCTCAGCGTCTGTGTACTCCCTGCTAGTAACATCAGAGCAGTGCCTGCCACACCTCAGCGTCTGTGTGTACTCCCTGCAAGTTACATCAGAGCAGTGCCTGCCACACCTCAGCGTCTGTGTGGATTTCCTGCAAGTTACATCAGAGCAGTGCCTGCCACACCTCAGCGTCTGTGTGTACTCCCTGCAAGTAACATCAGAGCAGTGCCTGCCACACCTCAGCGTCTGTGTGTACTCCCTGCAAGTTACATCAGAGCAGTGCCTGCCTCACCTCAGCGTCTGTGTGGATTTCCTGCTAGTAACATCAGAGTAGTGCCTGCCACACCTCAGCGTCTGTGTGTACTCCCTGCAAGTGACATCAGAGCAGTGCCTGCCACACCTCAGCGTCTGTGTGGATTTCCTGCTAGTAACATCAGAGCAGTGCCTGCCACACCTCAGCGTCTGTGTGTACTCCCTGCAAGTTACATCAGAGCAGTGCCTGCCACACCTCAGCGTCTGTGTGGATTTCCTGCTAGTAACATCAGAGCAGTGCCTGCCACACCTCAGCATCTGTGTGTACTCCCTGCAAGTAACATCAGAGCAGTGCCTGCCACACCTCAGCGTCTGTGTGTACTCCCTGCTAGTAACATCAGAGCAGTGCCTGCCACACCTCAGCGTCTGTGTGTACTCCCTGCAAGTTACATCAGAGCAGTGCCTGCCACACCTCAGCGTCTGTGTGTACTCCCTGCAAGTTACATCAGAGCAGTGCCTGCCACACCTCAGCGTCTGTGTGGATTTCCTGCTAGTAACATCAGAGCAGTGCCTGCCACACCTCAGCGTCTGTGTGTACTCCCTGCAAGTTACATCAGAGCAGTGCCTGCCACACCTCAGCGTCTGTGTGGATTTCCTGCTAGTAACATCAGAGTAGTGCCTGCCACACCTCAGCGTCTGTGTGTACTCCCTGCAAGTGACATCAGAGCAGTGCCTGCCACACCTCAGCGTCTGTGTGGATTTCCTGCTAGTAACATCAGAGCAGTGCCTGCCACACCTCAGCGTCTGTGTGTACTCCCTGCAAGTTACATCAGAGCAGTGCCTGCCACACCTCAGCGTCTGTGTGGATTTCCTGCTAGTAACATCAGAGCAGTGCCTGCCACACCTCAGCATCTGTGTGTACTCCCTGCAAGTAACATCAGAGCAGTGCCTGCCACACCTCAGCGTCTGTGTGTACTCCCTGCTAGTAACATCAGAGCAGTGCCTGCCACACCTCAGCGTCTGTGTGTACTCCCTGCAAGTTACATCAGAGCAGTGCCTGCCACACCTCAGCGTCTGTGTGTACTCCCTGCAAGTTACATCAGAGCAGTGCCTGCCACACCTCAGCGTCTGTGTGGATTTCCTGCAAGTTACATCAGAGCAGTGCCTGCCACACCTCAGCGTCTGTGTGGATTTCCTGCAAGTTACATCAGAGCAGTGCCTGCCACACCTCAGCGTCTGTGTGTACTCCCTGCAAGTTACATCAGAGCAGTGCCTGCCACACCTCAGCGTCTGTGTGTACTCCCTGCAAGTTACATCAGAGCAGTGCCTGCCACACCTCAGCGTCTGTGTGGATTTCCTGCAAGTTACATCAGAGCAGTGCCTGCCACACCTCAGCGTCTGTGTGTACTCCCTGCAAGTTACATCAGAGCAGTGCCTGCCACACCTCAGCGTCTGTGTGTACTCCCTGCAAGTTACATCAGAGCAGTGCCTGCCACACCTCAGCGTCTGTGTGTACTCCCTGCAAGTTACATCAGAGCAGTGCCTGCCACACCTCAGCGTCTGTGTGTACTCCCTGCAAGTTACATCAGAGCAGTGCCTGCCACACCTCAGCGTCTGTGTGTACTCCCTGCAAGTTACATCAGAGCAGTGCCTGCCACACCTCAGCGTCTGTGTGTACTCCCTGCATGTAACATCAGAGCAGTGCCTGCCACACCTCAGCATCTGTGTGTACTCCCTGCAAGTATCATCAGAGCAGTGCCTGCCACACCTCAGCGTCTGTGTGTACTCCCTGCAAGTTACATCAGAGCAGTGCCTGCCACACCTCAGCGTCTGTGTGTACTCCCTGCAAGTTACATCAGAGCAGTGCCTGCCACACCTCAGCGTCTGTGTGTACTCCCTGCAAGTTACATCAGAGCAGTGCCTGCCACACCTCAGCGTCTGTGTGTACTCCCTGCATGTAACATCAGAGCAGTGCCTGCCACACCTCAGCATCTGTGTGTACTCCCTGCAAGTTACATCAGAGCAGTGCCTGCCACACCTCAGCGTCTGTGTGTACTCCCTGCAAGTTACATCAGAGCAGTGCCTGCCACACCTCAGCGTCTGTGTGTACTCCCTGCAAGTTACATCAGAGCAGTGCCTGCCACACCTCAGCGTCTGTGTGGATTTCCTGCAAGTTACATCAGAGCAGTGTCAAATTTGCACTTCAGTGTCTGTGAACTTTCTGTGTATTCATTCCAGCAGTCTCAGCAGCTCCTCTGTGTGGCTTATCAGCTAAATTACATCCAGCTGTCTGCACTGCAATTCAGTGTTTATGTGCACTATCTGCAATTTATAATTCTTCAGTTTCAGTAGCAATTTGCTGTCTGCATGTTCAAACAGCAATTAACATTTTCAGCAGTTTCTGATATAGCCAAGTGCATACCAGCTCTCAAGGTTGAAAACGGTCAAGCATAGATCAGCCTTAATGCCACATTCCAGTCAGGGTCCATCTATCCTCACGACTCTTAATCAATTGGCTTACCTAGCTCCACAATCAATCAACTCTCTATATTATATTGAGCTCCATTTTCCTAGTAATGATTGCACTGTGTGAGATTTATAACATAGCCGGCACCAGAGCAAAGAAGCAGCAGAGGTAAACAAGGAAGGAGATCCAATCAGAGCAGGGAGGCGGAGACAGACCAGTCAGGTAATGAGACATTCCAACAGTTGAGTAGCTGCACATAGGAGCCAGAGTCCAGGTAGCTAGGAAGCGACTGAGAGCCAATCAGGCAGAGAGCCACAGCAGCACATGTAACATCTCCGAACATTCCTTCGATAAGGTTATGTACGTCAAACCATGTAATATGATGCCGAGCTGGTCCTACTGTAATTGCTGTACGACTGGCCATAGAGTTAAAGCCACTAGAGATGCTGGGGTTCTGTGGAGAAACAGCAAGTACCCACCCACAGAACGCTCAAATCCTAAACTAATCAGTGTGCCACCCAACCACGTGTCTGACTAGCAACACAGAGCGCTAGCTCACAACAGACCTAGTGTGCAAACAGTAACCTGGCCTAACTCTGGGTGTAGTGCTAAAAGATAATACGTATTTATACTAACGATGCTCTGCAGTCACAGCGGCAAACACGCAACACATCAAAGGACAAAGATAGAAGAAGCACAACCTCTGGCTTTAGGGGAGATGGTGATTGAAATTGCAGCCTCCTACAGAGGTTTAGCTTAAATGCTGAGGTGAGCGATGGACCTAATGCCTGTCACCCTCTGCCTATATCTGTCACATGGTGCCGGTGCGCCTTGTTACCTTCTCGAGTTTCAGTTGTCGCTCCTCCAGCACATCCGGTTCTCCAGCCACACATCCAGACATTTCCTTTTGTTGCTGAGCAACATACATGCCGCACTGGTATGGTGCCCACAGTTGCTAGAGATGGAGATGCCAGAATACTGCACTGGATCATGGGAATTCAGGCTGATGTATTGTCTCTCACCTGTGGATTATCTTTAATCACCTTTCTTGCAACGTTAGTGGTCCATTACCTTTTATTATACTGCTGGTGCTACGCGGGATTGCTGGCTATAGTGTTTGTACGTATCCTTCTGGTTCTTGCCCACCTGTGCTTGTTTCTGTGTACTGCCTCTGCATCGTGGTTTCTCTTCCTGCACTCTCTCTTCCATCCAGAGCCAGTCAGAGCAACGAGCTATTCTCCAGATTGATCACACGGCTTTAACCCACTACTTGGCGACATTAAAACTTGGTCCTCAAGGCCACCCTTTCAGCCAAAGAACACCTCAGCCCTCAAGGCTGCACCTTGCAGCCTAAGAACATCTCGGCCCTCAAGGCCGCACCTCTGCACTCAAGGCCGATTCTAGGGGTCTTAAACGGCGAGTTCTAGGAGACAGTAACAATATCTTTAAAACTGGGTGAAAGTTATCCCTTTAGCTTTATTTATGACTGGCCGGCTAAAGGGCTTGTGAAAAGACCCTTGAGCCATAGAGATCGGCTCCTATTTAGAAGAACCTACTGCCCTAATTTGGCCAGAAAAACAGACTTCATTGTGGAGGGAAAACTGTTATTGTTTTTGCAAGAAATAGAGATTTGGAAGCTGGATAACATCTCATGCTTATCGGGAGATATTCTTGGCCAATGGGCTTAGCACCTGAAGTTATTCTGTGCCTCAGGCCCAGTGTTCAAACTTAGTGTCCTCATGGGCCTAGCCCCTGAGAATTGTGTACACCACAGGCCTAGCGCCCACACTCCTTGGTGATCTAGGGAGGTATAAGTAATTAGATGGGTCCCAAAGGTGCTTACCTGGTCACCAGTGCTGGCCTCTCCAGTCTTCAGCTTCTATCTTGACTTCCACTGATAGCAGGTGTCCTCAATGCTTAGCTGCCATCTCAGGCAATCTTCTTGCTTGATCTCAGCCTCTTATGCAGCCTTCAGAACTCTTCCTCTCAGGAGCTCTTTTTCCTTGAACTGCTGCTGATGGACTGAGCTCTTTACAATCAAAGCTCACAGATTAGCGGTCTACTGGCAGTACCTCCTATTTAAAACCATGGATGCCGTGTTTGATATAGGAGACACTGGCTGAGTTTGAATCCCTTTGGTTTCAAGCTTTCCATTACACAACTTGCATGCCTCACGCAACATGTTCTTTCTGGAGCCGACTTCCACAGGAGGGATGAGTAGGAGTCTAGCACCTCCATTTGCTGGGCTACCCTGGCACTGTGATGGAGGTATTTTTGAATGTGTACCTGGGTCCCCATTTGTTTCCTTTCTTCTCTTGTATTATTTGTATGAGTGTGAATGATAGCAGCCCAAAGTGTTTCTCATCAGGTTGTAGTAAGCACAAACCTATGGGAATATGGGTGCGCTAAAAAATTGATTAATGATGTCTTTGCTATTGGCATACTTGATTAACTATTTTTTATTTCTACCAGATGGACGCAGTACAAGGAAGACCTCTGACGGACATCTCGTTTGCTCTCCAGATTTTAAATTGGAAGATAAGAACATCACACAAGAGTCTCCAGAAGAAAACCTCATTACCTTAAATATATATCCAGCTCTTCATAATGCAGATGTATCATCTGATCCCTCTATTCTTGAGGAATGTTCTCCTGGTAACTCACATGATGCTGTACATAGTACAGATCATAGCGGTGATACAGTCATTTCTTCTTCTGTATGTGGGAAAAGGTTTACACATGAATTAGCTGTTGTTACACATCAGAGAATTCACACAGGGGAGAAACCATTTCCATGTTCGCAGTGTGGGAAATGTTTTACACGCAAATCGAATCTTGTATCACATCAGAGAAGTCACACAGGTGAGAAACTATTTCCATGTTCTGAGTGTGGAAAATGTTTTACAGAGAAAGCACATCTTATTAAACATCAGAGAAGTCACACAGGAGAGAAACCATTTCCATGTTCGGAGTGTGGGAAATGTTTTACACGCAAATCGAATCTTGTATCACATCAGAGATGTCACAGAGGAGTGAAACCATTTCCATGTTCTGAGTGTGGGAAATGTTTTACACGCAAATCAAATCTTGTATCACATCAGAGACATCACACAGGTGAAAAACCATTTCCATGTTCTGAGTGTGGGAAAAGTTTTAAATACAAATCAGCTCTTGGTAGGCATGAGAGGTGTCACACAGGTGAGAAACCATTTTCTTGTTCTGAGTGTGGGAAATGTTTCACACAAAGATCAGATCTCATTATCCATGACAGACATCACACTGGAGTGAAACCATTTCCATGTTCTGTGTGTGGGAAATGTTTTTCCAAAAAATCACATCTTGTTGCACATGAGAGAAGTCACACAGGTGAGAAACCATTTCCATGTTCTGAGTGTGGGAAATGTTTTACATGGAAATTACATCTTGTTACACATCAGAGAAGTCACACTGGGGAGAAACCATTTCCATGTTCGGAGTGTGGGAAATGCTTTACACGCAAATCAAATCTTTTATTACATCAGAGACATCACACAGTTGAGAAACCATTTCCATGTCCTGAGTGTGGAAAATGTTTTACAGAAAAAGCACATCTTATTAAACATCAGAGACGTCATACAGTTGAAAAACTATTTCCATGTTATGAGTGTGGGAAAAGTTTTACAAACAAATCCCAACTAGATAGACATCAGAGAAGTCACACAGTAGAGAAACCATTTCCATGTTCGGAGTGTGGGAAATGTTTTACACAGAAATCCGATCTTGTTATACATGAGAGAAGTCACACAGGTGAAAAACCATTTTCGTGTTCTGAGTGTAAGAAATGTTTTACAAATAAGTCCCAACTAGTTAGACACCAGAGGAGTCACACAGGAGTGAAACCATTTTCATGTTCTCAGTGTGGGAAATGTTTTACATGCAAATCAAATCTTGTATCACATCAGAGACATCACACGGGTGAGAAACCATTTCCATGTTCTGAGTGTGGAAAATGTTTTACATGGAAATTCCATTTAGATAGACATCAGAGAACTCATACAGGAGTGAAACCGTTTCCATGTTCTGAGTGTGGGAAATGTTTTACACGCAAATCATATCTTGTAACACATCAGAAAAGTCACAGTTGAATTTACTCCAGTTGGAAAAACATTAAATAATGTTATCACAGATTTCTTAAGTAAATTATTATGTGTATATAGCACCTTTTAAAAACACTTTGCATATTTGTATAAGATGAGGCAGCCATTTTGGGTGTGTGCAGTTTCTATTCTGAGTAATCAATCATATGAGTCCATGCCCCGTTGGAGCTTATAATCTAAATTCCATATCAAAACTAGGTTTTAATTTTGTCAGAAGCCACTTAATATACCAGTCTGTTTATGAACTTTGTGCATGATAACTAGGAGTGAGCAGGTTCGGATTTCTGAAATTGAAACCCCTGAGCCCCCCCTGATCCGAGTCGTATCCGAGTCAGGCTCGACTTTTCCCACCTGACTCGGATCTGAAATCGAGGCAAAACGTCATCATCCCCAGATCTCGTGGGTTTTGGATACTATAAAAGGTACCCGTGTTGGCGCCATTTTCTCACTTGGCTGTGGACACTGAAGAGGGAGGGTGGGAGTCAGGGTTGGCTGGGATGTGTAGTGTAGTGCTGCGCTGTGCTGCTGTTGTCCATAGGGGCTGTGTCCACTCCTCCAAAGTCCATAGGGGCTGGCTGGGCTTTGTTGTGCAGTGCCCCAGTCCTAAAGGGGTGCTGTAGTGTTGTCCAGGGGGTGCTCTGTCAATCAGGGGTGCTCCCCCCAAGTGCAAAAAAAAAAATATTTGTTTTTCTGTGTTTTATGAATTGTGTGTGCAGTAGCCGCACGTGCATCAACAAAGTAGTGCCAAGCGTGCGCCTGTGTCATAAGTAAAGGGCCGGGTGGCTCATCCGTTAAAGGGTGCTGTAACCCCCAAAGGGCACTCCAAAGAATATTTTTTTTTCTGTGTTTGTGAATTGTGTGCACTGTACATGCATCCTCAAAGCAGCAGCACCTACCGTGCGTCTGTCTGTTAAAGGGTGGTGTAACCCCCAAAGTGCACTACCAACAAAAATAAAACATTTTTTTTCTGTGTTTGTGAATTGTGTGCACTGTACACGGAGTGGCAAGGAACGACTAAGGTGTTTCCCTATGTTCATGACTAGTGGTTCAGGTTCACTTGATGATGGAAGCCCTCCTCCCGCTACAAAAATCAAACGAGTTAAGCTGGCAAAAGCACAGCGAAGAACTGTGCGTTCTAAGAAGATATCACAAATCCCCAAGGAGAGTCCAAGTGTGGTGGCGGTTGTGATACCTGACTTTCCCAGCACTGGACGGGAAGAAGTGGCTCTTTCCACCATTTGCACGCCCCCTGCAAGTGCTGAAAGGAGCACCCACAGTCCATTTGCTGATATGCAAATTGAAGATGTCACTGTTGAAGTACAACAGGATGAGGATACTGGTGTAGCTGGCACTGAGGAAGTTGGCGAGGAGGATTCTGATGGTGATGTGGTTTGTTTAAATCAGGCTCCGGGGAAGACAGTTGTTATCCGTGGGATGAAAAAGCCCATCACAGTCATGCCTGGGCAGAAGACCAAACTTTCCACCTCCTTGGTCTGGCAATATTTCTATCCAAAGCCGGACAACAACTGTCTTGCCATATGTACCATATGTAAAGGTGAAATAAGTAAGGGTAGGGATGTTAACCACTTGGGAACATTCTCCCTTATACATCACCTGCAGCGCGTTCATAAAAAGTTAATGTCAAGTTCAGAAACTTTGGCCTAGACTGTAAGCAGTCCAGGGACACCTAAATCCTTTTGTCCTGTTGTATCCAAGCGCCTGCAAACCACACCGTCAACTCCCTCGTCAATTTCCTCCTTAGTCAGGATCGGAAGTAGTCCTGCAGGTCATGTCACTGGCATGACTGACTCCTATCTGGGATTCCTCCAGAGGATCCTGCATTCCTACGCCTACTGCTGCTGCAAGTCGTTCATCATCCCAGAGAGGAAGTAGGAACACCACTACTTTTACTAAACAATTGACCCTCCAACAGTCCTTAGCGAGGAGGATGAAGTACGACAGCAGTCATCCTGAAGCAAAACGTATAACTGAGGCCTTGACTGCTATGTTGGTGTTAGACGTGCGTCCGGTATCCGCCATTAGTGCAGTGTGATTTAGACAATTGATGGAGGTAGTGTTTCCCCGGTTCCAAATCCCATGTAGATACCACTTCACTAGGTAGGCAATACCGAGACTGTACAGAAACGTCAGAAAAAGTGTCCTCAGTGTCCTTATAAATGCGGTTGTACCCAATGTCCACTTAACCACGGACATGTGGACAAGTGGAACAGGGCAGATTAAGGACTATATGACTGACAGCCCACTGGGTAGATGTATCACTACGAAGCAACAACAGCAGCGTCACCAGTAGCAGCATCTCAGAAACGCCAGCTCGTTCCAAGGCAGGCTACGCTGTGTATCACCGGTTTCAGTAAGAGGCACACCGCCAACAACCTCTTAGAGAAACTGAGGGAAATCATCGCCCAGTGGCTTACCCCAGTTAGACTCTCCTGGGGATTTGTGATATCTGACAACGCCACCAATATTGTGCGGGCATTACATCTGGGCAAATTCCAGCATGTCCCATGTTTTGCTCAAACAATAAATTTGGTGGTGCAGAATGTTCTGAAAAGCGACAGAGGCGTGCAGGAGATGCTTTGGGTGGCCCGAAAAATTTCTGCCCACTTTCGCCATTCAGCGACAGCGTGCCAAAGACTGAAGCGCCAGCAAACACTCTTGAACCTGCCCCGCCATCACCTGAAGCAAGAGGTTGTGACGTGGTGGAACTCAACCCTCTATATGCTTCAGAGGATGGAGGAGCAGCAAAAGACCTGTATATCCACCTATGGAGGGGGTATGCACCTGACTCAAGTGCAGTGGAGAATGATTTCCGTGTTGTGCAAGGTTCTCCAGCCCTTCGAACTTTCCACACATGAAGTCAGTTTAGACACTGCCAGCTTGAGTCAGGTCATTCCCCTCATCAGGCTTTTGCAGAAGCAGCTGGAGAAAGTGAAGGAGGAGCTAAGATGGAGCGATTCCGCTCGGCATGTGGGACTTGGGGATGAAGCCCTTCATTCACTTTGCCAGCATTCCAGGGTGGTCAATCTGTTGAAATCAGACCACTACATTTTGGTCACCGTGCTCGATCCTATGTTTAAAGCCTATGGGTGGTGTCTCTCTTTCCGGCCGACACAAGCCTGCAGATGTGCAAAGACCTGCTGGTCAAAACACTGTCAGCTGAAGCGGAATGTGACACGTCAACAGCTCCTTCATTTTCTTCCGCAACTGGGGCTGCCAGGAAACAACTTGGGTATCCTAAGCAACCCGCTGGCGGTGATGCAGTACAGGCAGGACCAAGTTTGGACATCTGATCCGGACTGAAGCACCTGGCAACAATTTCTGACATGTCTACTGTCACTGCATATGGTACTGTCACCATTGACAGAATGGTGTAGGATTACATCTGTGACAGCATCCAAGTAGACATGTCATACAGTCCGTACCTGTACTGGCAGGAAAAAGAGGCAATTTGGAGGCCCCTGTACAAACTGGCTCTATTTTACCTGAGTTGCCCCCCCTCCAGTGTGTACTCTGAAAGAGTGTTTAGTGCAGCCGGGAACCTTGTCAGCGAAAGGCGTAGGAGGTTGCTTCCACAAAACGTGGAGAAGATGATGTTCATAAAAATGAATTATCAACTCTTCCAGGGAGACCAGCCTCCAGAATGTACAGAGGGACCTGTGGTGGATTCCAGTGGGGATGAGTTAATACTCTGTGAGGATGAGGATGTACACAACACTGAAGAGGGTGAGGAATCGGATGAGGAGGATGAGGATGACATAGAGCCAGTTTGTGCAGGGACAGATTAATTGCCAGCTTGGTTTGTGGGGGCCCAAACGAACCAATCATTTCAGCCACAGTCGTGTGGCAGACCCTGGCGCTGAAATGATTGGTTTGTTAAAGTGTGCATGTCCTGTTTATACAACATAAGGGTGGGTGGGAGGGCTCAAGGACAATTCCATCTTGCACCTCTTTTTTTTCTTTGCATTATGTACTAGGCCCCAGTCTGCCACTCCTAGATGGGCCACGTGTTTGTGCCGCCCATCCATCTACCTGGATGCAACCTTTTGGACATAAAAACACTATTGTGAGGTGTGAGGTGTTCAGAATAGACTGGAAATGAGTGGAAATTAAGGGTATTGAGGTTAATAATAGCATAGGAGCAGAAAAACCCACAAATTCTGTGATTTTAGCTGTTTTTATGCTTTTTTTCAAAAAAATACAGATCCAAAACCCAGAACCCAAAACACGGAAAGGTGGTTTTGGCAAAACCAATCCAGATCCAAAACACGAAGAAAGATCCAGATCCAAAACACGAAAAGTGGCCGGTGCACACACCTAATGATAACCCATGCCAACATTGAGAAAATATTCAAACTACACACAGTAAAGGAGCAATTCTAACCACTGTGCCACCATGCAAAGTTAAAGTAAATTAATTATACCTTATACCCTTTTCATCATTTAAATTAATTTACAGTGTGGACTCAAAGCAGTGTCATAGCCAGAGGCAGTGAATCCTCCCCTTAATATAAAACTTGTCCCCAGTGTCTATTACTAGCAACTCCAGAACAGGCTGAGCTTCCATTCAGTCAGAAGAAGAGAGGGCAGGACAGAGCCATAAGGCAGATTACTCAGCATAGGAACAAGCTCTGGGACCTGTCTACCCAGCCTCTAAAAAAAGGTAATTGCTAACTAAATTGTGTTCTTGTTACCCTGTATACAGTATGTCTTATTTATATATGTCTGTGCAGATCTGTATCTAGGACTCTGCATGTGTGAGTGCCTACTGTGAGTGTGACCCTGTGTATGTGAGAGCTGCCGTGAGTGTGACCCTGTGTATGTGAGAGCTGCTGTGAGTGTGACCCTGTGTATGTGTGAGAGCTGCTGTGAGTGTGACCCTGTGTATGTGTGAGAGCTGCTGTGAGTGTGACCCTGTGTATGTGTGAGCTGCTGTGAGTGTGATCCTGTGTATGTGTGAGCTGCTGTGAGTGTGACTGTGTATGAGAGCTGTTGAGTGTGACCCTGTGTATGTGTGACAGCTGCTGTGAGTGTGACCCTGTGTAAGTGTGATAGCTGCTGTGAGTGTGACCCTGTGTATGTGTGAGAGCTGCTGTGAGTGTGACCCTGTGTATGTGTGTGAGCTGCTGTGAGTGTGACCCTGTGTATGTGTGAGAGATGCTGAGAGTGTGACCCTGTGTATGTGTGAGAGCTGCTGTGAGTGTGACTCTGTATGTCTGAGACCTGCTGTGAGTGTGTCCCTTTGTATGTGTGAGCTGCTGTGAGTGTGACTGTGTATGAGAGCTGTTGAGTGTGACCCTGTGTATGTGTGAGAGCTGCTGTGACTGTGACCATATGTATGTGAGAGCTGCTGTGTGACTCTGTGTATGTGAGCTGCTGTGAGTGTGACCCTATATATGTGTGACAGCTGCTGAGTGTGACTCTGTGTATGTGTGAGAGCTGCTGTGAGTGTGACCCTGTGTATGTCTGAGACCTGCTGTGAGTGTGTCCCTTTGTATGTGTGAGCTGCTGTGAGTGTGACTGTGTATGAGAGCTGTTGAGTGTGACCCTGTGTATGTGTGAGAGCTGCTGTGAGTGTGACCCTGTGTATGTGTGAGAGTTGCTGTGAGTGTGACCCTGTGTATGTGTGAGAGTTGCTGTGAGTGTGACCCTGTGTATGTGTGTGAGCTGCTGTGAGTGTGACCCTGTGTATGTGTGAGAGATGCTGAGAGTGTGACCCTGTGTATGTGTGAGAGCTGCTGTGAGTGTGACCCTGTGTATGTGTGAGAGCTGCTGTGAGTGTGACCCTGTGTATGTGTGAGAGCTGCTATGAGTGTGACCCTGTGTATGTGAGAGCTGCTATGAGTGTGACCCTGTGTATGTGTGAGAGTTGCTGTGAGTGTGACCCTGTGTATGTGTGTGAGCTGCTGTGAGTGTGACCCTGTGTATGTGTGAGAGATGCTGAGAGTGTGACCCTGTGTATGTGTGAGCTGCTGTGAGTGTGACCCTGTGTATGTGAGATAGCTGCTGTGAGTGTGTCCCTTTGTATGTGTGAGCTGCTGTGAGTGTGACTGTGTATGAGAGCTGTTGAGTGTGACCCTGTGTATGTGTGACAGCTGCTGTGAGTGTGACCCTGTGTATGTGTGACAGTTGCTGTGAGTGTGACCCTGTGTATGTGTGAGAGCTGCTGTGAGTGTGACCCTGTGTATGTGTGAGAGATGCTGAGAGTGTGACCCTGTGTATGTGTGACAGCTGCTGTGAGTGTGACCCTGTGTATGTGTGAGAGTTGCTGTGAGTGTGACCCTGTGTATGTGTGAGAGCTGCTGTGAGTGTGACCCTGTGTATGTGTGAGAGCTGCTGTGAGTGTGACCCTGTGTATGTCTGAGACCTGCTGTGAGTGTGTCCCTTTGTATGTGTGAGCTGCTGTGAGTGTGACTGTGTATGAGAGCTGTTGAGTGTGACCCTGTGTATGTGTGAGAGCTGCTGTGAGTGTGACCCTGTGTATGTGTGAGAGTTGCTGTGAGTGTGACCCTGTGTATGTGTGAGAGTTGCTGTGAGTGTGACCCTGTGTATGTGTGTGAGCTGCTGTGAGTGTGACCCTGTGTATGTGTGAGAGATGCTGAGAGTGTGACCCTGTGTATGTGTGAGAGATGCTGAGAGTGTGACCCTGTGTATGTGTGAGAGCTGCTGTGAGTGTGACCCTGTGTATGTGTGAGAGCTGCTGTGAGTGTGACCCTGTGTATGTGTGAGTGCTGCTGTGAGTGTGACCCTGTGTATGTGTGAGCTGCTGTGAGTGTGACCATGTGTATGTGAGATAGCTGCTGTGAGTGTGACCCTGTGTATGTGTGATAGCTGCTGTGAGTGTGACCCTGTGTATGTGTGAGGCTGCTGTAAGTGTGACCCTATTATATGTGTGAGAGCTGCTGTGAGTGTGACCCTGTGTATGTGTGAGGCTGCTGTGAGTGTGACCCTGTGTATGTGAGATAGCTGCTGTGAGTGTGACCTGTGTATGAGTGATAGCTGCTGTGAGTGTGACCCTGTGTATGTGTGATAGCTGCTGTGAGTGTGACCCTGTGTATGTGTGATAGCTGCTGTGAGTGTGACCCTGTGTATGTGTGAGAGCTGCTGTGAGTGTGACCCTGTGTGTGTGTGATAGCTGCTGTGAGTGTGACCCTGTGTATGTGGGATAGCTGCTGTGAGTGTGAATCTGTATGTGTGATAGCTGCTGTGAGTGTGATCCTGTGTATGTGTGATAACTGCTGTGAGTGTGACCCTGTGTATGTGTGAGAGCTGCTGTGAGTGTGACCCTGTGTATGTGTGACAGCTGCTGTGAGTGTGACCCTGTGTATGTGTGAGAGTTGCTGTGAGTGTGACCCTGTGTATGTGTGAGAGCTGCTGTGAGTGTGACCCTGTGTATGTGTGAGAGATGCTGAGAGTGTGACCCTGTGTATGTGTGACAGCTGCTGTGAGTGTGACCCTGTGTATGTGTGAGAGTTGCTGTGAGTGTGACCCTGTGTATGTGTGAGAGCTGCTGTGAGTGTGACCCTGTGTATGTGTGAGAGCTGCTGTGAGTGTGACCCTGTGTATGTCTGAGACCTGCTGTGAGTGTGTCCCTTTGTATGTGTGAGCTGCTGTGAGTGTGACTGTGTATGAGAGCTGTTGAGTGTGACCCTGTGTATGTGTGAGAGCTGCTGTGAGTGTGACCCTGTGTATGTGTGAGAGTTGCTGTGAGTGTGACCCTGTGTATGTGTGAGAGTTGCTGTGAGTGTGACCCTGTGTATGTGTGTGAGCTGCTGTGAGTGTGACCCTGTGTATGTGTGAGAGATGCTGAGAGTGTGACCCTGTGTATGTGTGAGAGCTGCTGTGAGTGTGACCCTGTGTATGTGTGAGAGCTGCTGTGAGTGTGACCCTTTGTATGTGTGAGTGCTGCTGTGAGTGTGACCCTGTGTATGTGTGAGCTGCTGTGAGTGTGACCCTGTGTATGTGAGATAGCTGCTGTGAGTGTGACCCTGTGTATGTGTGATAGCTGCTGTGAGTGTGACCCTGTGTATGTGTGAGGCTGCTGTAAGTGTGACCCTATTATATGTGTGAGAGCTGCTGTGAGTGTGACCCTGTGTATGTGTGAGAGATGCTGAGAGTGTGACCCTGTGTATGTGTGAGCTGCTGTGAGTGTGACCCTGTGTATGTGAGATAGCTGCTGTGAGTGTGTCCCTTTGTATGTGTGAGCTGCTGTGAGTGTGACTGTGTATGAGAGCTGTTGAGTGTGACCCTGTGTATGTGTGACAGCTGCTGTGAGTGTGACCCTGTGTATGTGTGACAGTTGCTGTGAGTGTGACCCTGTGTATGTGTGAGAGCTGCTGTGAGTGTGACCCTGTGTATGTGTGAGAGATGCTGAGAGTGTGACCCTGTGTATGTGTGACAGCTGCTGTGAGTGTGACCCTGTGTATGTGTGAGAGTTGCTGTGAGTGTGACCCTGTGTATGTGTGAGAGCTGCTGTGAGTGTGACCCTGTGTATGTGTGAGAGCTGCTGTGAGTGTGACCCTGTGTATGTCTGAGACCTGCTGTGAGTGTGTCCCTTTGTATGTGTGAGCTGCTGTGAGTGTGACTGTGTATGAGAGCTGTTGAGTGTGACCCTGTGTATGTGTGAGAGCTGCTGTGAGTGTGACCCTGTGTATGTGTGAGAGTTGCTGTGAGTGTGACCCTGTGTATGTGTGAGAGTTGCTGTGAGTGTGACCCTGTGTATGTGTGTGAGCTGCTGTGAGTGTGACCCTGTGTATGTGTGAGAGATGCTGAGAGTGTGACCCTGTGTATGTGTGAGAGATGCTGAGAGTGTGACCCTGTGTATGTGTGAGAGCTGCTGTGAGTGTGACCCTGTGTATGTGTGAGAGCTGCTGTGAGTGTGACCCTGTGTATGTGTGAGTGCTGCTGTGAGTGTGACCCTGTGTATGTGTGAGCTGCTGTGAGTGTGACCATGTGTATGTG
This sequence comes from Taudactylus pleione, assembly GCA_031769625.1. NCBI lineage: Eukaryota > Metazoa > Chordata > Amphibia > Anura > Myobatrachidae > Taudactylus > Taudactylus pleione. The sequence continues at coordinate 618,888 of JAUIMM010001710.1, forward strand.
AGATAGCTGCTGTGAGTGTGACCCTGTGTATGTGTGATAGCTGCTGTGAGTGTGACCCTGTGTATGTGTGACCCTATTATATGTGTGAGAGCTGCTGTGAGTGTGACCCTGTGTATGTGTGAGGCTGCTGTGAGTGTGACCCTGTGTATGTGAGATAGCTGCTGTGAGTGTGACCTGTGTATGAGTGATAGCTGCTGTGAGTGTGACCCTGTGTATGTGTGATAGCTGCTGTGAGTGTGACCCTGTGTATGTGTGATAGCTGCTGTGAGTGTGACCCTGTGTATGTGTGAGAGCTGCTGTGAGTGTGACCCTGTGTGTGTGTGATAGCTGCTGTGAGTGTGACCCTGTGTATGTGGGATAGCTGCTGTGAGTGTGAATCTGTATGTGTGATAGCTGCTGTGAGTGTGATCCTGTGTATGTGTGATAACTGCTGTGAGTGTGACCCTGTGTATGTGTGAGAGCTGCTGTGAGTGTGACCCTGTGTATGTGTGACAGCTGCTGTGAGTGTGACCCTGTGTATGTGTGAGAGTTGCTGTGAGTGTGACCCTGTGTATGTGTGAGAGCTGCTGTGAGTGTGACCCTGTGTATGTGTGAGAGATGCTGAGAGTGTGACCCTGTGTATGTGTGACAGCTGCTGTGAGTGTGACCCTGTGTATGTGTGAGAGTTGCTGTGAGTGTGACCCTGTGTATGTGTGAGAGCTGCTGTGAGTGTGACCCTGTGTATGTGTGAGAGCTGCTGTGAGTGTGACCCTGTGTATGTCTGAGACCTGCTGTGAGTGTGTCCCTTTGTATGTGTGAGCTGCTGTGAGTGTGACTGTGTATGAGAGCTGTTGAGTGTGACCCTGTGTATGTGTGAGAGCTGCTGTGAGTGTGACCCTGTGTATGTGTGAGAGTTGCTGTGAGTGTGACCCTGTGTATGTGTGAGAGTTGCTGTGAGTGTGACCCTGTGTATGTGTGTGAGCTGCTGTGAGTGTGACCCTGTGTATGTGTGAGAGATGCTGAGAGTGTGACCCTGTGTATGTGTGAGAGCTGCTGTGAGTGTGACCCTGTGTATGTGTGAGAGCTGCTGTGAGTGTGACCCTTTGTATGTGTGAGTGCTGCTGTGAGTGTGACCCTGTGTATGTGTGAGCTGCTGTGAGTGTGACCCTGTGTATGTGAGATAGCTGCTGTGAGTGTGACCCTGTGTATGTGTGATAGCTGCTGTGAGTGTGACCCTGTGTATGTGTGAGGCTGCTGTAAGTGTGACCCTATTATATGTGTGAGAGCTGCTGTGAGTGTGACCCTGTGTATGTGTGAGGCTGCTGTGAGTGTGACCCTGTGTATGTGAGATAGCTGCTGTGAGTGTGACCTGTGTATGAGTGATAGCTGCTGTGAGTGTGACCCTGTGTATGTGTGATAGCTGCTGTGAGTGTGACCCTGTGTATGTGTGATAGCTGCTGTGAGTGTGACCCTGTGTATGTGTGAGAGCTGCTATGAGTGTGACCCTGTGTGTGTGTGATAGCTGCTGTGAGCGTGACCCTGTGAATGTGGGATAGCTGCTGTGAGTGTGAATCTGTATGTGTGATAGCTGCTGTGAGTGTGATCCTGTGTATGTGTGATAACTGCTGTGAGTGTGACCCTGTGTATGTGTGATAACTGCTGTGAGTGTGACCCTGTGTATGTGTGAGAGCTGCTGTGAGTGTGACCCTGTGTATGTGTGAGAGCTGCTGTGAGTGTGACCCTGTGTATGTGTGAGAGCTGCTGTGAGTGTGACCCTGTGTATGTGTGAGAGCTGCTGTGTGACTCTGTGTATGTGAGCTGCTGTGAGTGTGACCCTATAAATGTGTGACAGCTGCTGTGAGTGTGACTCTGTGTATGTCTGAGAGCTGCTGTGAGTGTGACCCTGTGTATGTGTGAGAGCTGTGAGTGTGACCCTGTGTATGTGTGAGACTGCTGTGAGTGTGACCCTGTGTATGTCTGAGACCTGCTGTGAGTGTGTCCCTTTGTATGTGTGAGCTGCTGTGAGTGTGACTGTGTATGAGAGCTGTTGAGTGTGACCCTGTGTATGTGTGACAGCTGCTGTGAGTGTGACCCTGTGTATGTGTGAGAGTTGCTGTGAGTGTGACCCTGTGTATGTGTGAGAGCTGCTGGGAGTGTGACCCTGTGTATGTGTGAGAGATGCTGAGAGTGTGACCCTGTGTATGTGTGAGAGCTGCTGTGAGTGTGACCCTGTGTATGTGTGAGAGCTGCTGTGAGGTGACCCTGTGTATGTGTGATAGCTGCTGTGAGTGTGACCCTGTGTATGTGTGATAGCTGCTGTGAGTGTGATCCTGTGTATGTGTGATAGCTGCTGTGAGTGTGACCCTGTGTATGTGTGAGAGCTGCAGTGAGTGTGACCCTGTGTATGTGAGAGCTGCTGTGAGTGTGACCCTGTGTATGTGTGATAGCTGCTGTGAGTGTGACCCTGTGTATGTGTGATAGCTGCTGTGAGTGTGACCCTGTGTATGTGTGAGAGCTGCTGTGAGTGTGACCCTGTGTATGTCTGAGACCTGCTGTGAGTGTGTCCCTTTGTATGTGTGAGCTGCTGTGAGTGTGACTGTGTATGAGAGCTGTTGAGTGTGACCCTGTGTATGTGTGAGAGCTGCTGTGAGTGTGACTCTGTGTATGTGTGACAGCTGCTGTGAGTGTGACCCTGTGTATGTGTGAGAGTTGCTGTGAGTGTGACCCTGTGTATGTGTGAGAGCTGCTGTGAGTGTGACCCTATGTATGTGTGAGAGATGCTGAGAGTGTGACCCTGTGTATGTGTGAGCGTTGCTGTGAGTGTGACCCTGTGTATGTGTGAGCGCCGCTGTGAGTGTGACCCTGTGTATGTGTGAGCGCCGCTGTGAGTGTGACCCTGTGTATGTGTGACCCTGTGTATGTGTGAGCTGCTGTGAGTGTGACCCTGTATATGTGAGATAGCTGCTGTGAGTGTGACCCTGTGTATGTGTGATAGCTCCTGTGAGTGTGACCCTGTGTATGTGAGAGCTGCTGTGAGTGTGATCCTGTGTATATGTGAGAGGTGCTGTGAGTGTGACCCTGTGTATGTGTGATAGCTGCTGTGAGTGTGACCCTGTGTATGTGAGAGCTGCTGTGAGTGTGACCCTGTGTATGTAAGATAGCTGCTGTGAGTGTGAATCTGTGTATGTGTGATAGCTGCTGTGAGTGTGATCCTGTGTATGTGTGATAGCTGCTGTGAGTGTGATCCTGTGTATGTGTGATAACTGCTGTGAGTGTGACCCTGTGTATGTGTGAGAGCTGCTGTGAGTGTGACCCTGTGTATGTGTGAGAGCTGCTGTGAGTGTGACCCTGTGTATGTGTGAGAGCTGCTGTGAGTGTGACCCTGTGTATGTGTGAGAGCTGCTGTGAGTGTGACCCTGTGTATGTGTGAGGCTGCTGTGAGTGTGACCCTGTGTATGTGAGCTGCTGTGAGTGTGACCCTATATATGTGTGACAGCTGCTGTGAGTGTGACTCTGTGTATGTCTGAGAGCTGCTGTGAGTGTGACCCTGTGTATGTGTGAGCTGCTGTGAGTGTGACCCTGTGTATGTGTGAGGCTGCTGTGAGTGTGACCCTGTGTATGTCTGAGACCTGCTGTGAGTGTGTCCCTTTGTATGTGTGAGCTGCTGTGAGTGTGACTGTATGTGTGAGAGCTGCTGTGAGTGTGACCCTGTGTATGTGTGACAGCTGCTGTGAGTGTGACCCTGTGTATGTGTGAGAGCTGCTGTGAGTGTGACCCTGTGTATGTGTGAGAGCTGCTGTGAGTGTGACCCTGTGTATGTGTGAGAGATGCTGAGAGTGTGACCCTGTGTATGTGTGAGAGCTGCTGTGAGTGTGACCCTGTGTATGTGTGAGAGCTGCTGTGAGTGTGACCCTGTGTATGTGTGAGAGCTGCTGTGAGTGTGAGAGCTGCTGTGAGTGTGTTCCTGTGTATGTGTGAGAGCTGCAGTGAGTGTGACCCTGTGTATGTGTGATAGCTGCTGTGAGTGTGACCCTGTGTATGTGTGAGAGCTGCTGTGAGTGTGACCCTGTGTATGTGTGAGAGCTGCTGTGAGTGTGACCCTGTGTATGTGTGAGAGCTGCTGTGAGTGTGACCCTGTGTATGTGTGATAGCTGCTGTGAGTGTGACCCTGTGTATGTGTGATAGCTGCTGTGAGTGTGATCCTGTGTATGTGTGATAGCTGCTGTGAGTGTGACCCTGTGTATGTGTGAGAGCTGCTGTGAGTGTGACCCTGTGTATGTGTGAGAGCTGCTGTGAGTGTGACCCTGTGTATGTGTGAGAGATGCTGAGAGTGTGACCCTGTGTATGTGTGAGAGCTGCTGTGAGTGTGACCCTGTGTATGTGTGAGAGCTGCTGTGAGGTGACCCTGTGTATGTGTGATAGCTGCTGTGAGTGTGACCCTGTGTATGTGTGATAGCTGCTGTGAGTGTGATCCTGTGTATGTGTGATAGCTGCTGTGAGTGTGACCCTGTGTATGTGTGAGAGCTGCAGTGAGTGTGACCCTGTGTATGTGAGAGCTGCTGTGAGTGTGACCCTGTGTATGTGTGATAGCTGCTGTGAGTGTGACCCTGTGTATGTGTGAGAGCTGCTGTGAGTGTGAGAGCTGCTGTGAGTGTGACCCTGTGTATGTCTGAGACCTGCTGTGAGTGTGTCCCTTTGGATGTGTGAGCTGCTGTGAGTGTGACTCTGTGTATGAGAGCTGTTGAGTGTGACCCTGTGTATGTGTGAGAGCTGCTGTGAGTGTGACCCTATGTATGTGTGATAGCTGCTGTGAGTGTGACCCTGTGTATGTGTGATAGCTGCTGTGAGTGTGACCCTGTGTATGTGTGATAGCTGCTGTGAGTGTGACCCTGTGTATGTGTGAGAGCTGCTGTGAGTGTGATCCTGTGTATGTGTGATAGCTGCTGTGAGTGTGATCCTGTGTATGTGTGAGAGCTGCAGTGAGTGTGACCCTGTGTATGTGAGAGCTGCTGTGAGTGTGACCCTGTGTATGTGTGAGAGCTGCTGTGAGTGTGATCCTGTGTATGTGTGAGAGCTGCTGTGAGTGTGACCCTGTGTATGTGTGAGGCTGCTGTGAGTGTGACCCTGTGTATGTCTGAGACCTGCTGTGAGTGTGTCCCTTTGTATGTGTGAGCTGCTGTGAGTGTGACACTGTGTATGAGAGCTGTTGAGTGTGACCCTGTGTATGTGTGAGAGCTGCTGTGAGTGTGACCCTGTTTATGTGAGATAGCTGCTGTGAGTGTGACCCTATGTATGTGAGAGCTGCTGTGAGTGTGACCCTGTGTATGTGTGAGAGCTGCTGTGAGTGTGACCCTGTGTATGTGTGAGAGCTGCTGTGAGTGTGACCCTGTGTATGTGTGTGAGCTGCAGTGAGTGTTACCCTGTGTATGTGTGATAACTGCTGTGAGTGTGACCCTGTGTATGTGTGATAGCTGCTGTGAGTGTGACCCTGTGTATGTGTGATAGCTGCTGTGAGTGTGACCCTGTGTATGTGTGATAGCTGCTGTGAGTGTGACCCTGTGTATGTGTGATAGCTGCTGTGAGTGTGACCCTGTGTATGTGTGAGAGCTGCTGTGAGTGTGACCCTGTGTATGTGTGTGAGCTGCTGTGAGTGTGACCCTGTGTATGTGAGAGCTGCTGTGAGTGTGACCCTGTGTTTGTGTGAGAGCTGCTGTGAGTGTGACCCTGTGTATGTGAGATAGCTGCTGTGAGTGTGACCCTGTGTATGTGTGAGAGCTGCTGTGAGTGTGACCCTGTGTATGTGTGAGAGCTGCTGTGAGTGTGACCCTGTGTATGTGTGAGAGCTGCTGTGAGTGTGACCGTGTATGTGTGAGAGCTGCTGTGAGTGTGACCCTGTGTATGTGTGAGAGCTGCTGTGAGTGTGACCCTGTGTATGTGTGATAGCTGCTGTGAGTGTGACTCTGTGTATGTGTGAGAGTTTGCTGTGAGTGTGACCCTGTGTATGTGTGATAGCTGCTGTGAGTGTGACCCTGTTTATGTGAGATAGCTGCTGTGAGTGTGACCCTATGTATGTGAGAGCTGCTGTGAGTGTGATCCTATGTATGTGTGAGAGCAGCAGTAAGTGTGACCCTGTGTATGTGTGAGAGCTGCTGTGAGTGTGACCCTGTGTATGTCTGAGACCTGCTGTGAGTGTATCCCTTTGTATGTGTGACCTGCTGTGAGTGTGACACTGTGTATGAGAGCTGTTGAGTGTGACCCTGTGTATGTGTGAGAGCTGCTGTGAGTGTGACCCTGTTTATGTGAGATAGCTGCTGTGAGTGTGACCCTATGTATGTGAGAGCTGCTGTGAGTGTGACCCTGTGTATGTGTGAGAGCTGCTGTGAGTGTGACCCTGTGTATGTGTGAGAGCTGCTGTGAGTGTGACCCTGTGTATGTGTGTGAGCTGCAGTGAGTGTTACCCTGTGTATGTGTGATAGCTGCTGTGAGTGTGACCCTGTGTATGTGTGATAGCTGCTGTGAGTGTGACCCTGTGTATGTGTGATAGCTGCTGTGAGTGTGACCCTGTGTATGTGTGATAGCTGCTGTGAGTGTGATCCTGTGTATGTGTGAGAGCTGCTGTGAGTGTGACCCTGTGTATGTGTGTGAGCTGCTGTGAGTGTGACCCTGTGTATGTGAGAGCTGCTGTGAGTGTGACCCTGTGTATGTGAGATAGCTGCTGTGAGTGTGACTCTGTGTATGTGTGAGAGCTGCTGTGAGTGTGACTCTGTGTATGTGTGAGAGCTGCTGTGAGTGTGACCCTGTGTATGTGTGAGAGCTGCTGTGAGTGTGACCCTGTGTATGTGTGAGAGCTGCTGTGAGTGTGACCGTGTATGTGTGAGAGCTGCAGTGAGTGTGACCCTGTGTATGTGTGATAGCTGCTGTGAGTGTGACCCTGTGTATGTGTGAGAGTTGCTGTGAGTGTGACCCTGTGTATGTGTGATAGCTGCTGTGAGTGTGACCCTGTGTATGTGTGATAGCTGCTGTGAGTGTGACCCTGTGTATGTGAGAGCTGCTGTGAGTGTGACTCTGTGTTTGTGTGAGAGCTGCTGTGAGTGTGACCCTGTGTATGTGAGATAGCTGCTGTGAGTGTGACCCTGTGTATGTGTGAGAGCTGCTGTGAGTGTGACCCTGTGTATGTGTGAGAGCTGCTGTGAGTGTGACCCTGTATATGTGTGATAGCTGCTGTGAGTGTGACCCTGTGTATGTGTGATAGCTGCTGTGAGTGTGATCCTGTGTATGTGTGATAGCTGCTGTGAGTGTGATCCTGTGTATGTGTGAGAGCTGCAGTGAGTGTGACCCTGTGTATGTGTGAGCTGCTGTGAGTGTGACCCTGTGTATGTGTGATAGCTGCTGTGAGTGTGACCCTGTGTATGTGTGAGAGTTGCTGTGAGTGTGACCCTGTGTATGTGTGATAGCTGCTGTGAGTGTGACCCTATGTATGTGTGATAGCTGCTGTGAGTGTGACCCTGTGTATGTGTGATAGCTGCTGTGAGGGTGACCCTGTGTATGTGTGAGAGCTGCTGTGAGTGTGACCCTGTGTATGTGTGAGGTGCTGTGAGTGTGACCCTGTGTATGTGTGATAGCTGCTGTGAGTGTGATCCTGTGTATGTGTGATAACTGCTGTGAGTGTATCCCTTTGTATGTGAGAGCTGCTGTGAGTGTGACCCTGTGTATGTGTGAGAGCTGCTGTGAGTGTGACCCTGTTTATGTGAGATAGCTGCTGTGAGTGTGACCCTATGTATGTGAGAGCTGCTGTGAGTGTGACCCTGTGTATGTGTGAGAGCTGCTGTGAGTGTGACCCTGTGTATGTGTGAGAGCTGCTGTGAGTGTGACCCTGTGTATGTGTGAGAGCTGCTGTGAGTGTGACCCTGTGTATGTGTGTGAGCTACTGTGAGTGTGATCCTGTGTATGTGTGAGAGCTGCTGTGAGTGTGACCTTGTATGTGTGAGAGCTGCTGTGAGTGTGACCCTGTGTATGTGTGATAGCTGCTGTGAGTATGACCCTGTGTATGTGTGATAGCTGCTGTGAGTGTGATCCTGTGTATGTGTGATAGCTGCTGTGAGTGTGACCCTGTGTATGTGTGATAGCTGCTGTGAGTGTGACCCTGTGTATGTGTGATAGCTGCTGTGAGTGTGACCCTGTGTTTGTGTGAGAGCTGCTGTGAGTGTGACCCTGTGTATGTGAGATTGCTCCTGTGAGTGTGACCCTGTGTATGTGAGAGATGCTGTGAGTGTGACCCTGTGTATGTGTGAGAGCTGCTGTGAGTGTGACCCTGTGTATGTGTGATAGCTGCTGTGAGTGTGACCCTGTGTATGTGTGAGAGTTGCTATCAGTGTGACCCTGTGTATGTGTGATAGCTGCTGTGAGAGTGACCCTATGTATGTGTGATAGCTGCTGTGAGTGTGACCCTGTGTATGTGTGATAGCTGCTGTGAGGGTGACCCTGTGTATGTGTGAGAGCTGCTGTGAGGGTGACCCTGTGTATGTGTGAGAGCTGCTGTGAGTGTGACCCTGTGTATGTGTGAGAGCTGCTGTGAGTGTGACCCTGTGTATGTGTGAGAGCTGCTGTGTGATCCTGTGTATGTGTGAGAGCTGCTGTGAGTGTGACCCTGTGTATGTGTGAGAGCTGCTGTGAGTGTGACCCTGTGTATGTGTGAGGTGCTGTGAGTGTGACCCTGTGTATGTGTGAGAGCTGCTGTGAGTGTGATCCTGTGTATGTGTGATAACTGCTGTGAGTGTGATCCTGTGTATGTGTGTGAGCTGCTGTGAGTGTGACCCTGTGTATGTGTGAGCTGCTGTGAGTGTGACCCTGTGTATGTGAGAGCTGCTGTGAGTGTGACCCTGTGTATGTGAGAGCTGCTGTGAGTGTGACCCTGTGTGTGTGAGAGCTGCTGTGAGTGTGACCCTGTGTATGTGTGAGAGCTGCTGTGAGTGTGACCCTGTGTATGTGTGAGAGCTGCTGTGAGTGTGACCCTGTGTATGTGTAATAATTGCTGTGAGTGTGACCCTGTGTATGTGTGAGAGCTGCTGTGAGTGTGACCCTGTGTGTGTGAGAGCTGCTGTGAGTGTGACCCTGTGTATGTGTGAGAGCTGCTGTGAGTGTGACCCTGTGTGTGTGAGAGCTGCTGTGAGTGTGACCCTGTGTATGTGTGAGAGCTGCTGTGAGTGTGACCCTGTGTATGTGTGAGAGCTGCTGTGAGTGTGACCCTGTGTATGTGAGAGCTGCTGTGAGTGTGACCCTGTGTATGTGTGATAGCTGCTGTGAGTGTGACCCTGTGTATGTGTGAGAGTTGCTGTGAGTGTGACCCTGTGTATGTGTGATAGCTGCTGTGAGTGTGACCCTGTGTATGTGTGATAGCTGCTGTGAGTGTGACCCTGTGTATGTGTGAGAGCTGCTGTGAGTGTGACCCTGTGTATGTGTGAGAGCTGCTGTGAGTGTGACCCTGTGTATGTGTGAGAACAGCTGTGAGTGTGACCCTGTGTATGTATGATAGCTGCTGTGAGTGTGACTCTGTGTATGTGTGAGCTGCTGTGAGTGTGACCCTGTGTATGTGTGAGAGCTGCTGTGAGTGTGACCCTGTGTATGTGTGAGAGCTGCTGTGTGATCCTGTGTATGTGTGAGAGCTGCTGTGAGTGTGACCCTGTGTATGTGTGAGAGCTGCTGTGAGTGTGACCCTGTGTATGTGTGAGAGCTGCTGTAAGTGTGACCCTGTGTATGTGTGAGAGCTGCTGTGAGTGTGACCCTGTGTATGTGTGAGAGCTGCTGTGAGTGTGACCCTGTGTATGTGTGATAACTGCTGTGAGTGTGACCCTGTGTATGTGTGAAAGCTGCTGTGAGGGTGACCCTGTGTATGTGTGAAAGCTGCTGTGAGTGTGACCCTGTGTATGTGCGATAGCTGCTGTGAGTGTGACCCTGTGTATGTGCGAGAGCTGCTGTGAGTGTGACCCTGTGTATGTGTGAGAGCTGCTGTGAGTGTGACCCTGTGTATGTGTGAGGTGCTGTGAGTGTGATCCTGTGTATGTGTGATAGCTGCTGTGAGTGTGATCCTGTGTATGTGTGAGAGCTGCTGTGAGTGTGATCCTGTGTACGTGTGATAACTGCTGTGAGTGTGACCCTGTGTATGTGTGAGAGCTGCTGTGAGTGTGACCCTGTGTATGTGTGAGAGCTGCTGTGAGTGTGATCCTGTGTATGTGTGAGAGTTGCTGTGAGTGTGACCCTGTGTATGTGAGAGCTGCTGTGAGTGTGACCCTGTGTATGTGTGATAGCTGCTGTGAGTGTGACCCCATTGTATGTGTAAGAGCTGCTGTGAGTGTGACCCTGTGTATGTGAGAGCTGCTGTGAGTGTGACCCTGTGTATGTGTGAGAGTTGCTGTGAGTGTGACCCTGTGTATGTGAGATAGCTGCTGTGAGTGTGACCCTGTGTATGTGTGATAACTGCTGTGAGTGTGACCCTGTGTATGTGTGAGAGCTGCTGTGAGTGTGATCCTGTGTATGTGTGAGAGCTGCTGTGAGTGTGACCCTGTGTATGTGAGAGCTGCTGTGAGTGTGACCCTGTGTATGTGTGAGCTGCTGTGAGTGTGACCCTGTTTATGTGAGATAGCTGCTGTGAGTGTGACCCTATGTATGTGAGAGCTGCTGTGAGTGTGATCCTATGTATGTGTGAGAGCTGCAGTGAGTGTGACCCTGTGTATGTGTGAGAGCTGCTGTGAGTGTGACCCTGTGTATGTCTGAGACCTGCTGTGAGTGTGTCCCTTTGTATGTGTGAGCTGCTGTGAGTGTGACACTGTGTATGAGAGCTGTTGAGTGTGACCCTGTGTATGTGTGAGAGCTGCTGTGAGTGTGACCCTGTTTATGTGAGAGCTGCTGTGAGTGTGACCCTGTGTATGTGTGATAGCTGCTGTGAGTGTGACCCTGTTTATGTGAGATAGCTGCTGTGAGTGTGACCCTGTGTATGTGTGAGAGCTGCTGTGAGTGTGACCCTGTGTATGTGTGAGAGCTGCTGTGAGTGTGATCCTGTGTATGTGTGAGAGCTGCTGTGAGTGTGACCCTGTGTATGTGAGAGCTGCTGTGAGTGTGACCCTGTGTATGTGTGAGCTGCTGTGAGTGTGACCCTATGTATGTGAGAGCTGCTGTGAGTGTGATCCTATGTATGTGTGAGAGCTGCAGTGAGTGTGACCCTGTGTATGTGTGAGAGCTGCTGTGAGTGTGACCCTGTGTACGTGTGTGAGCTGCTGTGAGTGTGACCCTGTGTATGTGTGTGAGCTGCTGTGAGTGTGACCCTGTGTATGTGAGAGCTGCTGTGAGTGTGACCCTGTGTATGTGTGACCCTGTGTATGTGAGATAGCTGCTGTGAGTGTGTCCCTTTGTATGTGTGAGCTGCTGTGAGTGTGACACTGTGTATGAGAGCTGTTGAGTGTGACCCTGTGTATATGTGAGAGCTGCTGTGAGTGTGACCCTGTGTATGTGTGAGAGCTGCTGTGAGTGTGACCCTGTGTATGTGTGAGAGCTGCTGTGAGTGTGACCCTATGTATGTGTGTGAGCTGCAGTGAGTGTGACCCTGTGTATGTGTGATAGCTGCTGTGAGTGTGACCCTGTGTATGTGTGTGAGCTGCTGTGAGTGTGACCCTGTGTTTGTGTGACCCTGTGTATGTGAGATAGCTGCTGTGAGTGTGACCCTGTGTATGTGTGAGAGCTGCTGTGAGTGTGACCCTGTGTATGTGTGTGAGCTACTGTGAGTGTGATCCTGTGTATGTGTGAGAGCTGCTGTGAGTGTGACCTTGTATGTGTGAGAGCTGCTGTGAGTGTGACCCTGTGTATGTGTGATAGCTGCTGTGAGTGTGACCCTGTGTATGTGTGATAGCTGCTGTGAGTGTGACCCTGTGTATGTGTGATAGCTGCTGTGAGTGTGACCCTGTGTATGTGAGAGCTGCTGTGAGTGTGACCCTGTGTGTGTGATAACTGCTGTGAGTGTGACCCTGTGTATGTGTGAGAGCTGCTGTGAGTGTGACCCTGTGTATGTGTGAGAGCTGCTGTGAGTGTGACCCTGTGTATGTGTGAGAGCTGCTGTGATGGTGACCCTGTGTATGTGTGAGAGCTGCTGTGAGTGTGACCCTGTGTATGTGTGATAACTGCTGTGAGTGTGACCCTGTGTATGTGTGAGAGCTGCTGTGAGTGTGACCCTGTGTATGTGAGAGCTGCTGTGAGTGTGACCCTGTGTGTGTGAGAGCTGCTGTGAGTGTGACCCTGTGTATGTGTGAGAGCTGCTGTGAGTGTGACCCTGTGTGTGTGAGAGCTGCTGTGAGTGTGACCCTGTGTATGTGTGAGAGCTGCTGTGAGTGTGACCCTGTGTATGTGTGAGAGCTGCTGTGAGTGTGACCCTGTGTATGTGTGAGAGCTGCTGTGAGTGTGACCCTGTGTATGTGTGATAGCTGCTGTGAGTGTGACCCTGTGTATGTGTGAGAGTTGCTGTGAGTGTGACCCTGTGTATGTGTGATAGCTGCTGTGAGTGTGACCCTGTGTATGTGTGATAGCTGCTGTGAGTGTGACCCTGTGTATGTGTGATAGCTGCTGTGAGTGTGACCCTGTGTATGTGTGAGACCTGCTGTGAGGGTGACCCTGTGTATGTGTGAAAGCTGCTGTGAGTGTGACCCTGTGTATATGTGAGAGCTGCTGTGAGTGTGACCCTGTGTAAGTGTGATAGCTGCTGTGAGTGTGACCCTGTGTATGTGTGAGAGCTGCTGTGAGTGTGACCCTGTGTATGTGTGAGGTGCTGTGAGTGTGATCCTGTGTATGTGTGAGAGCTGCTGTGAGTGTGACCCTGTGTATGTGTGAGAGCTGCTGTGAGTGTGACCCTGTGTATGTGTGAGGTGCTGTGAGTGTGACCCTGTGTATGTGTGAGAGCTGCTGTGAGTGTGACCCTGTGTATGTGTGAGAGCTGCTGTGAGTGTGACCCTGTGTATGTGTGAGAGCTGCTGTGAGTGTGATCCTGTGTATGTGTGAGAGCTGCTGTGAGTATGACCCTGTGTATGTGAGAGCTGCTGTGAGTGTGACCCTGTCTATGTGTGAGAGCTGCTGTGAGTGTGACCCTGTGTATGTGTGAGAGCTGCTGTGAGTGTGACCCTGTGTATGTGTGATAGCTGCTGTGAGTGTGACCCTGTGTATGTGTGAGAGCTGCTGTGAGTATGACCCTGTGTATGTGAGAGCTGCTGTGAGTGTGACCCTGTGTATGTGTGAGAGCTGCTGTGAGTGTGACCCTGTGTATGTGTGAGAGCTGCTGTGAGTGTGACCCTGTGTATGTGTGAGAGCTGCTGTGAGTGTGACCCTGTGTATGTGTGAGAGCTGCTGTGAGTGTGACCCTGTTTATGTGAGATAGCTGCTGTGAGTGTGACCCTATGTATGTGAGAGCTGCTGTGAGTGTGACTCTGTGTATGTGTGAGAGCTGCTGTGAGTGTGACCCTGTGTATGTGTGAGAGCTGCTGTGAGTGTGATCCTGTGTATGTGTGATAGCTGCTGTGAGTGTGATCCTGTGTATGTGTGATAGCTGCTGTGAGTGTGACCCTGTGTATGTGTGAGAGCTGCTGTGAGTGTGACCCTGTGTATGTGTGAGAGCTGCTGTGAGTGTGACCCTGTGTATGTGTGAGAGCTGCTGTGAGTATGACCCTGTGTATGTGTGAGCTGCTGTGAGTGTGACCCTGTGTATGTGTGAGAGCTGCTGTGAGTGTGACCCTGTGTATGTGAGAGAGCTGCTGTGAGTGTGACCCTGTGTATGTGTGAGAGTTGCTGTGAGTGTGACCCTCTGTATGAGTGGAGTATCCATAACTATATAAGTGAGGGTAGTAGGACAGTGAAATGAGCCTATAGTTAGTAGGTACAGTAATTACAATGCTCTGGATGCTGTGTACACACCACTATCATACATCACTCCCCACAGCATAATGTATCCATGCCCCCTGGGGCAGCTATCGTTTACCTTTTGTTTCCCCTCATTTCAATGGCTATGCAACTGTCTCAGAGCAGTATTTAAATCACTGAGTAATGGAGGGCAATTCGATGCTTCAGTTTCACAGATTAAAGATGTCATATAATTGCTATACACAGACATAATATAAGTGCCGTTTGTGTCATCAACATAAGATTGGAACATATCGCTCTTGTGTAGCATTTCAAGCTATATAATAGCTTATCTAACAATGGATGCAGCTCTTTTGTGGGCTGATAAAACTTGCATAATCATCCTATCGCTTCACTAGGAACTAGTGACATCACTGAGAATGCAGCCTATCACTAGGAACCAGTGACATCACTGAGAATGCAGCCTATCACTAGGAACCAGTGACATCACTGAGAATGCAGCCTATCACTAGGAACCAGTGACATCACTGAGAATGCAGCCTATCACTAGGAACCAGTGACATCACTGAGAATGCAGCCTATCACTAGGAACCAGTGACATCACTGAGAATGTAGCCCATCACTAGGGACCAGCGACATCACTGAGATTGCAGCCTATCACTAGGAACCAGTGACATCACTGAGAATGCAGCCTATCACTAGGAACCAGTGACATCACTGAGAATGCAGCCTATCACTAGGAACCAGTGACATCAGTGAGAGTGCAGCCTATCTCTAGGAACCAGTGACATCACTGAGAGTGCAGCCAATCACTAGGAACCAGTGACATCAGTGAGAGTGCAGCCTATCACTAGGAACCAGTGACATCAGTGAGAGTGCAGCCTATCTCTAGGAACCAGTGACATCACTGAGAGTGCAGCCAATCACTAGGAACCAGTGACATCACTGAGAATGCAGCCTATCACTAGGAACCAGTGACATCACTGAGATTGCAGCCTATCACTAGGAACCAGTGACATCACTGAGAGTGCAGCCAATCACTAGGAACCAGTGACATCACTGAGAATGCAGCCTATCACTAGGAACCAGTGACATCACTGAGAATGCAGCCTATCACTAGGAACCAGTGACATCAGTGAGAGTGCAGCCTATCTCTAGGAACCAGTGACATCACTGAGAGTGCAGCCAATCACTAGGAACCAGTGACATCACTGAGAATGCAGCCTATCACTAGGAACCAGTGACATCAGTGAGAGTGCAGCCTATCTCTAGGAACCAGTGACATCACTGAGAGTGCAGCCAATCACTAGGAACCAGTGACATCACTGAGAGTGCAGCCAATCACTAGGAACCAGTGACATCACTGAGAATGCAGCCTATCACTAGGAACCAGTGACATCACTGAGATTGCAGCCTATCACTAGGAACCAGTGACATCACTGAGAGTGCAGCCAATCACTAGGAACCAGTGACATCACTGAGAATGCAGCCTATCACTAGGAACCAGTGACATCAGTGAGAATGCAGCCTATCACTAGGAACCAGTGACATCAGTGAGAGTGCAGCCTATCTCTAGGAACCAGTGACATCACTGAGAGTGCAGCCAATCACTAGGAACTAGTGACATCACTGAGAATGCAGCCTATCACTAGGAACCAGTGACATCACTGAGAATGCAGCCTATCACTAGGAACCAGTGACATCACTGAGAATGCAGCCTATCACTAGGAACCAGTGACATCACTGAGAATGCAGCCTATCACTAGGAACCAGTGACATCACTGAGAATGCAGCCTATCACTAGGAACCAGTGACATCACTGAGAATGTAGCCCATCACTAGGGACCAGCGACATCACTGAGATTGCAGCCTATCACTAGGAACCAGTGACATCACTGAGAATGCAGCCTATCACTAGGAACCAGTGACATCACTGAGAATGCAGCCTATCTCTAGGAACCAGTGACATCACTGAGGTACATTATGATGTCATTGCTGTATAATAAATTAAGCCCCCACAATGGCTGCGTCCTCTGTGTCAGTGATAATTATGCTGTAGTTGATGTGAAGCTGGAATCTATGTAACACCTTAAACTTTATATTTGTATATGTGTATAGTTGCTGCTCTTCCTGTGCAAGTTACTGTACGTTATGGCTGACCCTGCGGCAGATTGCTGGTATTGAAAAAGGTTCTCGCTTGGATCGAGACGTCGACCATAGACAACTCGCGGTTATTTTATGAAAGAATAAAGCGTTACGCTTTTTTCACTTCTTTGGATCAAGTCTGGCGACTGCGCTTCTTCCATTTGGAGATTATGTACTGGGTCCTGTTGGACTAAGGCCCTGATTCAGAGCCGGACGCTCTGACCAGAGCGCTCGCTCTGAATCAGGGCCCACCTCCATTAATATGGAGCGTCCTCCTGGACGCTCGTATAGCTGTGGGTCACCACCCACAGCATATACGAGCATGCAGGATGATGGTCGCGATGGTCTTGACCATCGCCACTGCGAGCCGGAGCCTGCGGTTGAGTTTTTCAACCGCAAGGCCCAGAGTGATTTTGGCTCTATCAGAGCCAAAATCACTCCCACTGACATCACTAGTGATGTCAGTGGGGCCGGCTTCAGATGGTAGGCGTTCCCATGGGAACGCCTCCGTCTGGCAGGCACGCCCCCGGCATGCCCACCAAAGGGGGCGTGCTGTCAGTCAACATCGACAGCACGCCCCCTTTGATGAGACACTCCGAGTGAAGGAAAGTCCTTCGCTCGTTGCGTCTAGCGCATGCTCACGACGGAGCTCCCTCCATCGTGCACATGCGCAGTGCAGACCATCGACCCACTTGCGAGTGGGTCTGAATGAGGGATTAAGACTGAAGTGACCGACACCCCAGCTGTTGCTTGCTGCTTTAGGTGAGTGCTACTCTATCATCTTTATATATATATATATATATATATATACACACACACACACACACACACACACACACACACACACGTACACATACATATATATATATATATATATATATACACACACACACATCTACACTGTGTCCTCCCCTCTCTCTCTATACTGTGCCTTTTTATATATAAATGTCTGATGTGTATACATATATATATTAGATGTACAGGTGTGTGTGTATATATATATATATAATGTGTGTGTACCCTTTGCGTTCAACATCGACGCTGCACCCACTCTGAGAGGCCTATTCAGCATCGAAGTCTGTATGTTCTCTGTCAAAACCGGATAATTGGCGAAGACAGAATCTGTTTGCAATTGGAATCTGCGCAATGCTGTCTTGTAAAGGGCCAAGACTCCATCTCAGAAATAAAATCTCACAGCACTATATTGTAAACAAAAGGTACATAGTCAGCCTCCCTCACACACAGGCAGACTAGACAGGGAGCCTCCCTCACACACAGGCAGACTAGACAGGGAGCCTCCCTCACACACAGGCAGACTAGACAGGGAGCCTCCCTCACACACAGGCAGACTAGACAGGGAGCCTCCCTCACACACAGGCAGACTAGACAGGGAGCCTCCCTCACACACAGGCAGACTAGACAGGGAGCCTCCCTCACACACAGGCAGACTAGACAGGGAGCCTCCCTCACACACAGGCAGACTAGACAGGGAGCCTCCCTCACACACAGGCAGACTAGACAGGGAGCCTCCCTCACACACAGGCAGACTAGACAGGGAGCCTCCCTCACACACAGGCAGACTAGACAGGGAGCCTCCCTCACACACAGGCAGACTAGACAGGGAGCCTCCCTCACACACAGGCAGACTAGACAGGGAGCCTCCCTCACACACAGGCAGACTAGACAGGGAGCCTCCCTCACACACAGGCAGACTAGACAGGGAGCCTCCCTCACACACAGGCAGACTAGACAGGGAGCCTCCCTCACACACAGGCAGACTAGACAGGGAGCCTCCTTCCTGTATGAGAATTACATTCACTGTATAAACACATTTTGCAATTTGCAGTTTAAGAACATCAGAAAAATACATGTGTGCGTGTGTATGTATATATATATATATATGTGTGTATGTATATATATATATGTGTGTATGTGTGTATGTATATATATGTATGTGTGTATGTATATATATATATATGTGTGTGTGTGTGTGTATGTGTGTATGTATATATATATATATGTGTGTGTGTGTGTGTATGTGTGTATGTATATATATATATGTGTGTGTGTGTGTATGTGTGTATGTATATATATATATATATGTGTGTGTGTGTGTATGTGTGTATGTATATATATATATATATGTGTGTGTGTGTGTATGTGTGTATGTATATATATATATATATGTGTGTGTGTGTGTATGTGTGTATGTATATATATATATATATGTGTGTGTGTGTGTGTATGTGTGTATGTATATATATATGTGTGTGTGTGTATGTATATATATATATGTGTGTGTGTGTGTATGTGTGTATGTATATATATATATATGTGTGTGTGTGTGTGTATGTGTGTATGTATATATATATATGTGTGTGTGTGTGTATGTGTGTATGTATATATATATATATATGTGTGTGTATATGTGGCCCATTTATAATATCACACAGACTTATATTTGAAAAGTAGCAAAATTCCCTGCAACTCACACACACAATGTTAAACAGAATACAGTCAGTTTTTTAGTGATCCTTCCCAAAATCATACTGGCATGGCCACACACACACATAGATGCCCTTCCAGCTTAGTGCTGCTCGCTGAGTGCCCCACCGACCCTCAGACGCACAACGCAATTCAGTGGTGTTTTCCCCGCATACATACATTTAAAAGCAATGGTCCCGTAACGCAAAAAGGATAATTATTACTTGGTTTAAACGCAATGTCAGTATATAAAGAAATGTTTTCTGTAACTATGGCTTAGTAAATGACAATTGAACTGTGTGTGGAACCGTACTGATCGAATTTGTTTCCACAGCGCTCCGGTGACATCAATATGAAGATCGCAACATGCATTCTCAACTTATGGACCGTAGAGAGTTAAAACACCAAAATGTACCTTGTAAAATGTTAGCAGCTTAGTTATGCATGCAGGGGGGGAATAAGGAGACAACAAGCTTTTGGAGGCTGATCTGTGTCCATTTGAAGTGACCTGTTTAGCATTTGTATCACACTGTTGGGATAGGAGTTTCACAGGTGGGGGGAGGAGTATGGCATTCTGAGGACACAAAGGCCGGCACACACACACTGGCAGATCTTTGGAGGAGAGAGAGGTTCCCTGTCTCACAAGACAACAGAATATGGATCTCAGTTCCCCTGGGTTATAGCTGAGTATAAAATGTGCAATATTTAGCCTATTTGGGTGTCTGTAGCTATGTTGGGTGTTAATCTGTTATTAGCTTAGCATGGTGTGTGGTTTGTAGTTTTCTAAGGATATTCATGAGTCTGTGTTAGCATGCAGTGGATGATATAATGTTATCTAATCTGTACTCTTCATCTACACCTGGCCTGCCATGTGTTCTGTGTTGGGGCCCTGCCATGTGTTCTGTGTTGGGGCCCTGCCATGTGTTCTGTGTTGGGGCCTGCCATGTGTTCTGTGTTGGGGCCCTGCCATGTGTTCTGTGTTGGGGCCCTGCCATGTGTTCTGTGTTGGGGCCTGCTATGTGTTCTGTGTTGGGGCCCTGCCATGTGTTCTGTGTTGGGGCCCTGCCATGTGTTCTGTGTTGGGGCCCTGCCATGTGTTCTGTGTTGGGCCCTGCCATGTGTTCTGTGTTGGGGCCCTGCCATGTGTTCTGTGTTGGGGCCTGCCATGTGTTCTGTGTTGGGGCCCTGCCATGTGTTCTGTGTTGGGGCCTTGCCATGTGTTCTGTGTTGGGGCCCTGCCATGTGTTCTGTGTTGGGGCCTTGCCATGTGTTCTGTGTTGGGGCCCTGCCATGTGTTCTGTGTTGGGGCCCTGCCATGTGTTCTGTGTTGGGGCCCTGCCATGTGTTTTGTGTTGGGGCCCTGCCATGTGTTCTGTGTTGGGGCCTTGCCATGTGTTCTGTGTTTGCCTTCCCTTTTGTGAATGATTGATGCTGGTTGGAGAGATGAGCTTTGTGTGTGCTGTATACTCATGAATGTGATCATAGGGTGGTGTCAGTGTTGTATCGTGGAGGTTGAATTGATGGCAGCTTTGAATGGTCGTGGGTGGCTGCCGTGTGGTGTTGTGTGAGTCAGATGGGTATGTTGTCTGCGGTTTGTTGGAGATGGCTTGCCTCCATGTGGGGTGAACAAGGGAAATGGTGATTCTGCCCAGTTGTGGTGTTGTGTGGGTCAGATAGATATATTGTTGTGGTTGTAGTCATTGATGGACGATTTGCGGAGTTGCAGCTTGGTGCAGGATGGAGTTTGCCTAGGGATCATGAGGCTTGCAAACAAAGGAAAAACATGTGCTTCGGCCCTTCCCCCTCCCCACGGTCTAGTGACTACTGGATGAGGTCCGTTGTAGGATGGTATTGTTGTATATTGGAATCAGCTTGTGTTGTATATGTTGGAATATTAAATGGTGCAGTGTTTGCCTGATGTGTTGGCATATGATATCCAGCGTGCATATTTAATTAACTATGGCATTATGGGAGATTTCAATGAGGTAGCTTCATAATGGAGTTTGTTTGTAGACCATGCGGTTTGGACAATAGGGCAGGAAGCATTCCCAACCCCCCCTCACACACACACACACCATCACCAGCCATCTTGAACATGTGCTCTCAGCAGACATAGATATATCTCTCATTGTATAAAAATCTCTCTCTCTCTCTCTCTCTCTCTCTCTCGTATTTTGATCTTTAATAACCGTTTCATGTTTTATAACTGTACCTTATGACCTAATGATTGTACAATTTATTTGCGCTCATTATTAGATCATAGCGTTGTAACATCTGTACTTTTACCTGAATAATAATCTTTAGCGCTTCGGACCGCTATACAACTGTCTCGGTATTTCATTAATGGTATAATCAAAATAGCGACATCTTGTGGTTTTAGAAGGTACAGGCAGGTTTTGTCTTAGAGGTTTTTAGGCAGGTGAATCTTAGAGGTTTATAGGAAGGAATATATTAAAAGGTTTATTTACGAATTTAACATCTCCCATGATGAAGTTTTGAACTCGCAGCGGGGGAAACGTGACAATTCATCATCGCTTCGGTGAGCAGTTATCCCCGTGGTCAGTATCACAGCTACTCCTGTATCTGCGTTTCTTACCTGCTCCCCGTCATCCCGGCTACATCGGGTCGCACATGCGCAAAGCAGCCAAGTAGGTAGTTAGGAGGCAGCAGAGGGATCCGCTCAGATCCCGATTCGCATCTCCGGAACTCCTTGGGAAGGATCGGGGATCCAAGAACAAGCGCCGTCTGAAGATGGCGCTTGTTCTTGAAGCAAACGCTGAAAACTTTCATTTTTCGGAGTTTGCTGAATAGCGGGGGGTCCTATCAGACCCCTAATGATGAATGGCCCAGTAACTTAAATATGCGGAACTAACATTCCCGTATGGTTACCGGGTCATTTATCGTATGATGAAGAGGCCCCTCAGACACAGGTGCAGATGTAAAACATTGGCCGCTTGTGTCTGAGATCGTTGCTGTATCCACCTCTGTACCAGGCCCATTATAGGTCTATGGGAATGCTGATAGGTCGGGTATGAAGGGGAAAAAATGAGATATTTATCTCCAAACACCGTTATATGAATATGATCTGGAGAAAAGTCCCATTAGTGACAATGGCAGAAACGGTAATTCAGTATGGAAAAAACAAAAATATCACATTATAACAAAAATGAGATAATTAGTTTATTAAATATCCCCCTATGTTCCACATTGAATATCAAACTCTATTTTTATTTTACAGTTACCACTTTATAGAGTACTGTGCATACTGTGAATTTAACATTTCTATCAGATCCCCCTCCAGAAATATTAGAGGTCAATTTAGACGAAAAACAGAAAAATTTGCAAATTCAAAATGCTCTAATAAAAAAGTAGACAAGATGGACAACTAAAAATTTGTTTGGCAAATCTTTCGGTATATAGCTATTCTCCCCCCAAAAATTTATTCCTTCCCACTGAAATACCGTACAAAAAAATAGACTTTAAAAAAAAAAAAAAAAAAAAAAAAATCTATTATTATCATTATTATTATTATCATTTATTTATATGGCGCCACAAGTGTTCCGCAGCGCCTTACAATTAAATTTGGGCTTAAATGTCAGTTATCAGGAAGTGAGGATGGGAAATAGTTATATGACAAGAAATGTGCTGATAATTATGTTATTTTTTATCCCAGCTTTCTAAGACTTTTCTGGGCTGAGATTTTGTATTTATCCCAAACGTCTGCAATAGTGAAAAATGTCAGGAGCAAAAAAAATAAAAAAGATGAAAGGAAAGTATTGTCTCATATGAAAGAATAAATAATGAAAAATATAACTTTTATTACGTAAATATTAAAAGTTTTTTCCACCTCTCCTTATTAGTGAAATATTTCATAAAAAAATATAATTGTAAGAGTCATGTAACATAAAATTATTATTGATATTAAATTATTGGAAATACATTTGTCTCTTGTGTCCTTTTTGAGTGTTGCTTTTAATTATTCAACAATATTTATTGGATTTTAATATTTTAGTAGCAGTATTATTATAAACCGCTTATTCCACAACAACCTGTTTATCCAATCTCAGATAGTTTATATGTTCTGTGTGCAGTGTCATACTGCCATCTAGTGGATGTGATCTGTAATTAA
Source organism: Taudactylus pleione (assembly GCA_031769625.1). NCBI lineage: Eukaryota > Metazoa > Chordata > Amphibia > Anura > Myobatrachidae > Taudactylus > Taudactylus pleione. Next base: position 641,515 of record JAUIMM010001710.1, read on the forward strand.
CTTGTGTCAGCTGTGTAGTCTGAAAAAAAATTCTAAATTGTTAATATAGTGATTATCACAGCGCCCTCTGTAGGGGTAAGACGTCTATAACTATAATCACATGCTGTAATAATCACAGCGCCCTCTATAAGGGTAAGACGTCTATAACTATAATCACATGCTGTAATAATCACAGCGCCCTCTATAGGGGTAAGACATCTATAACTATAATCACATGCTGTAATAATCACAGCGCCCTCTATAGGGGTAAGACGTCTATAACTATAATCACATGCTGTAATAATCACAGCGCCCTCTATAAGGGTAAGACGTCTATAACTATAATCACATGCTGTAATAATCACAGCGCCCTCTATAGGGGTAAGACGTCTATAACTATAATCACATGCTGTAATAATCACAGCGCCCTCTATAAGGGTAAGACGTCTATAACTATAATCACATGCTGTAATAATCACAGCGCCCTCTATAAGGGTAAGACCTCTATAACTATAATCACATGCTGTAATAATCACAGCACCCTCTATAGGGGTAAGACGTCTATAACTATAATCACATGCTGTAATAATCACAGCGCCCTCAATAGGGGTAAGACGTCTATAACTATAATCACATGTGCTGTAATAATCACAGCGCCCTCTATAAGGGTAAGATGTCTATAACTATAATCACATGCTGTAATAATCACAGCGCCCTCTGTAGGGGTAAGACGTCTATAACTATAATCACATGCTGTAATAATCACAGCGCCCTCTATAAGGGTAAGACGTCTATAACTATAATCACATGCTGTAATAATCACAGCGCCCTCTATAGGGGTAAGACGTCTATAACTATAATCACATGCTGTAATAATCACAGCGCCCTCTATAAGGGTAAGACGTCTATAACTATAATCACATATGCAGTAATAATCACAGCGCCCTCTATAAGGGTAAGACGTCTATAACTATAATCACATATGCAGTAATAATCACAGCGCCCTCTATAGGGGTAAGACGTCTATAACTATAATCACATGCTGTAATAATCACAGCGCCCTCAATAGGGGTAAGACGTCTATAACTATAATCACATGTGCTGTAATAATCACAGCGCCCTCTATAAGGGTAAGATGTCTATAACTATAATCACATGCTGTAATAATCACATTGCCCTCTATAGGGATAAGACGTCTATAACTATAATCACATGCTGTAATAATCACTGCGCCCTCTATAAGGGATAAGACGTCTATAACTATAATCACATGCTGTAATAATCACATTGCCCTCTATAGGGATAAGACGTCTATAACTATAATCACATGCTGTAATAATCACAGCGCCCTCTATAAGGGTAAGACGTCTATAACTATAATCACATGCTGTCATAATCACAGCGCCCTCTATAGGGGTAAGACGTCTATAACTATAATCACATGCTGTCATAATCACAGCGCCCTCTATAAGGGTAAGACGTCTATAACTATAATCACATGCTGTCATAATCACAGCGCCCTCTATAAGGGTAAGACGTCTATAACTATAATCACATGCTGTCATAATCACAGCGCCCTCTATAGGGGTAAGACGTCTATAACTATAATCACATGCTGTAATAATCACAGCGCCCTCTATAGGGGTAAGACGTCTATAACTATAATCACATGCTGTCATAATCACAGCGCCCTCTATAGGGGTAAGACGTCTAGAACTATAATCACATGCTGTCATAATCACAGCGCCCTCTATAAGGGTAAGACGTCTATAACTATAATCACATGCTGTCATAATCACAGCGCCCTCTATAAGGGTAAGACGTCTAGAACTATAATCACATGCTGTAATAATCACAGCGCCCTCTATAAGGGTAAGACGTCTATAACTATAATCACATGCTGTAATAATCACAGCGCCCTCTATAGGGTAAGACGTCATTAGCTATAATCACATGCTGTAATGAACAGCGCCCTCTTTTGGAAAACGGTCTGTAACTGAGATTGGATCACAATCTTTAATGATCACAGGGTCCTCTATAGGGGTAAAAGGTCGGAATCGGTATAATTTGATCCATGCCCGGTCGTTGGAATCCCGACAGCGGCATCCCGGCAGAGGAGGAAATCCCAATCGTCCTAAGGTAAGTATCGACTAACCCACTTCTACCCCCTAACCCTCCCTTAGGGGTGCCTAACCCTAACTTTCCCCCCCTGTGCCTAACCCTAACCCTTCCTTCCCTTAGCCTAAACCAAACCTCCCGAGGGGGTGCCTAACCCTAAGTCCCCCCCCAGGAATCCTAAACCTAACCCTCCCTAACCCCCCCCACGGCTATCCATGCTCGGCGCCCGGCGTCCCTTCGATCGGGATGCCGGGCGCCAGTCTCCCAGCATCGGTAAAATTACTGTCATTTAACCCTCACCGGGATTATGCAGTCTGGAAGCCGGCTGTCAGGATTAGATCCGCCGGCTTCCCAACTGCATACCAAAAGGTCTATAACTGTAATCACATATGCAATAATAATCACAGCGCCCTCTATAGGGGTAAGAGGTCTGAACTGTAATCACATATACTGTAATAATCACATCGCCCTCTATAGGAGAAGAGCATCTGTAACTCATCACATATACTGTAATAATCACATCGCCCTCTATAGGAGAAGAGCATCTGTAACTAATCACATATACTGTAATAATCACAGCGCCCTCTATAGGGGTAAGAAGTCTGTAACTAATCACATATACTGTAATAATCACAGCGCCCTCTATAGGGGTAAGAGGTCTAATAACTGTAATCACATATGCAATAATAATCACAGCACCCTCTATAGGGGTAAGAGGTCTAATAACTGTAATCACATATGCAATAATAATCACAGCACCCTCTATAGGGGTAAGAGGTCTGAACTGTAATCACATATACTGTAAAAATCACAGCGCCCTCTATAGGGGTAAGAGGTCTAATAACTGTAATCACATATGCAATAATAATCACAGCACCCTCTATAGGGGTAAGAGGTCTGTAACTGTAATCACATATACTGTAATAATCACAGCGCCCTCTATAGGGGTAAGAGGTCTAATAACTGTAATCACATATGCAATAATAATCACAGCACCCTCTACAGGGGTAAGAGGTCTAATAACTGTAATCACATATGCAATAATAATCACAGCACCCTCTATAGGGGTAAGAGGTCTAATAACTGTAATCACATATGCAATAATAATCACAGCACCCTCTATAGGGGTAAGAGGTCTGTAACTGTAATCACATATACTGTAATAATCACAGCGCCCTCTATAGGGGTAAGAGGTCTGAACTGTAATCACATATACTGTAATAATCACAGCGCCCTCTGTATGAGAAGAGGATCTGTAACTAATATGTAATCACATATGCAGTAATAATCACAGTGCCCTCTATAAGGGTAAGAGGTCTGAACTGTAATCACATATACTGTAATAATCACAGCGCCCTCTATAGGGGTAAGAGGTCTATAACTGTAATTACATATACTGTAGTAATCACCGCGCCCTCTATAGGGGTAAGAGGTCTATAACTGTAATTACATATACTGTAGTAATCACAGTGCCCTCTTTGGGAAAACCATCTGTAACTGTAATGCTGCCCATCCATTTAACGATGCGCACGATTACGACGCCATCATCTCCCGCGGGGTGAAGTGCATATACTGAACGTTCAGTGTATGCATATCAATCATCCCCGAACATGGCAACCTGATGGCGATCGTCAGGTTCACCGTCATATTCAGACGATGATTGATGTTAAAAACGATCAGCGGGCATGCGCATCGCTGGTCGTTTTTAACCTTTTACTGCCCGATATGCGGGCGATTACCGAATGATGGAGCGATAACGACTGTCGTTATCGCTCCATCGCTAGGTTTAACCACCTAGTGGATGGGCAGCATTAGATTGGTTCACAGAAACTGTTCGCAGCGCCCCCTGTAGGAGTAAAGCGTTGACTTATTAATAATGTGATAAGCACAGCACCCCCTAGAGGAGAAAAACGTCTCTAACTATAAAATGTAATCTCATATACTGTAATTATCAACTGCGCCCTTTACAGGGATAAGACGTCTATAACTGTAAGATGAAGTCACATATACTGTAATAAACAGCGCCCTCTATAGGGGTAAGACGTCTATAACTGTAATTACATATACTGTAGTAATCACAGCGCCCTCTATAGGGATAAGACGTCTATAACTGTAAGATGAAGTCACATATACTGTAATAATCACTGCGCCCTTTATAGGGATAACACGTCTGTATCTATAATCACATATACTGTAATAAACAGCGCCCTTTATAGGGATAAGACTGTCTATAACTGTAAGATGAAGTCACATATACTGTAATAATCACTGCGCCCTTTATAGGGATAACATGTCTGTATCTATAATCACATATACTGTAATAAACAGCGCCCTTTATAGGGATAAGATGTCTATAACTGTAAGATGAAGTCACATATACTGTAATAAACAGCGCCCTTTATAGGGATAAGACGTCTATAACTGTAAGATGAAGTCACATATACTGTAATAAACAGCGCCCTTATAGGGGTAAGACGTCTGTATCTATAATCACATATACTGTAATAAACAGCGCCCTCTATAGGGGTAAGACGTCTGTATCTATAATCACATATACTGTAATAAACAGCGCCCTCTATAGGGGTAAGACGTCTGTATCTATAATCACATATACTGTAATAAACAGCGCCCTCTAGAGGGGTAAGACGTCTGTATCTATAATCACATATACTGTAATAAACAGCGCCCTCTATAGGGGTAAGACGTCTGTATCTATAATCACATATACTGTAATAAACAGCGCCCTCTTTGGGCCAAACCGCCTATAGCTGTGGAACTAGATCCCATACACTGTAATGATCACATCGCCCCCTGTAGGAATAAGACGTCTTCTCGCTTCTCGGCCTTTTCAAGTGTAGTATCTGTTCTCATCAGTGCTGACTGACTGAACTTTGGCTACACTCGGGCTCCAGAGGACCTGCTGCTGCTTTTTTTCTGGACCTGCACCGGCCGAGGAAGCTGAACGAGGACTGCTGAGAGGAAAAAGGATTCGACTTGCCGAGGGTGACTTGCCGAGGGTTAGACTTGCTGCTCTGCCCTTTGGAGAAGCGACTGCCGAGCTCCGACCAGCATCCCCCAGACTACTGACTGCGACGAGGAAGGACTACAAGTAGCAGAGGGTTAGACTTGTTTGCTCTGCCCTCTGTGAAGCCGACCTCCGACCAGCGACGACCAAGCCCTGCGACGAGGATGGACTTCGACCAGCATTGGGCTAGACTTGTTTGCTCTGCCCTCTGCGAAGCCGTCTCCCGACCTCCGACCAGCGGCGACCAGACCCTGCGACCGCGACGAGGAAGGACTTCGACTGGCAGAGGGTTAGACTTTTTTGCTCTGCCCTCTGCGAAAGCGACTTTTGACCTCCGACCAGCGCAGACCCTTCTCCAGCCCCACTTCAACCCCGGGCAAGAAGCAGGAGAGATGGCCTCAGCTGCCCCAACCCCGGTGCCAGCTCCAGCCTCCGCTCCATCCACCTCTGCCAGGAAGAAGACGGGAAAGAAGGGACCGAAGCCGGCCGAAGCTCTGCCCGACCAGGTCCCATCCACCTCCACCGCCTCTCCAGCAACAGCCCCCGGGAAGCCCAGCCAGACCCAGCCCAAGGGTACCCCAGCCTTGGAGCCCTGGATGAGGCAGACCGTGGTGATGAAGCTGAAGTAGGTGGAGGGAAAGATGCCGGACATGACGACAGAGACCTTCGGCAAGAAGATGATCCTTGAGCAGGGGTTCTCGACTGCCGAAACCCTCAGCATACAGAACTACATCAAGGGAATCTTTTATGTGACATTTGCCTCCATTGCCATCTGCAAGAGGTATTGGGAAGCATTGAAAGCGGCGAGGCCTGAATCCCCTTTCTCTCGATTTGTGGGCAATTGCCCTATTCAAAGACAGGAGAGGCGGGTGACGGTTTCAATGCGGAACCCACACACGCCTGACAAGGACATCGCTACCTTCCTGGGCCGATTCTGCTCTGTGATCAAGGAGCCCGCCAAGATCCTGGACAGGAATGGCTTCTGGACAGGCAAGTGAGCAGTCACTGTCAGGCGGCAAAAGGACAACGGGAGCCCCGACGGAGTCAGACACCTGCCCCAGTTCTTCTCCCTGGGCACATCTGCTGGATTTCTCAGTTACCCCGACCAGCCGCGGATCTGCAAGACCTGCGGTGGGAAGGACCACATTGGGAGAGACTGCAAGGTGGCAGCCTGCAAGAAGTGCAAGGTGGCGGGACACGACACCAAGGATTGCCCCACCCAGAAGACATGCAACCTCTGCGGGGAGGTGAGCCACGTTTACAGAGACTGCCCCAACAGGATGAAATCCTATGCAGCAGCAGTGACTGGACAAGGCCAGCAGAGGCGCCAGGAGGGTAAGAAACCTTCCACCCCCACTCCCTCGCACCCGTCCTACTCTTCCTACCCCACTCCCTCCTCCCACTGTGACAGCAACTCCCATCCCCACTGCTGGCACAACCCCTCCCCCCTCTCCCTCCCGCTCTCTTCTCCATCCCACTGTCTCTTCCACCCCCCCTGTCTCTCTCCTCTCCGAAGAGGAGTTTCCCCCTCTTGTATCCTCTGCAGGCACTCAACAGTCGAGTAGGAAGCGAAAGGAGTTTGACAGCCCAGATGCTGACCCCGATCCTTCCAAGAAGTTGGTGGTAGAGCAGGTTGAGAACCCTCTTCCACTGGAGTATGAGATGGAGGCGATGGTGGAAAGCCTTGTGGAGGTAGTACCTGACCTTAATGCTGACAACTTGATCGAACAGCTGATCCAGAGCTGTATGCAGCTGCCCCAACAGGGTGACCCAGCAGCCGTTCAAGAAGAAGCACCGCCCGACAAGAGTGGTAGCTAAATGTATTTTCCGTGTTCTAACCTTTTTTCTCCCAACTAATGGTGTCTTTTTCCATTTTTACCATTAATGTGAGGAGTATTAAGGATAAGTTTAGAAGACAGTCTGTGTTTGCATTTTTAGATTCTCAGAAATGTTATGTTTACATGTTGCAGGAATGCTCTATTCCTTTTTCCAGGTCCTATAGACATCTGGGCCGGCAGTGGTCTCATGGTCCATCCTATTGGTCTGGTGGGAGTGAGTGAAAGTCTGCAGGGGTTGCCATTTTTATTAGGGGGAGCCTCTTCACACTAGATTCTGTTCAGGAGCTTGTCTGCGGCAGATTGCTTATCGTAGACGGCTCCTGGGAAGGTGAGCCTATTAGGCTAATCTGTGTGTATGCACCCCCTGGTAAGAATGAGCGTTTGGAGCTTTTCCAGACCCTGCGGCTGCAGCTCGCAACCACTAGGGCAGTAGTGATGGCCGGAGATTTCAACTGCCCCATGGAGGAGGATGGACGCAGCACCTGTAACACTGCTAAGCTTGACTTGACATCTAAACTGCTCATAGAAATGGTAACTGAAGCTTCTCTGTGGGATGCTGTGGGCTCCATGGGGGATGGCTCCGTGAATTACACGTGGAGCCGCCCCGATGGCTCGGTGCAGAATAGGCATGCTATGGTTCCCTGCTTCTTCTCTGACCACAGGGCCATTCTCTTCCAAGGAGTCCTGGGCAATGGTTTCTCTCCTGGCCCAGGCTCCCGGAAGTTGAACTGTGCGCTGCTGGAAAGGGAGGAGGTGTTGGCTGAGCTTAAGGATGCCTACATCACATGGAAGAATGATAAATGCTATTTTGATTGTATGAGTGACTGGTGGGAATATGTTAAGGCTAACATTCGCAGTTTCTTTCAGGTCAAAGGTAGACAACAGGCGTGCGACCGAAAGAGGAACTTCAAGGGACTGCAGAGACAACAGCAGTCCCTGCAGGACCTCCAACGGTGTGGCTGGGACGTGAGAGATGATCTGGAGGAGACCAAAAAGAGCCTGAAAGGGCACTTCGAGGAGGAATCCAGATGCATCGTCTTCCGTTCCAAGGTGGAGAACCTGGAGAAGGGTGAGAAATGTAACTCTCTTTCTTTTTTAGGAAACTCCACTCTGGCCACACGCCCCTGACTGAGCTGCGAGATGAGACCGGTATTCCCAGGCAGGGGAAGGAGGGCGTCATGAAGGTCATCACAGACTACTATGGCGACCTCTACTCCCCAAAGACGACGGACAGTGCTGTGGCTGATGAGTTCCTGTCAGGTATCACTAACACTACTGATCCTGCAGGTAAAGCAGCCATGGATGCTCCCTTGGTGTTGGAGGAGTTGCACTCTGCCGCTAAATCCTTTAGGCAGGGCAGGACCCCGGGCAGTGATGGTCTCCCAGCAGAGCTCTATGTAGCGCTGTGGGACCTCATTGGCCCGGACCTGCTCGAGCTGTACAAGGAGATGGTGGTGGAGGGCAAAATGCCTCCTTCACTGAGGGAGGGACTGATCACGATCTTGTATAAGCGTAAGGGGGAGAGATGCGAGCTGAAAAATTGGAGGCCCATCTCTCTCCTGAACGTGGACTACAAGATACTGGCCAAGGTACTTGCCAACAGGCTGAAGGCTGTCATCGGACAGATCATTCACCCGGACCAGACCTGCGGCATTCCTGGCTGCAGGATTGCAGATAGCCTTGCCCTCCTCAGAGACACGGTCCATTACATCAAGGACCGGAACGTGCATGCGGCTCTGGTCAGCCTTGACCAGGAGAAGGCCTTTGACCGTGTCTCACATGAGTTGATGGGTAGGGTCCTGCAGAGATTTGGGCTTGGTGAAATGTTTTGCACGTATGTTAACCTGATGTACCTTGATATTCACAGCTCGGTGTTGGTGAACGGCTGGAAGACTGACCCCTTTCCTATTCTATCTGGGGTCAGACAAGGCTGCCCTCTTTCACCTCTTCTTTTTGTTTGTGTTATAGAGCTCCTGGCTGTATGCATCAGACGGAAACCAGAGATCAGAGGGGTCATCGCACCGGGTCTAGACCGTAGAGAGGCCAAGTGTTCGCTGTACATGGACGACATCACTGTCTTCTGCGCTGACCAGAGTTCGGTGACAGTACTCGTCCAGACCTGCTAGAGCTTCGGCCGAGCTTCAGGGGCAAAGGTCAACTGCGGGAAGTCAGAGGCTATGCTGTTCGGGCAGTGGCACCTGTCATCCTCCGCTCCATTCCCCTTTGCTGTCAAGCCGGACTTCATCAAAATTCTGGGAGTCTGGCTTGGCGGTGAGGGTAGCAAAAAATTGGACTGTGGAGCCTCAGAGACCTTACCATTGAAGGCAAAGCACTTGTACTGCTCAACGAGATCCTACCTGTTCTGAAGTACACAGCGCAGGCCTGGCCACCTCTGGTCACGGTCTGCAGGGCCATCACAAAGGCAGTGTTTCACTTCATCTGGGGCTCCAAGATGGACAGAGTTAAGCGGGCAGTTATGTACAAGGAGCCCCTCAAAGGTGGGAAGGGAATACCTGATATCCCCACCATGCTGCGAGCTTTCTTTGTGTGCAACTGGACTTTGTGTGAGACTGATAATGACTCTGCAAGAAACTCCATGTCTTACTTCTTCCTCCTACCCCTTTGGAGGGTCCTAGGCTGGGACAAGTGGGACAGCTCCGTCCCTTACAACTGGAACACTCCCTGTTTCTACCTGGATGTGTCCAAGTTTGTGAGGGAGCACCAAGTGGAGGGACTTAAACCTGACTTGTGGAAACCTAAGACTATCCACAAGCTCATCAGAGCAAAGGACGTTATGGAGCATATTCCAGGGCTCCCTTCAGCAACTGCCAAGCAGATACAGGAAAATGTGGTCTCCAAAAGGCTCACAAATAAATACAAGGACATGTCATGGATGGCCATCTAAGGGGGTCTGCCCCTAAGGACATTCATGCACTCCCATAACCTGTGCAGGTACAGACATTGCCCCTGGTGCATCTTGCATGAAGAAACATCTATTCACTTGTTTTGGGACTGTACCTATGCAAAGTTGTTAGATGCCCTGGAACATGAACTCAGAGACTGTGGGCCTCATTCAGAGGAGGTCGTTAGATGTAAGCAGTTGCTCTGAATCAGGGCGGCCGCTTGAATCCTAAACGTCCGCCTCCTTGTCGATCGTTAAGCTGTGGGTTACCACCCACAGTTCTAACGACCAACATGGGTGATGGTCGCGATGGTCAAGACCATCGCAACCATCGGGGCTTATGACCAGACCCTAGGGTAGGGTCTAGGCACTCGTAAGCCCCAGGGAGCTTCCTGCTCTGTTTGAGCAGGAAGTTCCCCACTGACATCAGCAATGATGTCAGTGGGGCCGCCCCCAAACGACAAGCATTCCGTCTGGAACGCCTCCATTTGGCCAGGCACGCCCCCGGCCCGCCCAGCAAATGGGGCGAGCTGTCACTCAACATCGACAGCTCGCCCCGTCTGCTACAAGACCCCTAACGATAGAGTGCCGGCTCGTCGTGCGCATGCGCTGTGGGGCAACATCGAGTCGGTCGCGAGCGCTCACGACCAACTTTGAATAGGCTCGTGTGTGTTAAGGAGCAGCCTTTTATACCACTCGGTACTTTATGGACTATTTCCTGGCACCCACACCTATGGGGCAATCCAGGAGGCCTGGCGCCTTATGAACTGTGTTAAGGACGCTTTGTGGCTTGCCAGGAACCGCCTCATTCTGCGGAGGGAGAGGATGTCTATCCAGGACTGTCGCAGGCTGATTCACAGCCTGCTAAGAGACTATTCTATCATGGACAGCCCTGAGGAAGATGAGGACTAAACCCCCCTTCTTCTGCCCCCTCCCAACATGTGTGACTGTCCAACAAGGACTGGGACTGTGGCCCCCTTCCCCCAACGCCTGATGTTTGTTGATATGTCTTTCTATTTATTCACCCACCCCATATACTGTATGTGTCTGTCTTTCAATAAAACTTCAGACCTGTGATTCCCCCTCCCCTCCACACCCATAGACCTTGTTGATTGTTGTGGCGTTTAAGTTTTGAATGAATAGTGCAGAACATTAGGTATAGTGTAGGATGTCATTGCCATTTTTTCAAGGGATAAAGTATCGGGCGCGTGCCCGCCTATCCCCGTATTCTATTAGGAATCGTCGAAAACGGGACCAGGCGGAAAGGTAAGTATCGAGAAGTCCAGTCACTTTTAGGGAAATCAGCCTGTCACCCCCTAAAAGATGGTCTGTCATGGGGGACCACTATGGGTACCCCCAAATTGGTCTGCTAAAGGTATTTGGGGATTTTAAATAGCTGCGGCAGGTGCATAAATGCGTCTTGGAAAAAGTGATGAAGAATAGCATTTAGCTTTTAAGAAAAAACAAAACAAAAAACTAGTCCCATCAAATTTGGGGTACATGAAAATGGGTGCAAGCATATTTACCTAAAGTACCTAAAGTGAAGTTTGAAAATTCTTCAAAAATCCACCTGCCGCAACCACTCGCATTCTAGAAAACACCTGCCGCATACATGGGGACCCCCCTGAGGCTATTTCGTTAGTTTTTAAGTTTGTTCCCCAACTTTTTTTTTTTCGCCCCCATAACGAAACCACTTTTTTTGGGGTGTCCTATTTAATTTTTTCTTAAATTGACACACATTAGAGGGGACATTCCAAGGGGTGCAGGCTCCTTTAAGTCTGCACCTCGCCTATCCAGTGGTGAAAACTTACCCCCGTTCTTTTACAAAGAATTTTCGCACCTGCAAAAAATCTTTGAAATTGAACATGGGGATAAGCGAAAATGACATCATCAGCGATAAATTATCACCGATAACGGATTTTTCACCGCTAATTGAATATGGTCCATAATGTGCTGCACAATGAATTGTATTGACAGAACTTTCTTATTGTAGCGCCCCCTATAGGAGTATACGAACCATATTTGTTCAATGCAATTGGTCACAGAATCCCCACTTGTAGTTCAGGCGAATGTTGCTAAGGTCACTGGACCTCATTCAGAGTCGGTCGTAAGCGGCCGCTCGGTCGTACACATCCGATGTTTCCAAACCACGCATGCGTTACGGTTAGATGTGCGCATGTGCGTACAAGACCTTGCGATCCAAAATGCTGTAGATCGTACGGCTTACGAGCAGGAAGTGGCTCCCGGGAGTTGATTGACTTGAAAGGCCATTTGGGGGTGGTGGTCTAAAAACGCAGGCGTTCCTCACCGTTTTCAGGGCGTTTATAAGTTTCCTGCTACGACCGACATAGAAGGCCGGAAGTAGCAAAACGTCACTCTGCGAGCGGTTAGAGGCCTGGCTGATCGTACAGCTTGAGGTTGGGTATGTGCTCTCTCAAGCCCCAGAGTACAATCGATACTATCGAATATGTCTGATGTTTCCATTTTGTGCCACACAATGCAAGCAGCTAATAATCATTTGTTGTTGCTAATAACACTGCTAATTGGCTTGTAATTGATTAAGTTGCATTTGCATTAGTGAATAATAATATGAGATATGGTAAGAACTTGCCTTTGTTATCTCTATTTCTACGAAGTCCATAGGGTTCCACAGGATAAGCTGGGGTATAGGTGATGACGTCAGGCATCGGGCACCATAGAGTTAAAGTTTTCAGCCTCCCAGGATGCACTAGGGTCCCCCTCCTATACCCCGCCCCCGAGCCAAGGCACCTCAGTTACGTACCAAGCCATAGGCCAGAGGAGGAGAAGGAAGAGAGAAAAAAAGATCTGGACACACACAAGAATCACATTCTCACCAGAGGGAGACGGAAAAACCGGTGGCCAGAGTAAAACCCATCTGCAGCACAGGTGCGACAGGGCGGGAGTCCTGTTGAGCCCTATGGACTTCGTAGAAATAGAGATAACAAAGGTAAGTTCTTACCATATCTCATATTTTCTACATCAGGGTCCATAGGGTATCCACAGGATACCTTGGGCATGTCCCAGAGCAATATCCTTTAAGGGTGGGGACGCTCCTGTGCTGAAAGGAGAAACCGCCGCCTGAAAGAAGTATCCTGAGAGGCAAAGGTGTCAAACGCGTAATACCTCACAAAAGGTATGGACCGAGGACCAAGTGGCAGCCTTGCAGATCTGGACTGCAGAGGCACCACGTCGAGCAGCCCACGAAGGACCCACAGACCTAGTGGAATGAGCCCTCACAGAGGAAGGAACCGGAAGGCCTTCATGAAGATAAGCTTCTGAAATGGCCATATGAATCCAGCCTGCCAAAGTCTGCTTTGAAGCAGGCCAACCCTTTTTACGGAAGCCATAGAGGACAAACAAGGCGTCCGACTTCCTAAACGAAGAAGTGCGGTCAACATAAATCCTTAAGGCCCACACAACGTCCAAAGTGGCCTCACCCACTGAAAGATCAGGTGAGTTAAAAGCCGGCACAACGATTTCCTCATTGATGTGAAAACTGGAAACAACCTTAGGAAGGAAACCAGGATGAGTGCGCAGCACCGCCCTGTTCCTATGAAAAATCAGAAAAGTGGGTCTACGGGAGAGAGCCCCTAAGTCAGAAACACGTCTGGCCGAAGCAATGGCCAGAAGGAAAATTGTTTTAGCTGTCAGCCATTTGAGGTCCACTGAGCCCAGGTGGTTCAAACAGCGGTCCCTGGAGAACACTCAGGACCACGGGCTAAATCCCAAGGCGCCACCGGTGGAACAAAAGGTGGCTGAATTCTGAGAACACCCTGCATAAAGGTGTGCACATCAGGGATTGCAGCAATCCTACGATGGAACCAGACGGACAGGGCAGACACCTGCACCTTCAGAGACGCAAGGCGAAGCCCATGGTCCAGTCCCGCCTGTAGGAAAGCTAACACTCTAGACAGATGGAACTCCCAAGGGGCATAACCTCTCGGTCGACACCACTGGATGAACGTATGCCACACTTGATGGTATATCCTTGCAGAGGATGGTTTCCGAGTCCTTAGCATTGTTTGCACTACAGAGCTGGAAAACCCCCTGGACCTTAACATGGCCGTCTCAACAGCCATGCCGTCAAAGACAGCCGAGTCAGGTCCGGGTGAAGACAAGGACCCTGTGACAGGAGGTCCGGACATAACGGCAACCGCAGAGGAATGTCCACGGACAGTCCCTGGAGGTCTGAGAACCAGTGCCTCCGGGGCCACATGGAAGCTATCAACAGGAGCGTCCCTCCTTCCTGTTTGAATTTCCGGATTACCCGTGGAAGGGAAAACGGAGGAAACAGATAAGCAAACCGGAACGTCCACTGGACGGACAGAGCATCCACTAGAGACGCCTTTTCGTCTCTTGTGCGAGACCCGTACACCGGCAACTTGTTGTTGTGCCGTGACGCCATGAGGTCGATCTCTGGAAGACCCCACCTGTCCACCAGAAGTTGAAAGACGTCCTGGTGCAGAGATCATTCCCCCGGATGAACGTCCTGGCGACTGAGAAAGTCCGCCTCCCAGTTTAGGACTCCCGGGATGAAGACTGCTGATATGGCCGGGAGATTGCGCTCCGGCCAAACCAGGATTCAGGACACCTCTACGAGAGCTGCCCGACTTCGGGTTCCTCCTTGCCGATTTATGTAGGCCACGGTGGTAGCGTTGTCCGACTGGACCTGCACTGGGTGACCTTGGAGAACCCGATGTGCCTGCTGGAGAGCATTGAGAACCGCGCGGAGCTCCAAGATGTTTATTGGAAGCTCCGCTTCCGCCCGAGTACACCTGCCCTGGAACAAGTGTGGACCCATGACTGCTCCCCAGCCCCGAAGACTGGCGTCCGTTGAGATGGGTCGTCTGCAACCACCAGGCTAGAGACAGGCGTACCTCCGGAGTGAGCACCATCGTCTGGGATTTTAGACTCTGAGGCAGTCCATTCCACTTGGACAGGATCAATTGCTGCAGGGGTCTGGAGTGAAACTGGGTATATTCCACCATGTCGAAAACTGACACCATGGAGCCCAGTAACCTCATCGCCGAGTGCAGAGACACCCGGCAGCTCTGCAGACAACTGCGCACCCTCGACTGCAAGGCAGAGATCTTTTCCCCCGTCACAAAGATAATTTGCTGTCCGGAGTCCAATAAGGCTCTGAGGTGCAGAATCCTCTGAGACGGGATCAGGGTGGACTTCTGCCAGTTTATCAACCAGCCGTGCCGTTGCAGTACCGCAATGGTCAGGTCCAAGTGGCGGAGAAGGAGCTCTGGAAATCCTGCCACCAACAGAAGGTCATCCAAGTACGGTAACATGCGGACTCCCTGCAGCCGCAGAGAGGCCGCCCATCACCTTGGTGAAGACATGTGGTGCTGTCGCCAGCCCAAAAGGTAACGCCCGGAACTGAAAGTGGTCATTGCGGATTGCAAACCTGAGGAATTGTTGATGGCGTAAAAGAATAGGGACATGCAGGTAAGCGTCCTGTATGTCCAACGACACCATGTAATCCCCAGATTCCAGCGCCAGAATGATGGACCGTAGGGTCTCCATCCAAAACCTCGGCACCCGCAAAGACTTGTTGAGTGCTTTGAGGTTGAGGATCGGACGATACGACCCATTGGGTTTCTGCACCAAAAACAGATTGGAATAGAAACCCTGTCCCCTCTGGGAGAATGGAACAGGCACTATAACTCCAGCCTGGAGCATAGTGTGCAAAACCTTCCGCAGTCCCATGGCTTTGTTCCGGTCTGATGGAAGACCCGTGGTGAAGAATCGAGACGTGTCGAAAGGAGAGGGCGTACCCGTGAGAAACCACCTGGAGGACCCAAGTGTCTGTCGTGGTAACCGACCAACACTGGGCGAACTGCAGCAGGCAGCCTCCCACTTTGGGATCCCCCAAAGGGAGACCCGGACCGTCAGGCCGCAGGCTTGTCATCTGGCTTATGGGCCGGACGTCTGGTACTCCAGGCCTGCCTCCGGGGCTTGGCCGATTTTTTGGGGCCAGCCTGTCAGGGAAAGGACTGTGCTTTAGGCCTACCCTGGGCCCTATAAGGCCGACGTACCTGAACTGGAAGGAACTGCAGCAGACGGGAGACATGCAGATTTGGCTGCCGCCAGCGTGGCTACAATTTTGTCCAGGTCCGGACCAAATAGGACTTCTCCATTAAAGGGCAAAGCTTCCAAGCCCTTTTTGGAATCAGCGTCCGCCTTCCAAGATTGCAACCATAAGGTGCGACGAGCAGCTACCGAAGAAATCCGAGACGCCAGGGTACTGATATCCAAGGCTGCTTCATTGATATAAGTGGCCGAGTCCCGGAGATTGCCTATCAACTCGGTCTGTTCAGCCGAACAGTCGGAATCGAAGGACGCCTCCAAAGTATCAGCCCAGCGCTCCATAGCTCTGGCTACCCAACAAATGGCCATAGCTGGCCAAGCTGCCCCCCCCCCGCAAAGGAATATACAGACTTTAGGCAGATCTCCACCTTTCGGTCCATAGCATCCTTCAGGGAAGACATGGAGGGCATGGGCAATGTGGCACTATGGACTAGGCGTGTCACATGAGAATCCACCTGTGGAGGGGATTCCCATTTAGAAAAATAATTATCCGCAAACGGATAAGCCACCGACAAGCGTCTCTGTGGCTGATACCGTTTGCCAGGCTGTTTCCATGCCTCCTCTAAATTGTCTACTAACTGACCCAAAAGAGGAAACACCGTGGCGTCACCCTTAATATCCTTAAAAAAGGCATATTTAGATTTGGACACCGGAGGATCTTCGTCCTCAATCACTAAAGCTGTGCGGACTGCCCGAATAAGTCCAGGAATATATACCTTGGACCTAGCGTCCGACTCTTTAGTACGGAGAGGTTCCTGGTCCGAAAGTTCCAGAATCTCCCCATCATCAGATGTCACGTCATCATCCTCATAAGGAGTGGACAGAGACGCCACCGGCCGCTTATGTGGCCGCAACACAGACTCCCCTTGTAAAACGTCCGACAAGTGCTGTACAGAACTTGTTAGCGAATTAACCCACGCAGGCTCCTGAGAGACCTGGGGAGGGGAAATAGGGAGACTGTGGGGTACCATCAATTGTCTCGGGAAACCCTGCATGGGTGACGACACCACTGACTGCTGGGACAATCCCATCTGTGAGAACGTAGGCTGCGGAGCTAACTGGCCCACCAGGGTTGTAAGCGCCTTGGCGAAACAAGCCCAGGGCAGCTCCTGTACCGGTGCCGTGACAGTATTTGGCCGTGCCAATAAATAACACTGCCGACATAGCCCCTCCGCGCTACCCTCCCCCTCCGCTATTGGTACCTTGCACATAGTACACAGAAGCTGGAGAGGAAAGTCACTCTCAGACATGATGGTAAGTATGTGACCCCTCTCACTGATAATCGTTAGTATAGTGTGAGACCACCCTGCAATCACCGCACTGCAAGGGCTTTAGCAGAAAAGATCAGGGACAGTTGAAATGGCTGACAGTAGAAAATGAAAGTACAGGGAGCAGCGCTAGCACAGTCACATACAATGCAAAGAAATTAATCCCTGCACTATCAGCGCTGATACTCAACTACGCAGACTCAGAGCCTGGTAGGACACAGCGCTGCATACACAGACCTGACCAATCGGAGGAGAGGTATGCCGGGGGACCCAGACCACCGCTCCAGACTTCCAGCAGCGTTCACCATGTGCTTGAGAAAGATGGCCACCGAGGAGCAGAGAGGAGGCTGGCCTGGGGGAGGAGCGCTGTCACAGGGCCGGCGCCGGCTGTGAGACAGGAAAGGCGCGCTCCCCTGGCATGCATTTAACCCCTGGGACGCCGCAGCACTACCGCTCTGCCGCGGTCCCAGGGGGGTAGTGGAAGCGCAGGTTAGTACCTGGCTCCACGCTGCAGCCAGTCCCCAGGGAGCCCCCTGCCTGGGGACTCTGGACCATGTTCAGCAGGGTCCCACCGCGGGACCCCGCTTGCTTAACTTGTTGTCCCCCTTAGATCCGGCCATGATCCCAAACATCTGGGGTCACCGCTAGCTGTGACCCCAGACGCTTACCAGCATCCCCGGATCGGTGCCGGCATTCTGGTACCGGCGGGGGTGTAGGGAAGACAGCATGGACGTCAGCACTGACTGTCCATGCTGTACTTCCAGATGTGCAGCCACAGCTGCATTGTAGAAAGCTTCAGGGGCTCTTCTTAGCCCCCTCTAACAGGTGCATCTGACTCCGACCGGGCACCAAAAGAAACTGGGATGCCTTGGCTGGGGGGCGGGGTATAGGAGGGGGACCCTAGTGCATCCTGGGTGGCTGAAATTTTTAACTCTATGGTGCCCAATGCCTGACGTCATCACCTATACCCCAAGGTATCCTGTGGATACCCTATGGACCCTGATGTAGAAAAGAATAGGCTAGAGGAGGTGCTTTGTTTATGCATGGGCGTCACTTTGGTTGCGATCACCCGCCTGTGCAAATGGTTGTTTTTCTGATTCTCGATCATTAGGCGTACGACCGACTCTGAATGAGGGCCACAGTGTAATCAGTGGGGAATTATATTGATTCAGAACTTCCAATCTCGTGTTCAGTTAATAGATGCAAAGAAATGAGATTAATCTACTCTATCTAGTAAGTCACACCATGGACAAAGCAAGCCGTGATACCGCACACGCCGATATACGCTTCACTAATACATTCATTTTGTCAAGGCTCCCCCACAGAGTGATAACATACTTGTTATAATTTGTCTAATTGGGGACATTGTATATAATAATCATCATAGAACTATGGGCCTGAATCAGGGCCGTCCTAGCTGAAAATGGTGCGGCCTTTTGGACGCTCGCATAGCTGTGGGTTACCACCCACAGCTTATGCGAGCGTCCATGATGATGGTCGCGATGGTCAAGATGTGTCTGTATATACGTCAGTGACGGGGGTGATATTGCTGTGGGCATGTGATGTGGGTGATATGTCTGTATATACGTCAGTGACGGGGGTAATATTGCTGTGGGCGTGTGATATGGGTGATGTCTGTATATACGTCAGTGACGGGGGTAATATTGCTGTGGGCGTGTAAATGTGGGTGATATGTCTGTATATACGTCAGTGGCGGGGGTGATATTGCTGTGGGCGTGTGATGTGGGTGATGTGTCTGTATATACGTCAGTGACGGGGGTGATATTGCTGTGGGCGTGTGATGTGGGTGATGTGTCTGTATATACGTCAGTGACGGGGGTGATATTGCTGTGGGCGTGTGATGTGGGTGATGTGTCTGTATATACGTCAGTGACGGGGGTGATATTGCTGTGGGCGTGTGATGTGGCTGTATATACGTCAGTGACGGGGATAATATTGCAGTGGGCGTGTGATGTGGGTGATGTGTCTGTATATACGTCAGTGACGGGGGTGATATTGCTGTGGGCGTGTGAAGTGGGTGATGTGTCTGTATATACGTCAGTGGCGGGGGTGATATTGCTGTGGGCGTGTGATGTGTCTGTATATACGTCAGTGACGGGGGTAATATTGCTGTGGGAGTGTGATGTGGGTGATGTCTGTATATACGTCAGTGACGGGGGTAATATTGCTGTGGGCGTGTGATGTGTCTGTATATACGTCAGTGACGGGGGTAATATTGCTGTGGACGTGTGATGTGGGTGATGTGTCTGTATATACGTCAGTGACGGGGGTAATATTGCTGTGGGCGTGTGATGTGGGTGATGTGTCTGTATATACGTCAGTGACGGGGGTGATATTGCTGTGGGCGTGTGATGTGGGTGATGTGTCTGTATATACGTCAGTGACGGGGGTGATATTGCTGTGGGCGTGTGATGTGGGTGATGTGTCTGTATATACGTCAGTGACGGGGGTAATATTGCTGTGGGCGTGTGATGTGGGTGATATGTCTGTATATACATCAGTGACGGGTGTAATATTGCTGTGGGCGTGTGATGTGGGTGATGTGTCTGTATATACGTCAGTGACGGGTGTATTATTGCTGTGGGCGTGTGATGTGGGTGATGTGTCTGTATATACGTCAGTGACGGGGGTAATATTGCTGTGGGCGTGTGATGTGGGTGATGTGTCTGTATATACGTCAGTGACGGGGGTAATATTGCTGTGGGCGTGTGATGTGGGTGATGTGTCTGTATATACGTCAGTGACGGGGGTAATATTGCTGTGGGCGTGTGATGTGGGTGATGTGTCTGTATATACGTCAGTGACGGGGGTGATATTGCTGTGGGCGTGTGATGTGGGTGATGTGTCTGTATATACGTCAGTGACGGGGGTGATATTGCTGTGGGCGTGTGATGTGGGTGATGTGTCTGTATATACGTCAGTGACGGGGGTAATATTGCTGTGGGCGTGTGATGTGGGTGATGTGTCTGTATTTACGTCAGTGACGGGGGTGATATTGCTGTGGACGTGTGTTGTGGGTGATATGTCTGTATATACGTCAGTGACGGGGGTGATATTGCTGTGGGCGTGTGATGTGGGTGATATGTCTGTATATAAGTCAGTGGCGGGGGTGATATTGCTGTGGGCGTGTGATGTGGGTGATGTGTCTGTATATACGTCAGTGATGGGGGTAATATTGCTGTGGGCGTGTGATGTGTCTATATACGTCAGTGACGGGGGTAATATTGCTGTGGGCATGTGATGTGGGTGATATGTCTGTATATACGTCAGTGACGGGGGTAATATTGCTGTGGGCGTGTGATGTGGGTGATGTGTCTGTATATACGTCAGTGACGGGGGTAATATTGCTGTGGGCGTGTGATGTGGGTGATGTGTCTGTATATACGTCAGTGACGGGGGTGATATTGCTGTGGGCGTGTGATGTGTCTGTATATACGTCAGTGACGGGGGTGATATTGCTGTGGGCGTGTGATGTGGGTGATATGTCTGTATATACGTCAGTGACGGGGGTGATATTGCTGTGGGCGTGTGATGTGGGTGATGTGTCTGTATATACGTCAGTGACGGGGGTGATATTGCTGTGGGCGTGTGATGTGGGTGATGTGTCTGTATATACGTCAGTGACGGGGGTGATATTGCTGTGGGCGTGTGATGTGGGTGATGTGTCTGTATATACGTCAGTGACGGGGGTGATATTGCTGTGGGCGTGTGATGTGGGTGATGTGTCTGTATATACGTCAGTGACGGGGGTGATATTGCTGTGGGCGTGTGATGTGGGTGATGTGTCTGTATATACGTCAGTGACGGGGGTAATATTGCTGTGGGCATGTGATGTGTCTGTATATACGTCAGTGACGGGGGTAATATTGCTGTGGGCGTGTGATGTGGGTGATGTGTCTGTATATACGTCAGTGACGGGGGTGATATTGCTGTGGGCGTGTGATGTGGGTGATGTGTCTGTATATACGTCAGTGACGGGGGTGATATTGCTGTGGACGTGTGATGTGGGTGATGTGTCTGTATATACGTCAGTGACGGGGGTGATATTGCTGTGGGCGTGTGATGTGGGTGATGTGTCTGTATATACGTCAGTGACGGGGGTAATATTGCTGTGGGCGTGTGATGTGGGTGATGTGTCTGTATATACGTCAGCGGCGGGGGTAATATTGCTGTGGGCGTGTGATGTGGGTGATGTGTCTGTATATACGTCAGTGACGGGGGTGATATTGCTGTGGGCGTGTGAGGTGGGTGATGTGTCTGTATATACGTCAGTGACGGGGGTGATATTGCTGTGGGCGTGTGATGTGTCTGTATATACGTCAGTGACGGGGGTAATATTGCTGTGGGCGTGTGATGTGGGTGATGTGTCTGTATATACGTCAGTGACGGGGGTAATATTGCTGTGGGCGTGTGATGTGGGTGATGTGTCTGTATATACGTCAGTGACGGGGGTGATATTGCTGTGGGCGTGTGATGTGTCTGTATATACGTCAGTGACGGGGGTAATATTGCTGTGGGCGTGTGATGTGGGTGATATGTCTGTATATACGTCAGTGATGGGGGTAATATTGCTGTGGGCGTGTGATGTGTCTGTATATATGTCAGTGACGGGGGTAATATTGCTGTGGGCGTGTGATGTGGGTGATGTGTCTGTATATACGTCAGTGACGGGGGTAATATTGCTGTGGGCGTGTGATGTGTCTGTATATACGTCAGTGACGGGGGTAATATTGCTGTGGGCGTGTGATGTGGGTGATGTGTCTGTATATACGTCAGTGACGGGGGTAATATTGCTGTGGGCGTGTGATGTGGGTGATGTGTCTGTATATACGTCAGTGACGGGGGTGATATTGCTGTGGGCGTGTGATGTGGGTGATGTGTCTGTATATACGTCAGTGACGGGGGTGATATTGCTGTGGGCGTGTGATGTGGGTGATGTGTCTGTATATACGTCAGTGACGGGGGTAATATTGCTGTGGGCGTGTGATGTGGGTGATGTGTCTGTATTTACGTCAGTGACGGGGGTGATATTGCTGTGGACGTGTGTTGTGGGTGATATGTCTGTATATACGTCAGTGACGGGGGTGATATTGCTGTGGGCGTGTGATGTGGGTGATATGTCTGTATATAAGTCAGTGGCGGGGGTGATATTGCTGTGGGCGTGTGATGTGGGTGATGTGTCTGTATATACGTCAGTGATGGGGGTAATATTGCTGTGGGCGTGTGATGTGTCTATATACGTCAGTGACGGGGGTAATATTGCTGTGGGCATGTGATGTGGGTGATATGTCTGTATATACGTCAGTGACGGGGGTAATATTGCTGTGGGCGTGTGATGTGGGTGATGTGTCTGTATATACGTCAGTGACGGGGGTAATATTGCTGTGGGCGTGTGATGTGGGTGATGTGTCTGTATATACGTCAGTGACGGGGGTGATATTGCTGTGGGCGTGTGATGTGTCTGTATATACGTCAGTGACGGGGGTGATATTGCTGTGGGCGTGTGATGTGGGTGATATGTCTGTATATACGTCAGTGACGGGGGTGATATTGCTGTGGGCGTGTGATGTGGGTGATGTGTCTGTATATACGTCAGTGACGGGGGTGATATTGCTGTGGGCGTGTGATGTGGGTGATGTGTCTGTATATACGTCAGTGACGGGGGTGATATTGCTGTGGGCGTGTGATGTGGGTGATGTGTCTGTATATACGTCAGTGACGGGGGTGATATTGCTGTGGGCGTGTGATGTGGGTGATGTGTCTGTATATACGTCAGTGACGGGGGTGATATTGCTGTGGGCGTGTGATGTGGGTGATGTGTCTGTATATACGTCAGTGACGGGGGTAATATTGCTGTGGGCATGTGATGTGTCTGTATATACGTCAGTGACGGGGGTAATATTGCTGTGGGCGTGTGATGTGGGTGATGTGTCTGTATATACGTCAGTGACGGGGGTGATATTGCTGTGGGCGTGTGATGTGGGTGATGTGTCTGTATATACGTCAGTGACGGGGGTGATATTGCTGTGGACGTGTGATGTGGGTGATGTGTCTGTATATACGTCAGTGACGGGGGTGATATTGCTGTGGGCGTGTGATGTGGGTGATGTGTCTGTATATACGTCAGTGACGGGGGTAATATTGCTGTGGGCGTGTGATGTGGGTGATGTGTCTGTATATACGTCAGCGGCGGGGGTAATATTGCTGTGGGCGTGTGATGTGGGTGATGTGTCTGTATATACGTCAGTGACGGGGGTGATATTGCTGTGGGCGTGTGAGGTGGGTGATGTGTCTGTATATACGTCAGTGACGGGGGTGATATTGCTGTGGGCGTGTGATGTGTCTGTATATACGTCAGTGACGGGGGTAATATTGCTGTGGGCGTGTGATGTGGGTGATGTGTCTGTATATACGTCAGTGACGGGGGTAATATTGCTGTGGGCGTGTGATGTGGGTGATGTGTCTGTATATACGTCAGTGACGGGGGTGATATTGCTGTGGGCGTGTGATGTGTCTGTATATACGTCAGTGACGGGGGTAATATTGCTGTGGGCGTGTGATGTGGGTGATATGTCTGTATATACGTCAGTGATGGGGGTAATATTGCTGTGGGCGTGTGATGTGTCTGTATATATGTCAGTGACGGGGGTAATATTGCTGTGGGCGTGTGATGTGGGTGATGTGTCTGTATATACGTCAGTGATGGGGTAATATTGCTGTGGGCGTGTGATGTGTCTGTATATACGTCAGTGACGGGGGTAATATTGCTGTGGGCGTGTGATGTGGGTGATATGTCTGTATATACGTCAGTGACGGGGGTAATATTGCTGTGGGCGTGTGATGTGTCTGTATATACGTCAGTGACGGGGGTAATATTGCTGTGGGCGTGTGATGTGGGTGATGTGTCTGTATATACGTCAGTGACGGGGGTAATATTGCTGTGGGCGTGTGATGTGGGTTATGTGTCTGTATATACGTCAGTGACGGGGGTAATATTGCTGTGGGCGTGTGATGTGGGTGATGTGTCTGTATATACGTCAGTGACGGGGGTAATATTGCTGTGGGCGTGTGATGTGGGTTATGTGTCTGTATATACGTCAGTGACGGGGGTGATATTGCTGTGGGCGTGTGATGTGGGTGATGTGTCTGTATATATGTCAGTGACGGGGGTGATATTGCTGTGGGCGTGTGATGTGGGTTATGTGTCTGTATATACGTCAGTGACGGGGGTAATATTGCTGTGGGCGTGTGATGTGGGTGATGTGTCTGTATATACGTCAGTGACGGGGGTAATATTGCTGTGGGCGTGTGATGTGGGTGATGTGTCTGTATATACGTCAGTGACGGGGGTAATATTGCTGTGGGCGTGTGATGTGTCTGTATATACGTCAGTGACGGGGGTGATATTGCTGTGGGCGTGTGATGTGGGTGATGTGTCTGTATATACGTCAGTGACGGGGGTAATATTGCTGTGGGCGTGTAATGTGGGTGATGTGTCTGTATATACGTCAGTGACGGGGGTAATATTGCTGTGGGCGTGTGATGTGGGTGATGTGTCTGTATATACGTCAGTGACGGGGGTGATATTGCTGTGGGCGTGTGATGTGGGTGATGTGTCTGTATATACGTCAGTGACGGGGGTGATATTGCTGTGGGCGTGTGATGTGGGTGATATGTCTGTATATACGTCAGTGACGGGGGTAATATTGCTGTGGACGTGTGATGTTGGTTATGTGTCTGTATATACGTCAGTGACGGGGGTGATATTGCTGTGGGCGTGTGATGTGGGTGATGTGTCTGTATATACGTCAGTGACGGGGGTAATATTGCTGTGGGCGTGTGATGTGGGTGATGTGTCTGTATATACGTCAGTTACGGGGGTAATATTGCTGTGGGCGTGTGATGTGGGTGATGTGTCTGTATATACGTCAGTGACGGGGGTAATATTGCTGTGGGCGTGTGATGTGGGTGATGTGTCTGTATATACGTCAGTGACGGGGGTAATATTGCTGTGGGCGTGTGATGTGGGTGATGTGTCTGTATATACGTCAGTGACGGGGGTGATATTGCTGTGGGCGTGTGATGTGGGTGATATGACTGTATATACGTCAGTGACGGGGGGAATATTGCTGTGGGCGTGTGATGTGGGTGATGTGTCTGTATATACTTCAGTGACGGGGGTGATATTGCTGTGGGCGTGTGATGTGGGTGATGTGTCTGTATATACGTCAGTGACGGGGGTAATATTGCTGTGGGCGTGTGATGTGGGTGATGTGTCTGTATATACGTCAGTGGCGGGGGTAATATTGCTGTGGGCGTGTGATGTGGGTGATGTGTCTGTATATACGTCAGTGACGGGGGTGATATTGCTGTGGGCGTGTGATGTGTCTGTATATACGTCAGTGACGGGGAAATATTGCTGTGGGCGTGTGATGTGGGTGATATGTCTGTATATAAGTCAGTGGCGGGGGTAATATTGCTGTGGGCGTGTGATGTGGGTGATGTGTCTGTATATACGTCAGTGACGGGGGTAATATTGCTGTGGGCGTGTGATGTGGGTGATGTGTCTGTATATACGTCAGTGACGGGGGTGATATTGCTGTGGGCGTGTGATGTGGGTGATGTGTCTGTATATACGTCAGTGACGGGTGTAATATTGCTGTGGGAGTGTGATGTGGGTGATGTGTCTGTATATACGTCAGAGACGGGGGTGATATTGCTGTGGACGTGTGATGTGGGTGATGTGTCTGTATATACGTCAGTGACGGGGGTAATATTGCTGTGGGCGTGTGATGTGGGTGATGTGTCTGTATATACGTCAGTGACGGGTGTAATATTGCTGTGGGCGTGTGATGTGGGTGATGTGTCTGTATATACGTCAGTGGCGGGGGTAATATTGCTGTGGGCGTGTGATGTGGGTGATGTGTCTGTATATACGTCAGTGACGGGGGTGATATTGCTGTGGGCGTGTGATGTGGGTGATGTGTCTGTATATACATCAGTGACGGGGTAATATTGCTGTGGGCGTGTGATGTGGGTGATGTGTCTGTATTTACGTCAGTGACGGGGGTGATATTGCTGTGGGCGTGTGAGGTGGGTGATGTGTCTGTATATACGTCAGTGACGGGGGTAATATTGCTGTGGGCGTGTGATGTGGGTGATATGTCTGTATATACGTCAGTGACGGGGGTAATATTGCTGTGGGCGTGTGATGTGTCTGTATATACGTCAGTGACGGGGGTAATATTGCTGTGGGCGTGTGATGTGGGTGATGTGTCTGTATATACGTCAGTGACGGGGGTAATATTGCTGTGGGCGTGTGATGTGGGTGATGTGTCTGTATATACGTCAGTGACGGGGGTAATATTGCTGTGGCGTGTGATGTGGGTGATGTGTCTGTATATACGTCAGTGACGGGGTAATATTGCTGTGGGCGTGTGATGTGGGTGATGTGTCTGTATATACGTCAGTGACGGGGGTAATATTGCTGTGGGCGTGTGATGTGGGTGATGTGTCTGTATATACGTCAGTGACGGGGGTGATATTGCTGTGGGCGTGTGATGTGGGTGATGTGTCTGTATATACGTCAGTGACGGGGGTAATATTGCTGTGGGCGTGTGATGTGGGTTATGTGTCTGTATATGCGTCAGTGACGGGGGTGATATTGCTGTGGGCGTGTGATGTGGGTGATATGTCTGTATATACGTCAGTGACGGGGGTAATATTGCTGTGGGCGTGTGATGTGGGTGATGTGTCTGTATATACGTCAGTGACGGGGGTAATATTGCTGTGGGCGTGTGATGTGGGTGATATGTCTGTATATACGTCAGTGACGGGGGTAATATTGCTGTGGGCGTGTGATGTGTCTGTATATACGTCAGTGACGGGGGTAATATTGCTGTGGGAGTGTGATGTGGGTGATGTGTCTGTATATAAGTCAGTGACGGGGGTGATATTGCTGTGGGCGTGTGATGTGGGTGATGTGTCTGTATATACGTCAGTGACGGGGGTAATATTGCTGTGGGCATGTGATGTGGGTGATATGTCTGTATATACGTCAGTGACGGGGGTAATATTGCTGTGGGCGTGTGATGTGGGTGATATGTCTGTATATACGTCAGTGACGGGGGTGATATTGCTGTGGGCGTGTGATGTGTGTGATGTGTCTGTATATACGTCAGTGACGGGGGTGATATTGCTGTGGGCGTGTGATGTGGGTGATGTGTCTGTATATACGTCAGTGACGGGGGTAATATTGCTGTGGGCGTGTGATGTGGGTGATGTGTCTGTATATACGTCAGTGACGGGGGTGATAATGCTGTGGGCGTGTGATGTGGGTGATGTGTCTGTATATACGTCAGTGACGGGGGTAATATTGCTGTGGGCGTGTGATGTGTCTGTATATACGTCAGTGACGGGTGTAATATTGCTGTGGGCGTGTGATGTGGGTGATGTGTCTGTATATACGTCAGTGACGGGGGTGATATTGCTGTGGGCGTGTGATGTGGGTTATGTGTCTGTATATACGTCAGTGACGGGGGTAATATTGCTGTGGGCGTGTGATGTGTCTGTATATACGTCAGTGACGGGGGTGATATTGCTGTGGGCGTGTGATGTGGGTGATGTGTCT
Organism: Taudactylus pleione; assembly: GCA_031769625.1. NCBI lineage: Eukaryota > Metazoa > Chordata > Amphibia > Anura > Myobatrachidae > Taudactylus > Taudactylus pleione. The sequence continues at coordinate 669,413 of JAUIMM010001710.1, forward strand.
GTATATACGTCAGTGACGGGGGTAATATTGCTGTGGGCGTGTGATGTGTCTGTATATACGTCAGTGACGGGGGTAATATTGCTGTGGGCGTGTGATGTGGGTGATGTGTCTGTATATACGTCAGTGACGGGGGTGATATTGCTGTGGGCGTGTGATGTGGGTGATATGTCTGTATATACGTCAGTGACGGGGGTAATATTGCTGTGGGCGTGTGATGTGGGTGATGTGTCTGTATATACGTCAGTGACGGGGGTGATATTGCTGTGGGCGTGTGATGTGGGTGATGTGTCTGTATATACGTCAGTGACGGGGGTGATATTGCTGTGGGCGTGTGATGTGGGTGATATGTCTGTATATACGTCAGTGACGGGGGTAATATTGCTGTGGGCGTGTGATGTGGGTGATGTGTCTGTATATACGTCAGTGACGGGGGTAATATTGCTGTGGGCGTGTGATGTGTCTGTATATACGTCAGTGACGGGGGTAATATTGCTGTGGGCGTGTGATGTGGCTGTATATACGTCAGTGACGGGGGTAATATTGCTGTGGGCGTGTGATGTGGGTGATGTGTCTGTATATACGTCAGTGACGGGGGTGATATTGCTGTGGGCGTGTGATGTGGGTGATGTGTCTGTATATACGTCAGTGACGGGGGTGATATTGCTGTGGGCGTGTGATGTGGGTGATATGTCTGTATATACGTCAGTGACGGGGGTAATATTGCTGTGGGCGTGTGATGTGGGTGATGTGTCTGTATATACGTCAGTGGCGGGGGTGATATTGCTGTGGGCGTGTGATGTGTCTGTATATACGTCAGTGACGGGGGTAATATTGCTGTGGGCGTGTGATGTGGGTGATATGTCTGTATATACTTCAGTGACGGGGGTAATATTGCTGTGGGCGTGTGATGTGGGTGATGTGTCTGTATATACGTCAGTGACGGGGGTAATATTGCTGTGGGCGTGTGATGTGGGTGATGTGTCTGTATATACGTCAGTGATGGGGGTAATATTGCTGTGGGCGTGTGATGTGTCTGTATATACGTCAGTGACGGGGGTAATATTGCTGTGGGCGTGTGATGTGGGTGATATGTCTGTATATACGTCAGTGACGGGGGTAATATTGCTGTGGACGTGTGATGTGGGTGATGTGTCTGTATATACGTCAGTGACGGGGGTAATATTGCTGTGGGCGTGTGATGTGGGTGATGTGTCTGCATATACGTCAGTGACGGGGGTGATATTGCTGTGGGCGTGTGATGTGTCTGTATATACGTCAGTGACGGGGGTGATATTGCTGTGGGCGTGTGATGTGGGTGATATGTCTGTATATACGTCAGTGGCGGGGGTGATATTGCTGTGGGCGTGTGATGTGTCTGTATATACGTCAGTGACGGGGATAATATTGCTGTGGGCGTGTGATGTGGGTGATGTGTCTGTATATACGTCAGACGGGGGTAATATTGCTGTGGGCGTGTGATGTGGGTGATGTGTCTGTATATACGTCAGTGACGGGGGTGATATTGCTGTGGGCGTGTGATGTGGGTGATGTGTCTGTATATACGTCAGTGACGGGGGTGATATTGCTGTGGGCGTGTGATGTGGGTGATGTGTCTGTATATACGTCAGTGACGGGGGTGATATTGCTGTGGGCGTGTGATGTGGGTGATGTGTCTGTATATACGTCAGTGACGGGGGTGATATTGCTGTGGGCGTGTGATGTGGGTGATGTGTCTGTATATACGTCAGTGACGGGGGTGATATTGCTGTGGGCGTGTGATGTGGGTGATGTGTCTGTATATACGTCAGTGACGGGTGTAATATTGCTGTGGGCGTGTGATGTGGGTGATGTGTCTGTATATACGTCAGTGACGGGGGTGATATTGCTGTGGGCGTGTGATGTGGGTGATGTGTCTGTATATACGTCAGTGACGGGGGTGATATTGCTGTGGACGTGTGATGTGGGTGATGTGTCTGTATATACGTCAGTGACGGGGGTGATATTGCTGTGGGCGTGTGATGTGGGTGATGTGTCTGTATATACGTCAGTGACGGGGGTAATATTGCTGTGGGCGTGTGATGTGGGTGATGTGTCTGTATATACGTCAGTGGCGGGGGTAATATTGCTGTGGGCGTGTGATGTGGGTGATGTGTCTGTATATACGTCAGTGGCGGGGGTAATATTGCTGTGGGCGTGTGATGTGGGTGATGTGTCTGTATATACGTCAGTGACGGGGGTGATATTGCTGTGGGCGTGTGATGTGGGTGATGTGTCTGTATATACGTCAGTGACGGGGGTAATATTGCTGTGGGCGTGTGATGTGGGTGATGTGTCTGTATTTACGTCAGTGACGGGGGTGATATTGCTGTGGGCGTGTGAGGTGGGTGATGTGTCTGTATATACGTCAGTGACGGGGGTGATATTGCTGTGGGCGTGTGATGTGTCTGTATATACGTCAGTGACGGGGGTAATATTGCTGTGGGCGTGTGATGTGGGTGATGTGTCTGTATATACGTCAGTGACGGGGGTGATATTGCTGTGGGCGTGTGATGTGTCTGTATATACGTCAGTGACGGGGGTAATATTGCTGTGGGCGTGTGATGTGGGTGATATGTCTGTATATACGTCAGTGATGGGGGTAATATTGCTGTGGGCGTGTGATGTGTCTGTATATACGTCAGTGACGGGGGTAATATTGCTGTGGGCGTGTGATGTGGGTGATGTGTCTGTATATACGTCAGTGATGGGGTAATATTGCTGTGGGCGGGTGATGTGTCTGTATATACGTCAGTGACGGGGGTAATATTGCTGTGGGCGTGTGATGTGGGTGATATGTCTGTATATACGTCAGTGAAGGGGGTAATATTGCTGTGGGCGTGTGATGTGGGTGATGTGTCTGTATATACGTCAGTGACGGGGGTAATATTGCTGTGGGCGTGTGATGTGGGTGATGTGTCTGTATATACGTCAGTGACGGGGGTAATATTGCTGTGGGCGTGTGATGTGGGTGATGTGTCTGTATATACGTCAGTGACGGGGTAATATTGCTGTGGGCGTGTGATGTGGGTTATGTGTCTGTATATACGTCAGTGACGGGGGTGATATTGCTGTGGGCGTGTGATGTGGGTGATGTGTCTGTATATACGTCAGTGACGGGTGTAATATTGCTGTGGGCGTGTGATGTGGGTTATGTGTCTGTATATACGTCAGTGACGGGGGTGATATTGCTGTGGGCGTGTGATGTGGGTGATGTGTCTGTATATACGTCAGTGACAGGGGTGATATTGCTGTGGGCGTGTGATGTGGGTGATGTGTCTGTATATACGTCAGTGACGGGGGTGATATTGCTGTGGGCGTGTGATGTGGGTGATGTGTCTGTATATACGTCAGTGACGGGGGTAATATTGCTGTGGGCGTGTGATGTGGGTTATGTGTCTGTATATACGTCAGTGACGGGGGTGATATTGCTGTGGGCGTGTGATGTGGGTGATGTGTCTGTATATACGTCAGTGACGGGGGTAATATTGCTGTGGGCGTGTGATGTGGGTGATGTGTCTGTATATACGTCAGTGACGGGGGTGATATTGCTGTGGGCGTGTGATGTGGGTGATGTGTCTGTATATACGTCAGTTACGGGGGTAATATTGCTGTGGGAGTGTGATGTGGGTGATGTCTGTATATACGTCAGTGACGGGGGTAATATTGCTGTGGGCGTGTGATGTGGGTGATGTGTCTGTATATACGTCAGTGACGGGGGTAATATTGCTGTGGGCGTGTGATGTGGGTGATGTGTCTGTATATACGTCAGTGACGGGGGTGATATTGCTGTGGGCGTGTGATGTGGGTGATATGACTGTATATACGTCAGTGACGGGGGGAATATTGCTGTGGGCGTGTGATGTGGGTGATGTGTCTGTATATACGTCAGTGACGGGGGTGATATTGCTGTGGGCGTGTGATGTGGGTGATGTGTCTGTATATACGTCAGTGACGGGGGTAATATTGCTGTGGGCGTGTGATGTGGGTGATGTGTCTGTATATACGTCAGTGGCGGGGGTAATATTGCTGTGGGCGTGTGATGTGGGTGATGTGTCTGTATATACGTCAGTGACGGGGGTAATATTGCTGTGGGCGTGTGATGTGTCTGTATATACGTCAGTGACGGGGGTAATATTGCTGTGGGCGTGTGATGTGGGTTATGTGTCTGTATATGCGTCAGTGACGGGGGTGATATTGCTGTGGGCGTGTGATGTGGGTGATATGTCTGTATATACGTCAGTGACGGGGGTAATATTGCTGTGGGCGTGTGATGTGGGTGATATGTCTGTATATACGTCAGTGACGGGGGTAATATTGCTGTGGGCGTGTGATGTGGGTGATATGTCTGTATATACGTCAGTGACGGGGGTAATATTGCTGTGGGCGTGTGATGTGTCTGTATATACGTCAGTGACGGGGGTGATATTGCTGTGGGCGTGTGATGTGGGTGATGTGTCTGTATATACGTCAGTGACGGGGGTAATATTGCTGTGGGCGTGTGATGTGGGTGATGTGTCTGTATATACGTCAGTGACGGGGGTAATATTGCTGTGGGCGTGTGATGTGGGTGATGTGTCTGTATATAAGTCAGTGACGGGGGTAATATTGCTGTGGGCGTGTGATGTGGGTGATGTGTCTGTATATACGTCAGTGACGGGGGTAATATTGCTGTGGGCATGTGATGTGGGTGATATGTCTGTATATACGTCAGTGACGGGGGTAATATTGCTGTGGGCGTGTGATGTGGGTGATGTGTCTGTATATACGTCAGTGACGGGGGTAATATTGCTGTGGGCGTGTGATGTGGGTGATATGTCTGTATATACGTCAGTGACGGGGGTAATATTGCTGTGGGCGTGTGATGTGTCTGTATATACGTCAGTGACGGGGGTAATATTGCTGTGGGCGTGTGATGTGGGTGATGTGTCTGTATATACGTCAGTGACGGGGGTAATATTGCTGTGGGCGTGTGATGTGGGTGATGTGTCTGTATATACGTCAGTGACGGGGGTAATATTGCTGTGGGCGTGTGATGTGGGTGATGTGTCTGTATATACGTCAGTGGCGGGGGTGATATTGCTGTGGGCGTGTGATGTGGGTGATGTGTCTGTATATACGTCAGTGACGGGGGTAAAATTGCTGTGGGCGTGTGATGTGGGTGATATGTCTGTATATACGTCAGTGACGGGGGTGATATTGCTGTGGGCGTGTGATGTGTGTGATGTGTCTGTATATACGTCAGTGACGGGGGTAATATTGCTGTGGGCGTGTGATGTGGGTGATGTGTCTGTATATACGTCAGTGGCGGGGGTGATATTGCTGTGGGCGTATGATGTGGGTGATGTGTCTGTATATACGTCAGTGACGGGGGTAAAATTGCTGTGGGCGTGTGATGTGGGTGATGTGTCTGTATATACGTCAGTGACGGGGGTGATATTGCTGTGGGCGTGTGATGTGGGTGATGTGTCTGTATATACGTCAGTGACGGGGGTGATATTGCTGTGGGCGTGTGATGTGGGTGATGTGTCTGTATATACGTCAGTGGCGGGGGTAATATTGCTGTGGGCGTGTGATGTGGGTGATGTGTCTGTATATACGTCAGTGACGGGGGTGATATTGCTGTGGGCGTGTGATGTGGGTGATGTGTCTGTATATACGTCAGTGACGGGTGTAATATTGCTGTGGGCGTGTGATGTGGGTGATGTGTCTGTATATACGTCAGTGACGGGGGTAATATTGCTGTGGGCGTGTGATGTGGGTGATGTGTCTGTATATACGTCAGTGACGGGGGTGATATTGCTGTGGGAGTGTGATGTGGGTGATATGTCTGTATATACGTCAGTGACGGGGATAATATTGCTGTGGGCGTGTGATGTAGGTGATGTGTCTGTATATACGTCAGTGACGGGGGTAATATTGCTGTGGGCGTGTGATGTGGGTGATATGTCTGTATATACGTCAGTGACGGGGGTAATATTGCTGTGGGCGTGTGATGTGGGTGATGTGTCTGTATATACGTCAGTGACGGGGGTGATATTGCTGTGGGCGTGTGATGTGGGTGATGTGTCTGTATATACGTCAGTGACGGGGGTGATATTGCTGTGGGCGTGTGATGTGGGTGATGTGTCTGTATATACGTCAGTGACGGGGGTAATATTGCTGTGGGCGTGTGATGTGGGTGATGTGTCTGTATATACGTCAGTGACGGGGGTGATAATGCTGTGGGCGTGTGATGTGGGTGATGTGTCTGTATATACGTCAGTGACGGGGGTAATATTGCTGTGGGCGTGTGATGTGGGTGATATGTCTGTATATACGTCAGTGACGGGGGTAATATTGCTGTGGGCGTGTGATGTGGGTGATGTGTCTGTATATACGTCAGTGACGGGGGTGATATTGCTGTGGGTGTGTGATGTGGGTGATGTGTCTGTATATACGTCAGTGACGGGGGTAATATTGCTGTGGGCGTGTGATGTGTCTGTATATACTTCAGTGACGGGGGTGATATTGCTGTGGACGTGTGATGTGGGTGATGTGTCTGTATATACGTCAGTGACGGGGGTGATATTGCTGTGGGCGTGTGATGTGTCTGTATATACGTCAGTGACGGGGATAATATTGCTGTGGGCGTGTGATGTGGGTGATGTGTCTGTATATACGTCAGTGACGGGGGTAATATTGCTGTGGGCGTGTGATGTGTCTGTATATACGTCAGTGACGGGGGTAATATTGCTGTGGGCGTGTGATGTGGGTGATGTGTCTGTATATACGTCAGTGACGGGGGTGATATTGCTGTGGGCGTGTGATGTGTCTGTATATACGTCAGTGACGGGGGTGATATTGCTGTGGGCGTGTGATGTGGGTGATGTGTCTGTATATACGTCAGTGACGGGGGTGATATTGCTGTGGGCGTGTGATGTGGGTGATATGTCTGTATATACGTCAGTGACGGGTGTAATATTGCTGTGGGCGTGTGATGTGGGTGATGTGTCTGTATATATACGTCAGTGACGGGGGTAATATTGCTGTGGGCGTGTGATGTGGGTGATGTGTCTGTATATACGTCAGTGACGGGGGTAATATTGCTGTGGGCGTGTGATGTAGGTGATGTGTCTGTATATACGTCAGTGACGGGGGTAATATTGCTGTGGGCGTGTGATGTGGGTGATGTGTCTGTATATACGTCAGTGACGGGGTGATATTGCTGTGGGCGTGTGATGTGGGTGATGTGTCTGTATATACGTCACTGACGGGGGTGATATTGCTGTGGGCGTGTGATGTGGGTGATGTGTCTGTATATACGTCAGTGGCGGGGGTAATATTGCTGTGGGCGTGTGATGTGGGTGATGTGTCTGTATATACGTCAGTGACGGGGGTAATATTGCTGTGGGCGTGTGATGTGGGTGATGTGTCTGTATATACGTCAGTGGCGGGGGTAATATTGCTGTGGGCGTGTGATGTGGGTGATGTGTCTGTATATACGTCAGTGACGGGGGTAATATTGCTGTGGGCGTGTGATGTGTCTGTATATACGTCAGTGACGGGTGTAATATTGCTGTGGGCGTGTGATGTGGGTGATGTGTCTGTATATACGTCAGTGACGGGGGTGATATTGCTGTGGGCGTGTGATGTGGGTTATGTGTCTGTATATACGTCAGTGACGGGGGTGATATTGCTGTGGGCGTGTGATGTGGGTGATGTGTCTGTATATACGTCAGTGACGGGGGTGATATTGCTGTGGGCGTGTGATGTGGGTGATATGTCTGTATATACGTCAGTGACGGGGGTAATATTGCTGTGGGCGTGTGATGTGGGTGATGTGTCTGTATATACGTCAGTGACGGGGGTAATATTGCTGTGGGCGTGTGATGTGTCTGTATATACGTCAGTGACGGGGGTAATATTGCTGTGGGCGTGTGATGTGGCTGTATATACGTCAGTGACGGGGGTAATATTGCTGTGGGCGTGTGATGTGTCTGTATATACGTCAGTGACGGGGGTGATATTGCTGTGGGCGTGTGATGTGGGTGATGTGTCTGTATATACTTCAGTGACGGGGGTAATATTGCTGTGGGCGTGTGATGTGGGTGATGTGTCTGTATATACGTCAGTGACGGGGATAATATTGCTGTGGGCGTGTGAAGTGGGTGATGTGTCTGTATATACGTCAGTGGCGGGGGTGATATTGCTGTGGGCGTGTGATGTGTCTGTATATACGTCAGTGACGGGGGTAATATTGCTGTGGGCGTGTGATGTGGGTGATATGTCTGTATATACTTCAGTGACGGGGGTAATATTGCTGTGGGCGTGTGATGTGGGTGATGTGTCTGTATATACGTCAGTGACGGGGGTAATATTGCTGTGGGCGTGTGATGTGGGTGATGTGTCTGTATATACGTCAGTGATGGGGGTAATATTGCTGTGGGCGTGTGATGTGTCTGTATATACGTCAGTGACGGGGGTAATATTGCTGTGGGCGTGTGATGTGGGTGATATGTCTGTATATACGTCAGTGACGGGGGTAATATTGCTGTGGGCGTGTGATGTGGGTGATGTGTCTGTATATACGTCAGTGACGGGGGTAATATTGCTGTGGGCGTGTGATGTGGGTGATGTGTCTGTATATACGTCAGTGACGGGGGTGATATTGCTGTGGGCGTGTGATGTGTCTGTATATACGTCAGTGACGGGGGTGATATTGCTGTGGGCGTGTGATGTGGGTGATATGTCTGTATATACGTCAGTGACGGGGGTGATATTGCTGTGGGCGTGTGATGTGGGTGATGTGTCTGTATATACGTCAGTGACGGGGTGATATTGCTGTGGGCGTGTGATGTGGGTGATGTGTCTGTATATACGTCAGTGACGGGGGTGATATTGCTGTGGGCGTGTGATTTGGGTGATGTGTCTGTATATACGTCAGTGACGGGTGTAATATTGCTGTGGGCGTGTGATGTGGGTGATGTGTCTGTATATACGTCAGTGACGGGGGTGATATTGCTGTGGGCGTGTGATGTGGGTGATGTGTCTGTATATACGTCAGTGACGGGGGTGATATTGCTGTGGACGTGTGATGTGGGTGATGTGTCTGTATATACGTCAGTGACGGGGGTGATATTGCTGTGGGCGTGTGATGTGGGTGATGTGTCTGTATATACGTCAGTGACGGGGGTAATATTGCTGTGGGCGTGTGATGTGGGTGATGTGTCTGTATATACGTCAGTGGCGGGGGTAATATTGCTGTGGGCGTGTGATGTGGGTGATGTGTCTGTATATACGTCAGTGACGGGGGTGATATTGCTGTGGGCGTGTGATGTGGGTGATGTGTCTGTATATACGTCAGTGACGGGGGTAATATTGCTGTGGGCGTGTGATGTGGGTGATGTGTCTGTATTTACGTCAGTGACGGGGGTGATATTGCTGTGGGCGTGTGAGGTGGGTGATGTGTCTGTATATACGTCAGTGACGGGGGTGATATTGCTGTGGGCGTGTGATGTGTCTGTATATACGTCAGTGACGGGGGTAATATTGCTGTGGGCGTGTGATGTGGGTGATGTGTCTGTATATACGTCAGTGACGGGGGTAATATTGCTGTGGGCGTGTGATGTGGGTGATGTGTCTGTATATACGTCAGTGACGGGGGTAATATTGCTGTGGGCGTGTGATGTGGGTGATGTGTCTGTATATACGTCAGTGATGGGGTAATATTGCTGTGGGCGTGTGATGTGTCTGTATATACGTCAGTGACGGGGGTAATATTGCTGTGGGCGTGTGATGTGGGTGATGTGTCTGTATATACGTCAGTGACGGGGGTAATATTGCTGTGGGCGTGTGATGTGGGTTATGTGTCTGTATATACGTCAGTGACGGGGGTAATATTGCTGTGGGCGTGTGATGTGGGTGATGTGTCTGTATATACGTCAGTGACGGGGGTAATATTGCTGTGGGCGTGTGATGTGGGTTATGTGTCTGTATATACGTCAGTGACGGGGGTGATATTGCTGTGGGCGTGTGATGTGGGTGATGTGTCTGTATATACGTCAGTGACGGGGGTAATATTGCTGTGGGCGTGTGATGTGGGTTATGTGTCTGTATATACGTCAGTGACGGGGGTGATATTGCTGTGGACGTGTGATGTGGGTGATGTGTCTGTATATACGTCAGTGACGGGGGTAATATTGCTGTGGGCGTGTGATGTGTCTGTATATACGTCAGTGACGGGGGTAATATTGCTGTGGGCGTGTGATGTGGGTGATGTGTCTGTATATACGTCAGTGACGGGGGTGATATTGCTGTGGGCGTGTGATGTGGGTGATGTGTCTGTATATACGTCAGTGACGGGGGTGATATTGCTGTGGGCGTGTGATGTGGGTGATATGTCTGTATATACGTCAGTGACGGGGGTAATATTGCTGTGGGCGTGTGATGTGGGTTATGTGTCTGTATATACGTCAGTGACGGGGGTGATATTGCTGTGGGCGTGTGATGTGTCTGTATATACGTCAGTGACGGGGATAATATTGCTGTGGGCGTGTGATGTGGGTGATATGTCTGTATATACGTCAGTGACGGGGGTAATATTGCTGTGGGCGTGTGATGTGGGTGATGTGTCTGTATATACGTCAGTGACGGGGGTGATATTGCTGTGGGCGTGTGATGTGGGTGATATGTCTGTATATACGTCAGTGGCGGGGGTGATATTGCTGTGGGCGTGTGATGTGGGTGATGTGTCTGTATATACGTCAGTGGCGGGGGTAATATTGCTGTGGGCGTATGATGTGGGTGATATGTCTGTATATAAGTCAGTGACGGGGGTAATATTGCTGTGGGCGTGTGATGTGGGTGATGTGTCTGTATATACGTCAGTGACGGGGGTAATATTGCTGTGGGCGTGTGATGTGGGTGATGTGTCTGTATATACGTCAGTGACGGGGGTGATATTGCTGTGGGCGTGTGATGTGGGTGATGTGTCTGTATATACGTCAGTGACGGGGGTAATATTGCTGTGGGCGTGTGATGTGGGTGATGTGTCTGTATATACGTCAGTGACGGGGGTAATATTGCTGTGGGCATGTGATGTGGGTGATGTGTCTGTATATACGTCAGTGACGGGGGTAATATTGCTGTGGGAGTGTGATGTGGGTGATGTGTCTGTATATACGTCAGTGACGGGGGTAATATTGCTGTGGGCGTGTGATGTGGGTGATGAGTCTGTATATACGTCAGTGACGGGGGTAATATTGCTGAGGGCGTGTGATGTGGGTGATGTGTCTGTATATACGTCAGTGACGGGGGTAATATTGCTGTGGGCGTGTGATGTGGGTGATGTGTCTGTATATACGTCAGTGACGGGGGTAATATTGCTGTGGGCGTGTGATGTGGGTGATGTGGGTGATGTGGGTGATGTGTCTGTATATACGTCAGTGACGGGGGTAATATTGCTGTGGGCGTGTGATGTGGGTGATGTGTCTGTATATACGTCAGTGACGGGGGTAATATTGCTGTGGGCGTGTGATGTGGGTGATGTGTCTGTATATACGTCAGTGACGGGGGTAATATTGCTGTGGGCGTGTGATGTGGGTGATGTGTCTGTATATACGTCAGTGACGGGGGTGATATTGCTGTGGGCGTGTGATGTGGGTGATGTGTCTGTATATACGTCAGTGACGGGGGTAATATTGCTGTGGGCGTGTGATGTGGGTGATGTGGGTGATGTGGGTGATGTGTCTGTATATACGTCAGTGACGGGGGTAATATTGCTGTGGGCGTGTGATGTGGGTGATGTGTCTGTATATACGTCAGTGACGGGGGTAATATTGCTGTGGGCGTGTGATGTGGGTGATATGTCTGTATATAAGTCAGTGACGGGGGTAATATTGCTGTGGGCGTGTGATGTGGGTGATGTGTCTGTATATACGTCAGTGACGGGGGTGATATTGCTGTGGGCGTGTGATGTGGGTGATGTGTCTGTATATACGTCAGTGACGGGGGTGATATTGCTGTGGGCGTGTGATGTGGGTGATGTGTCTGTATATACGTCAGTGACGGGGGTAATATTGCTGTGGGCGTGTGATGTGGGTGATGTGTGTGTATATACGTCAGTGACGGGAGTAATATTGCTGTGGGCGTGTGATGTGGGTGATGTGGGTGATGTGGGTGATATGACTGTATATACGTCAGTGACGGGGGTAATATTGCTGTGGGCGTGTGATGTGGGTGATGTGTCTGTATATACGTCAGTGACGGGGGTAATATTGCTGTGGGCGTGTGATGTGGGTGATGTGTCTGTATATACGTCAGTGACGGGGGTAATATTGCTGTGGGCGTGTGATGTGGGTTATGTGTCTGTATATACGTCAGTGACGGGGGTAATATTGCTGTGGGCGTGTGATGTGGGTGATGTGTCTGTATATACGTCAGTGACGGGGATAATATTGCTGTGGGCGTGTGATGTGGGTGATGTGTCTGTATATACGTCAGTGACGGGGGTGATATTGCTGTGGGCGTGTGATGTGGGTTATGTGTCTGTATATACGTCAGTGACGGGGGTGATATTGCTGTGGGCGTGTGATGTGGGTGATGTGTCTGTATATACGTCAGTGACGGGGGTGATATTGCTGTGGGCGTGTGATGTGGGTGATGTGTCTGTATATACGTCAGTGACGGGGGTAATATTGCTGTGGGCGTGTGATGTGGGTGATGTGTCTTTATATACGTCAGTGGCGGGGGTAATATTGCTGTGGGCGTGTGATGTGGGTGATGTGTCTGTATATACGTCAGTGACGGGGGTAATATTGCTGTGGGCGTGTGATGTGGGTGATGTGTCTGTATATACGTCAGTGACGGGTGTAATATTGCTGTGGGCGTGTGATGTGGGTGATGTGTCTGTATATACGTCAGTGACGGGGGTAATATTGATGTGGGCGTGTGATGTGGGTGATGTGTCTGTATATACGTCAGTGACGGGGGTGATATTGCTGTGGGCGTGTGATGTGGGTGATGTGTCTGTATATACATCAGTGACGGGGGTAATAATGCTGTGGGCGTGTGATGTGGGTGATGTGTCTGTATATACGTCAGTGACGGGGGTGATATTGCTGTGGGCGTGTGATGTGGGTGATGTGTCTGTATATACATCAGTGACGGGGGTAATATTGCTGTGGGCGTGTGATGTGGGTGATGTGTCTGTATATACGTCAGTGACGGGGGTGATATTGCTGTGGGCGTGTGATGTGGGTGATGTGTCTGTAGATACGTCAGTGACGGGGTAATATTGCTGTGGGAGTGTGATGTGGGTGATATGTCTGTATATACGTCAGTGACGGGGGTGATATTGCTGTGGACGTGTGATGTGGGTGATGTGTCTGTATATACGTCAGTGACGGGGGTAATATTGCTGTGGGCGTGTGATGTGGGTGATGTGTCTGTATATACGTCAGTGACGGGGGTAATATTGCTGTGGGCGTGTGATGTGGGTGATGTGTCTGTATATACGTCAGTGACGGGGGTGATATTGCTGTGGGCGTGTGATGTGGGTGATGTGTCTGTATATACGTCAGTGACGGGGTAATATTGCTGTGGGCGTGTGATGTGGGTGATGTGTCTGTATATACGTCAGTGACGGGGGTAATATTGCTGTGGGCGTGTGATGTGGGTGATGTGTCTGTATATACGTCAGTGACGGGGTAATATTGCTGTGGGCGTGTGATGTGGGTGATGTGTCTGTTTATACGTCAGTGACGGGGGTAATATTGCTGTGGGCGTGTGATGTGGGTGATGTGTCTGTATATACGTCAGTGACGGGGGTAATATTGCTGTGGACGTGTGATGTGGGTGATGTGTCTGTATATACGTCAGTGACGGGGGTGATATTGCTGTGGACGTGTGATGTGGGTGATGTGTCTGTATATAAGTCAGTGACGGGGGTGATATTGCTGTGGGCGTGTGATGTGGGTGATGTGTCTGTATATACGTCAGTGACGGGGGTAATATTGCTGTGGGAGAGTGATATGGGTGATGTCTGTATATACGTCAGTGACGGGGGTGATATTGCTGTGGGCGTGTGATGTGGGTGATGTGTCTGTATGTACGTCAGTGACGGGGGTAATATTGCTGTGGGCGTGTGATGTGGGTGATGTGTCTGTATATACGTCAGTGACGGGGGTAATATTGCTGTGGGCGTGTGATGTGGGTGATGTGTCTGTATATACGTCAGTGACGGGGGTAATATTGCTGTGGGCGTGTGATGTGGGTGATGTGTCTGTATATACGTCAGTGACGGGGGTAATATTGCTGTGGGCGTGTGATGTGGGTGAGATGTCAGTATATACGTCAGTGACGGGGGTAATATTGCTGTGGGCGTGTGATGTGGGTGATGTGTCTGTATATACGTCAGTGACGGGGGTAATATTGCTGTGGGCGTGTGATGTGGGTGATGTGTCTGTATATACGTCAGTGACGGGGGTAATATTGCTGTGGGCGTGTGATGTGGGTGATGTGTCTGTATATAAGTCAGTGACGGGGGTAATATTGCTGTGGGCGTGTGATGTGGGTGATGTGTCTGTATATATACGTCAGTGACGGGGGTAATATTGCTGTGGGCGTGTGATGTGGGTGATATGTCTGTATATACGTCAGTGACGGGGGTAATATTGCTGTGGGCGTGTGATGTGTCTGTATATACGTCAGTGACGGGTGTAATATTGCTGTGGGCGTGTGATGTGGGTGATGTGTCTGTATATACGTCAGTGACGGGGGTGATATTGCTGTGGGCGTGTGATGTGGGTGATGTGTCTGTATATACGTCAGTGACGGGGGTGATATTGCTGTGGGCGTGTGATGTGGGTGATGTGTCTGTATATACGTCAGTGACGGGGGTGATATTGCTGTGGGCGTGTGATGTGTCTGTACATACGTCAGTGACGGGGGTAATATTGCTGTGGGCGTGTGATGTGGGTGATATGTCTGTATATAAGTCAGTGAGGGGGGTGATATTGCTGTGGGCGTGTGATGTGGGTTATGTGTCTGTATATACGTCAGTGACGGGGGTGATATTGCTGTGGGCGTGTGATGTGGGTGATGTGTCTGTATATACGTCAGTGACGGGGGTAATATTGCTGTGGGCGTGTGATGTGTCTGTATATACGTCAGTGACGGGGGTAATATTGCTGTGGGCGTGTGATGTGTCTGTATATACGTCAGTGACGGGGGTGATATTGCTGTGGGCGTGTGATGTGGGTGATGTGTCTGTATATAAGTCAGTGACGGGGGTGATATTGCTGTGGGCGTGTGATGTGGGTGATGTGTCTGTATATAAGTCAGTGACGGGGGTAATATTGCTGTGGGAGTGTGATGTGGGTGATGTCTGTATATACGTCAGTGACGGGGGTAATATTGCTGTGGGCGTGTGATGTGGGTGATGTGTCTGTATATACGTCAGTGACGGGGGTAATATTGCTGTGGGCGTGTGATGTGGGTGATGTGTCTGTATATACGTCAGTGACGGGGGTAATATTGCTGTGGGCGTGTGATGTGGGTGATGTGTCTGTATATACGTCAGTGACGGGGGTAATATTGCTGTGGGCGTGTGATGTGGGTGATATGTCTGTATATACGTCAGTGACGGGGGTAATATTGCTGTGGGCGTGTGATGTGGGTGATATGTCTGTATATACGTCAGTGACGGGGGTAATAATGCTGTGGGCGTGTGATGTGGGTGATATGTCTGTATATACGTCAGTGACGGGGGTAATAATGCTGTGGGCGTGTGATGTGGGTGATGTGTCTGTATATACGTCAGTGACGGGGGTGATATTGCTGTGGGCGTGTGATGTGGGTGATGTGTCTGTATATACGTCAGTGACGGGGGTGATATTGCTGTGGGCGTGTGATGTGGGTGATGTGTCTGTATATACGTCAGTGACGGGGGTAATATTGCTGTGGGCATGTGATGTGGGTGATGTGTCTGTATATACGTCAGTGACGGGGGTAATATTGCTGTGGGCGTGTGATGTGGGTGATGTGTCTGTATATACGTCAGTGACGGGGGTGATATTGCTGTGGGCGTGTGATGTGGGTGATGTGTCTGTATATACGTCAGTGACGGGGGTAATATTGCTGTGGGCGTGTGATGTGGGTGATATGTCTGTATATACGTCAGTGACGGGGGTAATATTGCTGTGGGCGTGTGATGTGGGTGATGTGTCTGTATATACGTCAGTGACGGGGGTAATATTGCTGTGGGCGTGTGATGTGGGTGATATGTCTGTATATACGTCAGTGACGGGGGTAATATTGCTGTGGGCGTGTGATGTGGGTGATATGTCTGTATATACGTCAGTGACGGGGGTGATATTGCTGTGGGCGTGTGATATGTCTGTATATAAGTCAGTGACGGGGGTAATATTGCTGTGGGCGTGTGATGTGGGTGAATTTTCTGTATATACGTCAGTGACGGGGGTAATATTGCTGTGGGCGTGTGATGTGGGTGATGTGTCTGTATATAAGTCAGTGACGGGGGTGATATTGCTGTGGGCGTGTGATGTGGGTGATGTGTCTGTATATACGTCAGTGGCGGGGGTGATATTGCTGTGGGCGTGTGATGTGGGTGATGTGTCTGTATATACGTCAGTGGCGGGGGTGATATTGCTGTGGGCGTGTGATGTGGGTGATGTGTCTGTATATACGTCAGTGGCGGGGGTGATATTGCTGTGGGCGTGTGATGTGGGTGATGTGTCTGTATATACGTCAGTGACGGGGGTAATATTGCTGTGGGAGTGTGATGTGGGTGATGTCTGTATATACGTCAGTGACGGGGGTGATATTGCTGTGGGCGTGTGATGTGGGTGATGTGTCTGTATATACGTCAGTGACGGGGGTAATATTGCTGTGGGCATGTGATGTGGGTGATGTGTCTGTATATACGTCAGTGACGGGGGTAATATTGCTGTGGGCGTGTGATGTGGGTGATGTGTCTGTATATACGTCAGTGACGGGGGTGATATTGCTGTGGGCGTGTGATGTGGGTGATGTGTCTGTATATACGTCAGTGACGGGGGTAATATTGCTGTGGGTGTGTGATGTGGGTGATATGTCTGTATATACGTCAGTGACGGGGGTAATATTGCTGTGGGCGTGTGATGTGGGTGATGTGTCTGTATATACGTCAGTGACGGGGGTAATATTGCTGTGGGCGTGTGATGTGGGTGATATGTCTGTATATACGTCAGTGACGGGGGTAATATTGCTGTGGGCGTGTGATGTGGGTGATGTGTCTGTATATACGTCAGTGACGGGTGTATTATTGCTGTGGGCGTGTGATGTGGGTGATATGTCTGTATATACGTCAGTGACGGGGGTAATATTGCTGTGGGCGTGTGATATGTCTGTATATAAGTCAGTGGCGGGGGTAATATTGCTGTGGGCGTGTGATGTGGGTGATGTGTCTCTATATACGTCAGTGACGGGGGTAATATTGCTGTGGACGTGTGATGTGGGTGTTGTGTCTGTATATACGTCAGTGACGGGGGTAATATTGCTGTGGGCGTGTGATGTGGGTGATGTGTCTGTATATACGTCAGTGACGGGGGTAATATTGCTGTGGGCGTGTGATGTGGGTGTTGTGTCTGTATATACGTCAGTGACGGGGGTAATATTGCTGTGGGCGTGTGATGTGGGTGATGTGTCTGTATATACGTCAGTGACGGGGGTAATATTGCTGTGGACGTGTGATGTGGGTGATGTGTCTGTATATACGTCAGTGACGGGGGTGATATTGCTGTGGGAGTGTGATGTGGGTGATGTGTCTGTATATAAGTCAGTGACGGGGGTAATATTGCTGTGGGCGTGTGATGTGGGTGATATGTCTGTATATACGTCAGTGACGGGGGTAATATTGCTGTGGGCGTGTGATGTGGGTGATGTGTCTGTATATACGTCAGTGACGGGGGTAATATTGCTGTGGGCGTGTGATGTGGGTGTTGTGTCTGTATATACGTCAGTGACGGGGGTAATATTGCTGTGGGCGTGTGATGTGGGTGATGTGTCTGTATATACGTCAGTGACGGGGGTAATATTGCTGTGGGCGTGTGATGTGGGTGATATGTCTGTATATACGTCAGTGACGGGGGTAATATTGCTGTGGGCGTGTGATGTGGGTGATGTGTCTGTATATACGTCAGTGACGGGGGTAATATTGCTGTGGGCGTGTGATGTGGGTGATGTGTCTGTATATACGTCAGTGACGGGTGTAATATTGCTGTGGGAGTGTGATGTGGGTGATGTCTGTATATACGTCAGTGACGGGGGTGATATTGCTGTGGGCGGGTGATGTGTCTCTATATACGTCAGTGACGGGGGTGATATTGCTGTGGGAGTGTGATGTGGGTGATGTGTCTGTATATACGTCAGTGACGGGGGTGATATTGCTGTGGGCGTGTGATGTGGGTGATGTGTCTGTATATACGTCAGTGACGGGGGTAATATTGCTGTGGGCGTGTGATGTGGGTGATGTGTCTGTATATACGTCAGTGACGGGGGTAATATTGCTGTGGGCGTGTGATGTGGGTGATGTGTCTGTATATACGTCAGTGACGGGGGTAATATTGCTGTGGGAGTGTGATGTGGGTGATGTCTGTATATACTAGGGGTGAGCGGGTTCGGATTTCTGAAATCCGAACCCCCCCGAGCCCCCCCGATCCGAGTCCGATCCGAGTCAGGCTCGACTTTTCCCGCCTGACTCGGATCTGAAATCGAGGCAAAACGTCATCTTCCCGCCTTCCGAGTCTCGCGGGTTTTGGATCCTATATAAGGTACACACGTCGGCGCCATTTTCTCACTCGGCTGTGGACAGTGAAGAGGGAGGGTGGGAGTTAGGGCTGTGTAGTGTAGTGTAGTGTAGTGCTGCTGTTGTCCACTACTTCAAAGTCCATAGGGGCTGGCTGTGTTGTGCTGTGCTGCTGTTGTTAATAGGGGCTGTGTCCACTACTTCAAAGTCCATAGGGGCTGGCTGGACTGTGTTGTGCAGTCAGTTCTCCATAGGGGCTGTGTCCACTCCAAAGTCCTGTGCAGTGTCCCAGTCCTAAAGGAGTGCTGCAGTGTTGTCCAGGGGGTGCTCTGTCCATCAGGGGTGCTCCCCCAAGTGCTAAAAAAATAATATATTTTCTGTGTTTGTGAATTGTGTGCGCAGTAGCCGCACGTGCATCAACAAAGTAGTGCCAAGCGTGCGCCTGTGTCATAAGTAAAGGGCCGGCTGGCTTGACCGTTAAGGGTGCTGTAACCCCCGAAAGTACACTCCAGTCCAAACCAAAAAAAAAATTATTTTCTGTGTTTGTGAATTGTGTGCGCAGTAGCCGCACGTGCATCAACAAAGTAGTGCCAAGCGTGCGCCTGTGTCATAAGTAAAGGGCCGGCTGGCTTGACCGTTAAGGGTGCTGTAACCCCCGAAAGTACACTCCAGTCCAAACCAAAAAAAAAATTATTTTCTGTGTTTGTGAATTGTGTGCGCAGTAGCCGCACGTGCATCAACAAAGTAGTGCCAAGCGTGCGCCTGTGTCATAAGTAAAGGGCCGGCTGGCTTGACCGTTAAGGGTGCTGTAACCCCCGAAAGTACACTCCAGTCCAAACCAAAAAAAATATTATTTTCTGTGTTTGTGAATTGTGTGCGCAGTAGTCGCACGTGCATCAACAAAGTAGTGCCAAGCGTGCGCCTGTGTCATAAGTAAAGGGCCGGCTGGCTTGACCGTTAAGGGTGCTGTAACCCCCGAAAGTACACTCCAGTCCAAACCAAAAAAAAAATTATTTTCTGTGTTTGTGAATTGTGTGCGCAGTAGCCGCACGTGCATCAACAAAGTAGTGCCAAGCGTGCGCCTGTGTCATAAGTAAAGGGCCGGCTGGCTTGACCGTTAAGGGTGCTGTAACCCCCGAAAGTACACTCCAGTCCAAACCAAAAAAAATATTATTTTCTGTGTTTGTGAATTGTGTGCGCAGTAGTCGCACGTGCATCAACAAAGTAGTGCCAAGCGTGCGCCTGTGTCATAAGTAAAGGGCCGGCTGGCTTGACCGTTAAAGGGTGCTGTAACCCCCGAAAGTACACTCCAGTCCAAACCAAAAAAAAAATTATTTTCTGTGTTTGTGAATTGTGTGCGCAGTAGCCGCACGTGCATCAACAAAGTAGTGCCAAGCGTGCGCCTGTGTCATAAGTAAAGGGCCGGCTGGCTTGACCGTTAAAGGGTGCTGTAACCCCCGAAAGTACACTCCAGTCCTAACCAAAAAAAAATTATTTTCTGTGTTTGTGAATTGTGTGCGCAGTAGCCGCACGTGCATCAACAAAGTAGTGCCAAGAGTGCGCCTGTGTCATAAGTAAAGGGCCGGCTGGCTTGACCGTTAAGGGTGCTGTAACCCCCGAAAGTACACTCCAGTCCAAACCAAAAAAAAAATTATTTTCTGTGTTTGTGAATTGTGTGCGCAGTAGCCGCACGTGCATCAACAAAGTAGTGCCAAGCGTGCGCCTGTGTCATAAGTAAAGGGCCGGCTGGCTTGACCGTTAAGGGTGCTGTAACCCCCGAAAGTACACTCCAGTCCAAACCAAAAAAAAATTATTTTCTGTGTTTGTGAATTGTGTGCGCAGTAGCCGCACGTGCATCAACAAAGTAGTGCCAAGCGTGCGCCTGTGTCATAAGTAAAGGGCCGGCTGGCTTGACCGTTAAGGGTGCTGTAACCCCCGAAAGTACACTCCAGTCCAAACCAAAAAAAATATTATTTTCTGTGTTTGTGAATTGTGTGCGCAGTAGTCGCACGTGCATCAACAAAGTAGTGCCAAGCGTGCGCCTGTGTCATAAGTAAAGGGCCGGCTGGCTTGACCGTTAAAGGGTGCTGTAACCCCCAAGTACACTCCAGTCCAAACCAAAAAATTATTTTCTGTGTTTGTGAATTGTGTGCGCAGTAGCCGCACGTGCATCAACAAAGTAGTGCCAAGCGTGCGCCTGTGTCATAAGTAAAGGGCCGGCTGGCTTGACCGTTAAGGGTGCTGTAACCCCCGAAAGTACACTCCAGTCCAAACCAAAAAAAAAATTATTTTCTGTGTTTGTGAATTGTGTGCGCAGTAGCCGCACGTGCATCAACAAAGTAGTGCCAAGCGTGCGCCTGTGTCATAAGTAAAGGGCCGGCTGGCTTGACCGTTAAAGGGTGCTGTAACCCCCGAAAGTACACTCCAGTCCAAACCAAAAAAAAATTATTTTCTGTGTTTGTGAATTGTGTGCGCAGTAGCCGCACGTGCATCAACAAAGTAGTGCCAAGAGTGCGCCTGTGTCATAAGTAAAGGGCCGGCTGGCTTGACCGTTAAGGGTGCTGTAACCCCCGAAAGTACACTCCAGTCCAAACCAAAAAAAAAATTATTTTCTGTGTTTAGCCGCACGTATATATCAAATCGATATAACATAAATGGAGGACCAAACTTTCTCCGATAAAAATAAAATAGAGAAAGATCAAGAACCACTTCCTCCTAGTGCTGAAGCTGCTGCCACTAGTCATGACATAGACGATAACATGCCATCAACGTCGTCTGCCAAGGCCGATGCCCAATGTCATAGTAGAGGGCACATACAATCCCAAATGGCAAAGTTCAGGAAAATGACCTTGAAAAAGACATTTAAATCAGCTGAAGAGAAACGTAAACTTGCCAATATGCCATTTACGACACGGAGTGGCAAGGAACGGCTAAGGTCGATCCCTAGTATGTTCATGACTAGTGGTTCAGCTTCACATGACGATGGAAGCCCTCCTCCCACTAAAAAAATCAAAAGAGTTAAGCTGGCAAAAGCACAGCGAAGAACTGTGCTTTCTAAGAAGATATCACAAATCCCCAAGGAGAGTCCAAGTGTGGTGGTGGTTGCGATGCCTGACCTTCCCAGCACTGGACGGGAAGAGGTGGCTCTTTCCACCATTTGCATGCCCCCTGCAAGTGCTGAAAGGAGCACCCACAGTCCACTTGCTGATATGCAAATTGAAGATGTCACTGTTGAAGTACAACAGGATGAGGATAATGGTGTAGCTGGCGCTGAGGAGGAAGTTGGCGAGGAGGATTCTGATGGTGATGTGGTTTGTTTAAATCAGGCTCCGGGGGAGACAGTTGTTGTCCGTGGGATGAAAAAGCCCATCACGGTCATGCCTGGGCAGAAGACCAAACATTCCACCTCTTTGGTCTGGCAATATTTCTATCCAAATCCGGACAACAACTGTCTTGCCATATGTACCATATGTAAAGGTGAAATAAGTAGGGGTAGGGACGTCAACCACCTAGGAACATCCTCCCTTATACGGCACCTGCAGCGCGTTCATAAAAAGTTACTGTCAAGTTCAGAAACTTTGGCTAAGACCGTAAGCAGTCCAGGGACACCTAAATCCCGTTGTCCTGTTGTATCCAAGCGCCTGCAAACCACACCGTCAACTCCCTCCTCGTCAATTTCCTCCTTAGTCAGGATCGGAAGTAGTCCTGCAGGCCATGTCACTGGCATGACTGACTCTCCTATCCGGGATTCCTCTGGAGGATCCTGCATTGCTACGCCTACTGCTGCCGCTGCTGCTGTTGCTGCTGCTGGGAGTCGTTCATCATCCCAGAGAGGAAGTAGGAACACCACTACTTTTACTAAACAATTGACCCTCCAACAGTCCTTAGCGAGGAGGATGAAGTACGACAGCAGTCATCCTGAAGCAAAACGTATAACTGAGGCCTTGACTGCTATGTTGGTGTTAGACGTGCGTCCGGTATCCGCCATTAGTGCAGTGGGATTTAGACAATTGATGGAGGTAGTGTGTCCCCGGTTCCAAATACCGTCTAGATTCCACTTCACTAGGCAGGCGATACCGAGACTGTACAGAAACGTCAGAAAAAGTGTCCTCAGTGTCCTGAAAAATGCCGTTGTACACAATGTCCACTTAACCACGGACATGTGGACAAGTGGAACAGGGCAGACTAAGGACTATATGACTGTGACAGCCCACTGGGTAGATGTATCACCTTACGCAGCAACAGCAGCAGCGTCACCAGTAGCAGCATCTCAGAAACGCCAGCTCGTTACAAGGCAGGCTACGCTGTGTATCACCGGTTTCAGTAAGAGGCACACCGCCGACAACCTCTTAGAGAAACTGAGGGAAATCATCGCCCAGTGGCTTACCCCACTTAGACTCTCCTGGGGATTTGTGATATCTGACAACGCCACCAATATTGTGCGGGCATTACATCTGGGCAAATTCCAGCACGTCCCATGTTTTGCTCACACAATAAACTTGGTGGTGCAGAATTTTCTGAAAAGCGACAGGGGCGTGCAGGAGACGCTTTGGGTGGCCCGAAAAATTTCTGGCCACTTTCGCCATTCAGCGACTGCGTGCCGAAGACTGGAGCGCCAGCAAACACTCTTGAACCTGCCCCGCCATCACCTGAAGCAAGAGGTTGTGACACGGTGGAACTCAACCCTCTATATGCTTCAGAGGATGGAGGAGCAGCAAAAGGCCATACAAGCCTATACATCCACCTATGACATAGGCAAAGGAGGGGGTATGCACCTGACTCAAGCGCAGTGGAGAATGATTTCCGTGTTGTGCAAGGTTCTCCAGCCCTTCGAACTTGCCACACGTGAAGTCAGTTCAGACACTGCCAGCTTGAGTCAGGTCATTCCCCTCATCAGGCTTTTGCAGAAGCAGCTGGAGAAAGTGAAGGAGGAGCTAAGACGGAGCGATTCCGCTCGGCATGTGGGACTTGTGGATGAAGCCCTTCATTCGCTTTGCCAGGATTCCAGGGTGGTCAATCTGTTGAAATCAGACCACTACATTTTGGCCACCGTGCTCGATCCTAGGTTTAAAGCCTATGTGGTGTCTCTCTTTCCGGCCGACACAAGCCTGCAGAGGTGCAAAGACCTGCTGGTGAACACACTGTCAGCTGAAGCGGAACGTGACACGTCAACAGCTCCTTCTTCATTTTCTCCTGCAACTGGGGCTGCCAGGAAAAAACTTAGGTATCCTAAGCAACCCGCTGGCGGTGATGCAGGACAGGCAGGACCAAGTTTGGACATCTGGTCCGGACTGAAGGACCTGGCAACAATTTCTGACATGTCTACTGTCACTGCATATGATACTGTCACCATTGACAGAATGGTGGAGGATTACATCGGTGACAGCATCCAAGTAGGCATGGCAGACAGTCCATACCTGTACTGGCAGGAAAAAGAGGCAATTTGGAGGCCCCTGTACAAACTGGCTCTATTTTACCTGAGTTGCCCCCCCTCCAGTGTGTACTCCGAAAGAGTGTTTAGTGCAGCCGGGAACCTTGTCAGCGAAAGGCGTAGGAGGTTGCTTCCACAGAATGTGGAGAAGATGATGTTCATCAAAATGAATTATCAGCTCTTCCAGGGAGACCAGCCTCCAGAAGGTACAGAGGGACCTGTGGTGGTGGATTCAAGTGGGGACGAGTTAATACTTTGTGAGGATGAGGATGTACACACTGAAGAGGGTGAGGAATCGGTGGATGAGGAGGATGAGGATGACATCTTGCCTCCATAGAGCCAGTTTGTGCAGGGACACATTAATTGCCAGCTTGTTTTGTGGGGGCCCAAACGAACCAATCATTTCAGCCACAGTTGTGTGGCAGACCCTGGCGCTGAAATGATTGGTTTGTTAAAGTGTGCATGTCCTGTTTATACAACATAAGGGTGGGTGGGAGGGCCCAAGGACAATTCCATCTTGCACCTCTTTTTTTTCTTTGCATTATGTACAGTTTGGGGCCTAGTTTTTCAAACTGCCATCCTGTCTGCCACTGCAGTTTCACGCCTAGATGGGTCACGTGTTTGTGCCGCCCACTCGTGTCGCTTAGCATAGTCATCCAGCTACCTCGGTGCAACGTTTTGGACATAAAAACACTATTGTGAGGTGTGAGGTGTTCAGAATAGACTGGAAATGAGTGGAAATTAAGGTTATTGAGGTTAATAATAGCATAGGAGCAGAAAAACCTACAAATTCTGTGATTTTAGCTGTTTTTATGCTTTTTTAAAAAAAAATACAGATCCAAAACACAAAACCCAGAACCCAAAACACGGAAGGGTGGTTTTGGCAAAACCAATCCAGATCCAAAACACGAAGAAAGATCCAGATCCAAAACCAAAACACAAAACACGAAAAGTGGCCGGTGCACACCCCTAATATATATATAGTATATAGGTGACATCTCTGTTATGTTCTTGGTCCTGTATAAGCCTTGTGTTATTATCAGAGTGTGTGATGTGTGTATTAGTGTATATTATATATATATATAGTATATAGGTGACATCTCTGTTATGTTCTTGGTCCTGTATAAGCCTTGTGTTATTATCAGAGTGTGTGATGTGTGTATTAGTGTATATTATATATATATATATATAGTATATAGGTGACATCTCTGTTATGTTCTTGGTCCTGTATAAGCCTTGTGTTATTATCAGAGTGTGTGATGTGTGTATTAGTGTATATTATATATATATATAGTATATAGGTGACATCTCTGTTATGTTCTTGGTCCTGTATAAGCCTTGTGTTATTATCAGAGTGTGTGATGTGTGTATTAGTGTATATTATATATATATATAGTATATAGGTGACATCTCTGTTATGTTCTTGGTCCTGTCTAAGCCTTGTGTTATTATCAGAGTGTGTGATGTGTGTATTAGTGTATATTATATATATATATATAGTATATAGGTGACATCTCTGTTATGTTCTTGGTCCTGTATAAGCCTTGTGTTATTATCAGAGTGTATGATGTGTGTATTAGTGTATATTATATATATATATATATATATATATATAGTATATAGGTGACATCTCTGTTATGTTCTTGGTCCTGTCTAAGCCTTGTGTTATTATCAGAGTGTGTGATGTGTGTATTAGTGTATATATATATATATATATATATATATATAGTATATAGGTGACATCTCTGTTATGTTCTTGGTCCTGTCTAAGCCTTGTGTTATTATCAGAGTGTGTGATGTGTGTATTAGTGTATATATATATATATATATATATATATATATATAGTATATAGGTGACATCTCTGTTATGTTCTTGGTCCTGTCTAAGCCTTGTGTTATTATCAGAGTGTGTGATGTGTGTATTAGTGTATATTATATATATATAGTATATAGGTGACATCTCTGTTATGTTCTTGGTCCTGTATAAGCCTTGTGTTATTATCAGAGTGTGTGATGTGTGTATTAGTGTATATTATATATATATATATAGTATATAGGTGACATCTCTGTTATGTTCTTGGTCCTGTCTAAGCCTTGTGTTATTATCAGAGTGTGTGATGTATGTATTAGTGTATATTATATATATATAGTATATAGTATATAGGTGACATCTCTGTTATGTTCTTGGTCCTGTATAAGCCTTGTGTTATTATCAGAGTGTGTGATGTGTGTATTAGTGTATATTATATATATATAGTATATAGGTGACATCTCTGTTATGTTCTTGGTCCTGTATAAGCCTTGTGTTATTATCAGAGTGTGTGATGTGTGTATTAGTGTATATTATATATATATAGTATATAGGTGACATCTCTGTTATGTTCTTGGTCCTGTATAAGCCTTGTGTTATTATCAGAGTGTGTGATGTGTGTATTAGTGTATATTATATATATATATAGTATATAGGTGACATCTCTGTTATGTTCTTGGTCCTGTATAAGCCTTGTGTTATTATCAGAGTGTGTGATGTGTGTATTAGTGTATAATATATATATATATAGTATATAGGTGACATCTCTGTTATGTTCTTGGTCCTGTATAAGCCTTGTGTTATTATCAGAGTGTGTGATGTGTGTATTAGTGTATATTATATATATATATATAGTATATAGGTGACATCTCTGTTATGTTCTTGGTCCTGTCTAAGCCTTGTGTTATTATCAGAGTGTGTGATGTGTGTATTAGTGTATATTATATATATATATATATAGTATATAGGTGACATCTCTGTTATGTTCTTGGTCCTGTATAAGCCTTGTGTTATTATCAGAGTGTGTGATGTGTGTATTAGTGTATATTATATATATATAGTATATAGGTGACATATCTGTTATGTTCTTGGTCCTGTCTAAGCCTTGTGTTATTATCAGAGTGTGTGATGTGTGTATTAGTGTATATTATATATATAGTATATAGGTGACATCTCTGTTATGTTCTTGGTCCTGTCTAAGCCTTGTGTTATTATCAGAGTGTGTGATGTGTGTATTAGTGTATATTATATATATAGTATATAGGTGACATCTCTGTTATGTTCTTGGTCCTGTCTAAGCCTTGTGTTATTATCAGAGTGTGTGATGTGTGTATTAGTGTATATTATATATATATATATATAGTATATAGGTGACATCTCTGTTGTGTTCTTGGTCCTGTATAAGCCTTGTGTTATTATCAGAGTGTGTGATGTGTGTATTAGTGTATATTATATATATATATATAGTATATAGGTGACATCTCTGTTATGTTCTTGGTCCTGTATAAGCCTTGTGTTATTATCAGAGTGTGTGATGTGTGTATTAGTGTATATTATATATATATATATATATAGTATATAGGTGACATCTCTGTTATGTTCTTGGTCCTGTCTAAGCCTTGTGTTATTATCAGAGTGTGTGATGTGTGTATTAGTGTATATTATATATATATATATATATATATATAGTATATAGGTGACATCTCTGTTATGTTCTTGGTCCTGTCTAAGCCTTGTGTTATTATCAGAGTCTGTGATGTGTGTATTAGTGTATATTATATATATATAGTATATAGGTGACATCTCTGTTATGTTCTTGGTCCTGTCTAAGCCTTGTGTTATTATCAGAGTGTGTGATGTGTGTATTAGTGTATATTATATATATATATATATATATATATATAGTATATAGGTGACATATCTGTTATGTTCTTGGTCCTGTCTAAGCCTTGTGTTATTATCAGAGTGTGTGATGTGTGTATTAGTGTATGTATATATATATATATATATATATATATATATATAGTATATAGGTGACATCTCTGTTATGTTCTTGGTCCTGTCTAAGCCTTGTGTTATTATCAGAGTGTGTGATGTGTGTATTAGTGTATATTATATATATATAGTATATAGGTGACATCTCTGTTATGTTCTTGGTCCTGTCTAAGCCTTGTGTTATTATCAGAGTGTGTGATGTGTGTATTAGTGTATATTATATATATATATATATATATATATAGTATATAGGTGACATCTCTGTTATGTTCTTGGTCCTGTCTAAGCCTTGTGTTATTATCAGAGTGTGTGATGTGTGTATTAGTGTATATTATATATATATAGTATATAGGTGACATCTCTGTTATGTTCTTGGTCCTGTCTAAGCCTTGTGTTATTATCAGAGTGTGTGATGTGTGTATTAGTGTATATTATATATATATATAGTATATAGGTGACATCTCTGTTATGTTCTTGGTCCTGTATAAGCCTTGTGTTATTATCAGAGTGTGTGATGTGTGTATTAGTGTATATTATATATATATATAGTATATAGGTGACATCTCTGTTATTTTCTTGGTCCTGTCTAAGCCTTGTGTTATTATCAGAGTGTGTGATGTGTGTATTAGTGTATATTATATATTTATAGTATATAGGTGACATCTCTGTTATGTTCTTGGTCCTGTCTAAGCCTTGTGTTATTATCAGAGTGTGTGATGTGTGTATTAGTGTATATTATATATATATATAGTATATAGGTGACATCTCTGTTATGTTCTTGGTCCTGTATAAGCCTTGTGTTATTATCAGAGTGTGTGATGTGTGTATTAGTGTATATTATATATATATATAGTATATAGGTGACATCTCTGTTATTTTCTTGGTCCTGTCTAAGCCTTGTGTTATTATCAGAGTGTGTGATGTGTGTATTAGTGTATATTATATATATATATATAGTATATAGGTGACATCTCTGTTATGTTCTTGGTCCTGTCTAAGCCTTGTGTTATTATCAGAGTGTGTGATGTGTGTATTAGTGTATATTATATATATATATAGTATATAGGTGACATCTCTGTTATGTTCTTGGTCCTGTATAAGCCTTGTGTTATTATCAGAGTGTGTGATGTGTGTATTAGTGTATATTATATATATATATAGTATATAGGTGACATCTCTGTTATTTTCTTGGTCCTGTCTAAGCCTTGTGTTATTATCAGAGTGTGTGATGTGTGTATTAGTGTATATTATATATATATATATAGTATATAGGTGACATCTCTGTTATTTTCTTGGTCCTGTCTAAGCCTTGTGTTATTATCAGAGTGTGTGATGTGTGTATTAGTGTATATTATATATATATATAGTATATAGGTGACATCTCTGTTATGTTCTTGGTCCTGTCTAAGCCTTGTGTTATTATCAGAGTGTGTGATGTGTGTATTAGTGTATATTATATATATATATATATATATAGTATATAGGTGACATCTCTGTTATGTTCTTGGTCCTGTATAAGCCTTGTGTTATTATCAGAGTGTGTGATGTGTGTATTTGTGTATATTATATATATATAGTATATAGGTGACATCTCTGTTATGTTCTTGGTCCTGTCTAAGCCTTGTGTTATTATCAGAGTGTGTGATGTGTGTATTAGTGTATATTATATATATATATATATAGTATATAGGTGACATCTCTGTTATGTTCTTGGTCCTGTCTAAGCCTTGTGTTATTATCAGAGTGTGTGATGTGTGTATTAGTGTATATATTATATATATATATAGTATATAGGTGACATCTCTGTTATGTTCTTGGTCCTGTCTAAGCCTTGTGTTATTATCAGAGTGTGTGATGTGTGTATTAGTGTATATTATATATATATATATAGTATATAGGTGACATCTCTGTTGTGTTCTTGGTCCTGTCTAAGCCTTGTGTTATTATCAGAGTGTGTGATGTGTGTATTAGTGTATATTATATATATATATAGTATATAGGTGACATCTCTGTTATGTTCTTGGTCCTGTCTAAGCCTTGTGTTATTATCAGAGTGTGTGATGTGTGTATTAGTGTATATTATATATATATATAGTATATAGGTGACATCTCTGTTATGTTCTTGGTCCTGTCTAAGCCTTGTGTTATTATCAGAGTGTGTGATGTGTGTATTAGTGTATATTATATATATATATATATATATATATATATATATATATATATATATATATATATATATATATATATATATATATATATTAGGGATGAGCGGGTTCGGTTCCCTGAGAACCGAACCCACCCGAACTTCGGGGATCCGGGGCGATCCGAGCCCAAGCTCGGATCTCCCTGTCTGCCCCGGATCCCTCTCCCGAGGCAAAACCTCGAGATCTGCTGTCGGATCTCGAGGTTTTGCCTCGAGCGGCCATTTAAAAAAAAATGCCTTTGCCTTTAATGGGCAAAGTGCTGATTGGCTGACAGAGCCGTCTGTCACGGCTCTCAGCCAATCAGCATTATGGTGCTCATTTGCATGTAGCACGGACTCGTGAGATCCGTGCTACATGCATCTGTGTGATTGACAGTGACACAGAGCACAGATGGGTCAGTGAGACCCGTCTGTGCTGCTGTGTATTTCAATGACACAGATGCACGCACGGACCAGGAGATCCGTGCTACTTGCATCTGTGTCATTGACACAGAGCACTAACGGGTCCGTGAGACCCGTCTGTGCTGCTGTGGTAAATAAAAAAAAAAAAACCTGTGTAAAGAGAAAAAAATGGCGTCCTCCCCCCCAAAAAAAGAGCAACCAGCCCCGGGCATTAGTGACCCAGTGCTGGGTGTGCTTAAATACAGGGGACAAACGACATAGGGGTCCCCTGTACTTAAACACAACCAGCACCGGGCTAGTCAGAACCAGAGCTGGTTGCCAAAATACGGGGGACAAACGACGTAGGGGTCCCCCGTATTCTGCGCAACCAGCTCTGGGCTCTGATCCGGTCCTGGTTCTGGAAATACAGGGGAAAAAAATGAGTAGGGTTCCCCTGTATGTTCCAGAACCAGCACTGGACTTTTTCTAGCGGGGGGCTGATGCCACAGCCAGGGGAGCCCTTTCACCGGGCCCCCCAGCCGCAGCATCAGCCCTGACCGCTAGTCAGCCCAGGCCGGGGATCCCTGGAGAGCTGGGGACCCCCCCAATAAAGGGGTCACCCTCTCCAGGGCACCCCAGGCCCAGGCTGATAGCCCGGGGCTATCCCCGCCACCCCTGGTGGCGGTGGGTGGCGGGTTGATTGTGTGGTGTGGTGTAAATAAAGAATATCAAACATTGTCTTTACAAGTAGAACTGCAAGTCCCAGCAAGCCTGCCCCGCATGCTGGTACTTGGAGAACCACAAGTACCAGCATGCAGGGCATTAAGGGCCCACTAGTACCTGTAGTTCACCTGTAAAAAAATGTTTAAAAAAAACACAGGACACACACACCGTGACAGTATAAGTTTATTAAACATACATACACACACACACACACACACACACATGTACACATACTCACCTATGTAACCTGTAGCATCGGTCCACTTGTCCGGTAAAGTATCCCTAGGGGACCTGTGAAAAAAAACATACTCACCATCTCCTATGCGAGGTTCTGTCCTCTTCGTTCCAAAGTAGGCATCCCCGGACTTGGCAAAAAAAAAAAACGAAAACGCGATCCACGAACTTAGTACCGTTCTATAGAACGGTACTTCCCGAATGAGAGCTTAGCGGCGGGGTATCACCATGGAAACCCCGCTGCTAAGCGTTCATTGGCTGAGAGAGGCCATCTCCCGTCTCTCTCAGCCAATGAACGGCTCCCTCCATTGTAGTCAATGCTGGGAGCCGCAAGGTTATTAAAGTTTACCCTGCGGTTCCCAGCATTGACTACAATGGAGGGAGCCGTTCATTGGCTGAGAGACGGGAGATGGCCTCTCTCAGCCAATGAACGCTTAGCAGCGGGGTTTCCATGGTGATACCCCGCCGCTAAGCTCTCATTCGGGAAGTACCGTTCTATAGAACGGTACTAAGTTCGTGGATCGCGTTTTCGTTTTTTTTTTTTGCCAAGTCCGGGGATGCCTACTTTGGAACGAAGAGGACAGAACCTCGCATAGGAGATGGTGAGTATGTTTTTTTTCACAGGTCCCCTAGGGATACTTTACCGGACAAGTGGACCGATGCTACAGGTTACATAGGTGAGTATGTGTACATGTGTGTGTGTGTATGTATGTTTAATAAACTTATACTGTCACGGTGTGTGTGTCCTGTGTTTTTTTAAACATTTTTTTTACAGGTGAACTACAGGTACTAGTGGGCCCTTAATGCCCTGCATGCTGGTACTTGTGGTTCTCCAAGTACCAGCATGCGGGGCAGGCTAGCTGGGACTTGCAGTTCTACTTGTAAAGACAATGTTTGATATTCTTTATTTACACCACACCACACAATCAACCCGCCACCCACCGCCACCAGGGGTGGCGGGGATAGCCCCGGGCTATCAGCCTGGGCCTGGGGTGCCCTGGAGAGGGTGACCCCTTTATTGGGGGGGTCCCCAGCTCTCCAGGGATCCCCGGCCTGGGCTGACTAGCGGTCAGGGTTGATGCTGCGGCTGGGGGGCCCGGTGAAAGGGCTCCCCTGGCTGTGGCATCAGCCCCCCGCTAGAAAAAGTCCAGTGCTGGTTCTGGAACATACAGGGGAACCCTACTCATTTTTTGTCCCCTATATTTCCAGAACCAGGACCGGATCAGAGCCCAGAGCTGGTTGCGCAGAATACAGGGGACCCCTACGTCGTTTGTCCCCCGTATTTTGGCAACCAGCGCTGGTTCTGACTAGCCCGGTGCTGGTTGTGCTTAAGTACAGGGGACCCCTACGTCGTTTGTCCCCTGTATTTAAGCACACCCAGCACTGGGTTACTAATGCCCGGGGCTGGTTGCTCTTTTTTGGGGGGGAGGACGCCATTTTTTTCTTTTTTTACACAGATTTTTTTTTTTTTTTTTACCACAGCAGCACAGACGGGTCTCACGGACCTGTCATTGCTCTGTGCCAATCACACAGATGCATGTAGCACGGATCTCCCGGGTTCGTGCTACATGCAAATGGGCACCATAACGCTGATTGGCTTCCTGTCTGCCACTGCAGTGCCACTCCTAGATGGGCCACGTGTTTGTGCCGCCCCCTTGTGTCGCTTAGCATAGTCATCCAGCTTCCTCGGTACAACCTTTTGGCCTAAAAACAATATTGTGAGGTGTGAGGTGTTCAGA
Source organism: Taudactylus pleione (assembly GCA_031769625.1). NCBI lineage: Eukaryota > Metazoa > Chordata > Amphibia > Anura > Myobatrachidae > Taudactylus > Taudactylus pleione. The sequence goes on from JAUIMM010001710.1 coordinate 702,752, forward strand.
ATAGAGTGGAAATTAATGTTATTGGGGTTATTAATAGCGTAGGAACAAAAAAAGGCCCATTTATGTGATTTTAGCGGGTTTTTTTTATTTTTTAAGAAAAAATCCAGATCCAAAACACAAAACCCAGAACCCAAAACACGGAAGGGTGGTTTTGGCAAAACCAATCCAGATCCAAAACACGAAGAAAGATCCAGATCCAAAACCAAAACACAAAAAGTGTCCGGTGCACACCCCTAGTATATACGTCAGTGACGGGGGTAATATTGCTGTGGGTGTGTGATGTGGGTGATGTGTCTGTATATACGTCAGTGACGGGGGTGATATTGCTGTGGGCGTGTGATGTGGGTGATGTGTCTGTATATACGTCAGTGACGGGGGTGATATTGCTGTGGGCGTGTGATGTGGGTGATATGTCTGTATATACGTCAGTGACGGGTGTAATATTGCTGTGGGCGTGTGATGTGGGTGATGTGTCTGTATATACGTCAGTGACGGGGGTAATATTGCTGTGGGCGTGTGATGTGGGTGATGTGTCTGTATATACGTCAGTGACGGGGGTGATATTGCTGTGGGAGTGTGATGTGGGTGATGTGTCTGTATATACGTCAGTGACGGGGGTGATATTGCTGTGGGCGTGTGATGTGGATGATGTGTCTGTATATACGTCAGTGACGGGGGTGATATTGCTGTGGGCGTGTGATGTGGGTGATATGTCTGTATATACGTCAGTGACGGGGGTGATATTGCTGTGGGAGTGTGATGTGGGTGATATGTCTGTATATACGTCAGTGACGGGGGTAATATTGCTGTGGGCGTGTGATGTGGGTGATGTGTCTGTATATACGTCAGTGACGGGGGTGATATTGCTGTGGGCGTGTGATGTGGGTGATGTGTCTGTATATACGTCAGTGACGGGGGTGATATTGCTGTGGGCGTGTGATGTGGGTGATGTGTCTGTATATACGTCAGTGACGGGGGTAATATTGCTGTGGGCGTGTGATGTGGGTGATGTGTCTGTATATACGTCAGTGACGGGGGTGATATTGCTGTGGGAGTGTGATGTGGGTGATGTGTCTGTATATACGTCAGTGACGGGGGTGATATTGCTGTGGGCGTGTGATGTGGATGATGTGTCTGTATATACGTCAGTGACGGGGGTGATATTGCTGTGGGCGTGTGATGTGGGTGATATGTCTGTATATACGTCAGTGACGGGGGTGATATTGCTGTGGGAGTGTGATGTGGGTGATATGTCTGTATATACGTCAGTGACGGGGGTAATATTGCTGTGGGCGTGTGATGTGGGTGATGTGTCTGTATATACGTCAGTGACGGGGGTGATATTGCTGTGGGCGTGTGATGTGGGTGATATGTCTGTATATACGTCAGTGACGGGGGTGATATTGCTGTGGGAGTGTGATGTGGGTGATATGTCTGTATATACGTCAGTGACGGGGGTAATATTGCTGTGGGCGTGTGATGTGGGTGATATGTCTGTATATACGTCAGTGACGGGGGTAATATTGCTGTGGGCGTGTGATGTGTCTGTATATACGTCAGTGACGGGGATAATATTGCTGTGGGCGTGTGATGTGGGTGATATGTCTGTATATACGTCAGTGACGGGGGTAATATTGCTGTGGGCGTGTGATGTGGGTGATGTGTCTGTATATACGTCAGTGACGGGGGTAATATTGCTGTGGGAGTGTGATGTGGGTGATGTGTCTGTATATACGTCAGTGACGGGGGTGATATTGCTGTGGGCGTGTGATGTGGGTGATGTGTCTGTATATACGTCAGTGACGGGGGTGATATTGCTGTGGGCGTGTGATGTGGGTGATGTGTCTGTATATACGTCAGTGACGGGGGTAATATTGCTGTGGGCGTGTGATGTGGGTGATGTGTCTGTATATACGTCAGTGACGGGGGTGATATTGCTGTGGGCGTGTGATGTGGGTGATGTGTCTGTATATACGTCAGTGACGGGGGTGATATTGCTGTGGGCGTGTGATGTGGGTGATGTGTCTGTATATACGTCAGTGACGGGGGTAATATTGCTGTGGACGTGTGATGTGGGTGATGTGTCTGTATATAAGTCAGTGACGGGGGTGATATTGCTGTGGGCGTGTGATGTGGGTGATGTGTCTGTATATACGTCAGTGACGGGGGTAATATTGCTGTGGGCGTGTGATGTGGGTGATGTGTCTGTATATACGTCAGTGACGGGGGTAATATTGCTGTGGGCGTGTGATGTGGGTGATGTGTCTGTATATACGTCAGTGACGGGGGTAATATTGCTGTGGGCGTGTGATGTGGGTGATGTGTCTGTATATACATCAGTGACGGGGGTGATATTGCTGTGGGCGTGTGATGTGGGTGATGTGTCTGTATATACGTCAGTGACGGGGGTGATATTGCTGTGGGCGTGTGATGTGGGTGATGTGTCTGTATATACGTCAGTGACGGGGGTAATATTGCTGTGGACGTGTGATGTGGGTGATGTGTCTGTATATAAGTCAGTGACGGGGGTGATATTGCTGTGGGCGTGTGATGTGGGTGATGTGTCTGTATATACGTCAGTGACGGGGGTAATATTGCTGTGGGCGTGTGATGTGGGTGATGTGTCTGTATATACGTCAGTGACGGGGGTAATATTGCTGTGGGCGTGTGATGTGGGTGATGTGTCTGTATATACGTCAGTGACGGGGGTAATATTGCTGTGGGCGTGTGATGTGGGTGATGTGTCTGTATATACGTCAGTGACGGGGGTGATATTGCTGTGGGCGTGTGATGTGGGTGATGTCTGTATATACGTCAGTGATGGGGGTGATATTGCTGTGGGCGTGTGATGTGGGTGATGTGTCTGTATATACGTCAGTGACGGGGGTGATATTGCTGTGGGCGTGTGATGTGGGTGATGTGTCTGTATATACGTCAGTGACGGGGGTAATATTGCTGTGGGCGTGTGATGTGGGTGATGTGTCTGTATATACGTCAGTGACGGGGGTAATATTGCTGTGGGCGTGTGATGTGTCTGTATATACGTCAGTGACGGGGGTAATATTGCTGTGGGCGTGTGATGTGGGTGATGTGTCTGTATATAAGTCAGTGACGGGGGTGATATTGCTGTGGGCGTGTGATGTGGGTGATGTGTCTGTATATACGTCAGTGACGGGGGTAATATTGCTGTGGGCGTGTGATGTGGGTGATGTGTCTGTATATACGTCAGTGACGGGGGTAATATTGCTGTGGGCGTGTGATGTGGGTTATGTGTCTGTATATACGTCAGTGACGGGGGTAATATTGCTGTGGGCGTGTGATGTGGGTGATGTGTCTGTATATACGTCAGTGACGGGGGTAATATTGCTGTGGGCGTGTGATGTGGGTGATGTGTCTGTATATACGTCAGTGACGGGGGTAATATTGCTGTGGGCGTGTGATGTGGGTGATGTGTCTGTATATACGTCAGTGACGGGGGTAATATTGCTGTGGGCGTGTGATGTGGGTGATGTGTCTGTATATACGTCAGTGACGGGGGTAATATTGCTGTGGGCGTGTGATGTGGGTGATATGTCTGTATATACGTCAGTGACGGGGGTAATATTGCTGTGGGCGTGTGATGTGGGTGATGTGTCTGTATATACGTCAGTGACGGGAGTAATATTGATGTGGGCGTGTGATGTGGGTGATGTGTCTGTATATACGTCAGTGACGGGGGTGATATTGCTGTGGGCGTGTGATGTGGGTGATGTGTCTGTATATACATCAGTGACGGGGGTAATAATGCTGTGGGCGTGTGATGTGGGTGATGTGTCTGTATATACGTCAGTGACGGGGGTGATATTGCTGTGGGCGTGTGATGTGGGTGATGTGTCTGTATATACGTCAGTGACGGGGGTGATATTGCTGTGGACGTGTGATGTGGGTGATGTGTCTGTATATACGTCAGTGACGGGGCTGATATTGCTGTGGGAGTGTGATGTGGGTGATGTGTCTGTATATACGTCAGTGACGGGGGTGATATTGCTGTGGGCGTGTGATGTGGGTGATGTGTCTGTAGATACGTCAGTGACGGGGTAATATTGCTGTGGGAGTGTGATGTGGGTGATGTGTCTGTATATAAGTCAGTGACGGGGGTAATATTGCTGTGGACGTGTGATGTGGGTGATGTGTCTATATATATGTCAGTGACGGGGGTAATATTGCTGTGGGCGTGTGATGTGGGTGATGTGTCTGTATATACGTCAGTGACGGGGGTAATATTGCTGTGGGCGTGTGATGTGGGTGATGTGTCTGTATATACGTCAGTGACGGGGGTGATATTGCTGTGGGCGTGTGATGTGGGTGATGTGTCTGTATATACGTCAGTGACGGGGGTAATATTGCTGTGGGCGTGTGATGTGGGTGATGTGTCTGTATATACGTCAGTGACGGGGGTAATATTGCTGTGGGCGTGTGATGTGGGTGATGTGTCTGTATATACGTCAGTGACGGGGGTGATATTGCTGTGGGCGTGTGATGTGGGTGATGTGTCTGTATATACGTCAGTGACGGGGTAATATTGCTGTGGGCGTGTGATGTGGGTGATGTGTCTGTATATACGTCAGTGACGGGGGTGATATTGCTGTGGACGTGTGATGTGGGTGATGTGTCTGTATATACGTCAGTGACGGGGGTGATATTGCTGTGGACGTGTGATGTGGGTGATGTGTCTGTATATAAGTCAGTGACGGGGGTGATATTGCTGTGGGCGTGTGATGTGGGTGATGTGTCTGTATATACGTCAGTGACGGGGGTAATATTGCTGTGGGAGAGTGATATGGGTGATGTCTGTATATACGTCAGTGACGGGGGTGATATTGCTGTGGGCGTGTGATGTGGGTGATGTGTCTGTATATACGTCAGTGACGGGGGTAATATTGCTGTGGGTGATGTGTCTGTATATACGTCAGTGACGGGGGTAATATTGCTGTGGGCGTGTGATGTGGGTGATGTGTCTGTATATACGTCAGTGACGGGGGTAATATTGCTGTGGGCGTGTGATGTGGGTGATGTGTCTGTATATACATCAGTGACGGGGGTAATAATGCTGTGGGCGTGTGATGTGGGTGATATGTCTGTATATAAGTCAGTGACGGGGGTGATATTGCTGTGGGCGTGTGATGTGGGTGATGTGTCTGTATATACGTCAGTGACGGGGGTAATATTGCTGTGGGCGTGTGATGTGGGTGATGTGTCTGTATATACGTCAGTGACGGGGGTAATATTGCTGTGGGCGTGTGATGTGGGTGAGCTGTCAGTATATACGTCAGTGACGGGGGTGATATTGCTGTGGGCGTGTGATGTGGGTGATGTGTCTGTATATACGTCAGTGACGGGGGTGATATTGCTGTGGGCGTGTGATGTGTCTGTACATACGTCAGTGACGGGGGTAATATTGCTGTGGGCGTGTGATGTGGGTGATATGTCTGTATATACGTCAGTGAGGGGGGTGATATTGCTGTGGGCGTGTGATGTGGGTAATGTGTCTGTATATACGTCAGTGACGGGGGTGATATTGCTGTGGGCGTGTGATGTGGGTGATGTGTCTGTATATACGTCAGTGACGGGGGTGATATTGCTGTGGACGTGTGATGTGGGTGATGTGTCTGTATATACGTCAGTGACGGGGGTAATATTGCTGTGGGTGTGTGATGTGGGTGATATGTCTGTATATACGTCAGTGACGGGTGTAATATTGCTGTGGGCGTGTGATGTGGGTGATGTGTCTGTATATACGTCAGTGACGGGGGTAATATTGCTGTGGGCGTGTGATGTGGGTGATGTGTCTGTATATACGTCAGTGACGGGGGTGATATTGCTGTGGGAGTGTGATGTGGGTGATATGTCTGTATATACGTCAGTGACGGGGGTGATATTGCTGTGGGAGTGTGATGTGGGTGATATGTCTGTATATACGTCAGTGACGGGGGTAATATTGCTGTGGGCGTGTGATGTGGGTGATGTGTCTGTATATACGTCAGTGACGGGGGTGATATTGCTGTGGGCGTGTGATGTGGGTGATATGTCTGTATATACGTCAGTGACGGGGGTGATATTGCTGTGGGAGTGTGATGTGGGTGATATGTCTGTATATACGTCAGTGACGGGGGTAATATTGCTGTGGGCGTGTGATGTGGGTGATATGTCTGTATATACGTCAGTGACGGGGGTAATATTGCTGTGGGCGTGTGATGTGTCTGTATATACGTCAGTGACGGGGATAATATTGCTGTGGGCGTGTGATGTGGGTGATATGTCTGTATATACGTCAGTGACGGGGGTAATATTGCTGTGGGCGTGTGATGTGGGTGATGTGTCTGTATATACGTCAGTGACGGGGGTAATATTGCTGTGGGAGTGTGATGTGGGTGATGTGTCTGTATATACGTCAGTGACGGGGGTGATATTGCTGTGGGCGTGTGATGTGGGTGATGTGTCTGTATATACGTCAGTGACGGGGGTGATATTGCTGTGGGCGTGTGATGTGGGTGATGTGTCTGTATATACGTCAGTGACGGGGGTAATATTGCTGTGGGCGTGTGATGTGGGTGATGTGTCTGTATATACGTCAGTGACGGGGGTGATATTGCTGTGGGCGTGTGATGTGGGTGATGTGTCTGTATATACGTCAGTGACGGGGGTGATATTGCTGTGGGCGTGTGATGTGGGTGATGTGTCTGTATATACGTCAGTGACGGGGGTAATATTGCTGTGGACGTGTGATGTGGGTGATGTGTCTGTATATAAGTCAGTGACGGGGGTGATATTGCTGTGGGCGTGTGATGTGGGTGATGTGTCTGTATATACGTCAGTGACGGGGGTAATATTGCTGTGGGCGTGTGATGTGGGTGATGTGTCTGTATATACGTCAGTGACGGGGGTAATATTGCTGTGGGCGTGTGATGTGGGTGATGTGTCTGTATATACGTCAGTGACGGGGGTAATATTGCTGTGGGCGTGTGATGTGGGTGATGTGTCTGTATATACGTCAGTGACGGGGGTGATATTGCTGTGGGCGTGTGATGTGGGTGATGTGTCTGTATATACGTCAGTGACGGGGGTGATATTGCTGTGGGCGTGTGATGTGGGTGATGTGTCTGTATATACGTCAGTGACGGGGGTAATATTGCTGTGGACGTGTGATGTGGGTGATGTGTCTGTATATAAGTCAGTGACGGGGGTGATATTGCTGTGGGCGTGTGATGTGGGTGATGTGTCTGTATATACGTCAGTGACGGGGGTAATATTGCTGTGGGCGTGTGATGTGGGTGATGTGTCTGTATATACGTCAGTGACGGGGGTAATATTGCTGTGGGCGTGTGATGTGGGTGATGTGTCTGTATATACGTCAGTGACGGGGGTAATATTGCTGTGGGCGTGTGATGTGGGTGATGTGTCTGTATATACGTCAGTGACGGGGGTGATATTGCTGTGGGCGTGTGATGTGGGTGATGTCTGTATATACGTCAGTGATGGGGGTGATATTGCTGTGGGCGTGTGATGTGGGTGATGTGTCTGTATATACGTCAGTGACGGGGGTGATATTGCTGTGGGCGTGTGATGTGGGTGATGTGTCTGTATATACGTCAGTGACGGGGGTAATATTGCTGTGGGCGTGTGATGTGGGTGATGTGTCTGTATATACGTCAGTGACGGGGGTAATATTGCTGTGGGCGTGTGATGTGTCTGTATATACGTCAGTGACGGGGGTAATATTGCTGTGGGCGTGTGATGTGGGTGATGTGTCTGTATATAAGTCAGTGACGGGGGTGATATTGCTGTGGGCGTGTGATGTGGGTGATGTGTCTGTATATACGTCAGTGACGGGGGTAATATTGCTGTGGGCGTGTGATGTGGGTGATGTGTCTGTATATACGTCAGTGACGGGGGTAATATTGCTGTGGGCGTGTGATGTGGGTTATGTGTCTGTATATACGTCAGTGACGGGGGTAATATTGCTGTGGGCGTGTGATGTGGGTGATGTGTCTGTATATACGTCAGTGACGGGGGTAATATTGCTGTGGGCGTGTGATGTGGGTGATGTGTCTGTATATACGTCAGTGACGGGGGTAATATTGCTGTGGGCGTGTGATGTGGGTGATGTGTCTGTATATACGTCAGTGACGGGGGTAATATTGCTGTGGGCGTGTGATGTGGGTGATGTGTCTGTATATACGTCAGTGACGGGGGTAATATTGCTGTGGGCGTGTGATGTGGGTGATATGTCTGTATATACGTCAGTGACGGGGGTAATATTGCTGTGGGCGTGTGATGTGGGTGATGTGTCTGTATATACGTCAGTGACGGGAGTAATATTGATGTGGGCGTGTGATGTGGGTGATGTGTCTGTATATACGTCAGTGACGGGGGTGATATTGCTGTGGGCGTGTGATGTGGGTGATGTGTCTGTATATACATCAGTGACGGGGGTAATAATGCTGTGGGCGTGTGATGTGGGTGATGTGTCTGTATATACGTCAGTGACGGGGGTGATATTGCTGTGGGCGTGTGATGTGGGTGATGTGTCTGTATATACGTCAGTGACGGGGGTGATATTGCTGTGGACGTGTGATGTGGGTGATGTGTCTGTATATACGTCAGTGACGGGGCTGATATTGCTGTGGGAGTGTGATGTGGGTGATGTGTCTGTATATACGTCAGTGACGGGGGTGATATTGCTGTGGGCGTGTGATGTGGGTGATGTGTCTGTAGATACGTCAGTGACGGGGTAATATTGCTGTGGGAGTGTGATGTGGGTGATGTGTCTGTATATAAGTCAGTGACGGGGGTAATATTGCTGTGGACGTGTGATGTGGGTGATGTGTCTATATATATGTCAGTGACGGGGGTAATATTGCTGTGGGCGTGTGATGTGGGTGATGTGTCTGTATATACGTCAGTGACGGGGGTAATATTGCTGTGGGCGTGTGATGTGGGTGATGTGTCTGTATATACGTCAGTGACGGGGGTGATATTGCTGTGGGCGTGTGATGTGGGTGATGTGTCTGTATATACGTCAGTGACGGGGGTAATATTGCTGTGGGCGTGTGATGTGGGTGATGTGTCTGTATATACGTCAGTGACGGGGGTAATATTGCTGTGGGCGTGTGATGTGGGTGATGTGTCTGTATATACGTCAGTGACGGGGGTGATATTGCTGTGGGCGTGTGATGTGGGTGATGTGTCTGTATATACGTCAGTGACGGGGTAATATTGCTGTGGGCGTGTGATGTGGGTGATGTGTCTGTATATACGTCAGTGACGGGGGTGATATTGCTGTGGACGTGTGATGTGGGTGATGTGTCTGTATATACGTCAGTGACGGGGGTGATATTGCTGTGGACGTGTGATGTGGGTGATGTGTCTGTATATAAGTCAGTGACGGGGGTGATATTGCTGTGGGCGTGTGATGTGGGTGATGTGTCTGTATATACGTCAGTGACGGGGGTAATATTGCTGTGGGAGAGTGATATGGGTGATGTCTGTATATACGTCAGTGACGGGGGTGATATTGCTGTGGGCGTGTGATGTGGGTGATGTGTCTGTATATACGTCAGTGACGGGGGTAATATTGCTGTGGGTGATGTGTCTGTATATACGTCAGTGACGGGGGTAATATTGCTGTGGGCGTGTGATGTGGGTGATGTGTCTGTATATACGTCAGTGACGGGGGTAATATTGCTGTGGGCGTGTGATGTGGGTGATGTGTCTGTATATACATCAGTGACGGGGGTAATAATGCTGTGGGCGTGTGATGTGGGTGATATGTCTGTATATAAGTCAGTGACGGGGGTGATATTGCTGTGGGCGTGTGATGTGGGTGATGTGTCTGTATATACGTCAGTGACGGGGGTAATATTGCTGTGGGCGTGTGATGTGGGTGATGTGTCTGTATATACGTCAGTGACGGGGGTAATATTGCTGTGGGCGTGTGATGTGGGTGAGCTGTCAGTATATACGTCAGTGACGGGGGTGATATTGCTGTGGGCGTGTGATGTGGGTGATGTGTCTGTATATACGTCAGTGACGGGGGTGATATTGCTGTGGGCGTGTGATGTGTCTGTACATACGTCAGTGACGGGGGTAATATTGCTGTGGGCGTGTGATGTGGGTGATATGTCTGTATATAAGTCAGTGAGGGGGGTGATATTGCTGTGGGCGTGTGATGTGGGTAATGTGTCTGTATATACGTCAGTGACGGGGGTGATATTGCTGTGGGCGTGTGATGTGGGTGATGTGTCTGTATATACGTCAGTGACGGGGGTAATATTGCTGTGGGCGTGTGATGTGTCTGTATATACGTCAGTGACGGGGGTAATATTGCTGTGGGAGTGTGATGTGGGTGATGTGTCTGTATATAAGTCAGTGACGGGGGTAATATTGCTGTGGGCGTGTGATGTGGGTGATGTGTCTGTATATACGTCAGTGACGGGGGTAATATTGCTGTGGGCGTGTGATGTGGGTGATGTGTCTGTATATACGTCAGTGACGGGGGTAATATTGCTGTGGGAGTGTGATGTGGGTGATGTCTGTATATACGTCAGTGACGGGGGTAATATTGCTGTGGGCGTGTGATGTGGGTGATGTGTCTGTATATACGTCAGTGACGGGGGTAATATTGCTGTGGGCGTGTGATGTGGGTGATGTGTCTGTATATACGTCAGTGACGGGGGTGATATTGCTGTGGGCGTGTGATGTGGGTGATGTGTCTGTATATACGTCAGTGACGGGGGTAATATTGCTGTGGGCATGTGATGTGGGTGATGTGTCTGTATATACGTCAGTGACGGGGGTAATATTGCTGTGGGCGTGTGATGTGGGTGATGTCTGTATATACGTCAGTGACGGGGGTAATATTGCTGTGGGCGTGTGATATGTCTGTATATAAGTCAGTGACGGGGGTAATATTGCTGTGGGCGTGTGATGTGGGTGAATTTTCTGTATATACGTCAGTGACGGGGGTAATATTGCTGTGGGCGTGTGATGTGGGTGATATGTCTGTATATACGTCAGTGACGGGGGTAATATTGCTGTGGGCGTGTGATATGTCTGTATATAAGTCAGTGACGGGGGTAATATTGCTGTGGGCGTGTGATGTGGGTGAATTTTCTGTATATACGTCAGTGACGGGGGTAATATTGCTGTGGGCGTGTGATGTGGGTGATGTGTCTGTATATAAGTCAGTGACGGGGGTGATATTGCTGTGGGCGTGTGATGTGGGTGATGTGTCTGTATATACGTCAGTGACGGGGGTAATATTGCTGTGGGCGTGTGATGTGGGTTATGTGTCTGTATATACGTCAGTGACGGGGGTAATATTGCTGTGGGCGTGTGATGTGGGTGATGTGTCTGTATATACGTCAGTGACGGGGGTGATATTGCTGTGGGCGTGTGATGTGGGTGATGTCTGTATATACGTCAGTGACGGGGGTAATATTGCTGTGGGCGTGTGATGTGGGTGATATGTCTGTATATACGTCAGTGACGGGGGTGATATTGCTGTGGGCGTGTGATGTGGGTGATGTGTCTGTATATACGTCAGTGACGGGGGTAATATTGCTGTGGGCATGTGATGTGGGTGATGTGTCTGTATATACGTCAGTGACGGGGGTAATATTGCTGTGGGCGTGTGATGTGGGTGATGTGTCTGTATATACGTCAGTGACGGGGGTGATATTGCTGTGGGCGTGTGATGTGGGTGATGTGTCTGTATATACGTCAGTGACGGGGGTAATATTGCTGTGGGTGTGTGATGTGGGTGATATGTCTGTATATACGTCAGTGACGGGGGTAATATTGCTGTGGGCGTGTGATGTGGGTGATGTGTCTGTATATACGTCAGTGACGGGGGTAATATTGCTGTGGGCGTGTGATGTGGGTGATATGTCTGTATATACGTCAGTGACGGGGGTAATATTGCTGTGGGCGTGTGATATGTCTGTATATAAGTCAGTGGCGGGGGTAATATTGCTGTGGGCGTGTGATGTGGGTGATGTGTCTCTATATACGTCAGTGACGGGGGTAATATTGCTGTGGACGTGTGATGTGGGTGTTGTGTCTGTATATACGTCAGTGACGGGGGTAATATTGCTGTGGGCGTGTGATGTGGGTGATGTGTCTGTATATACGTCAGTGACGGGGGTAATATTGCTGTGGGCGTGTGATGTGGGTGATGTGTCTGTATATACGTCAGTGACGGGGGTAATATTGCTGTGGGCGTGTGATGTGGGTGTTGTGTCTGTATATACGTCAGTGACGGGGGTAATATTGCTGTGGGCGTGTGATGTGGGTGATGTGTCTGTATATACGTCAGTGACGGGGGTAATATTGCTGTGGGCGTGTGATGTGGGTGATGTGTCTGTATATACGTCAGTGACGGGGGTAATATTGCTGTGGGCGTGTGATGTGGGTGATGTGTCTGTATATACGTCAGTGACGGGTGTAATATTGCTGTGGGAGTGTGATGTGGGTGATGTCTGTATATACGTCAGTGACGGGGGTGATATTGCTGTGGGCGGGTGATGTGTCTCTATATACGTCAGTGACGGGGGTGATATTGCTGTGGGAGTGTGATGTGGGTGATGTGTCTGTATATACGTCAGTGACGGGGGTGATATTGCTGTGGGCGTGTGATGTGGGTGATGTGTCTGTATATACGTCAGTGACGGGGGTAATATTGCTGTGGGCGTGTGATGTGGGTGATGTGTCTGTATATACGTCAGTGACGGGGGTAATATTGCTGTGGGCGTGTGATGTGGGTGATGTGTCTGTATATACGTCAGTGACGGGGGTAATATTGCTGTGGGAGTGTGATGTGGGTGATGTCTGTATATACGTCAGTGACGGGGGTGATATTGCTGTGGGAGTGTGATGTGGGTGATATGTCTGTATATACGTCAGTGACGGGGGTAATATTGCTGTGGGCGTGTGATGTGGGTGATGTGTCTGTATATACGTCAGTGACGGGGGTAATATTGCTGTGGACGTGTGATGTGGGTGATGTGTCTGTATATAAGTCAGTGATGGGGGTAATATTGCTGTGGACGTGTGATGTGGGTGATGTGTCTGTATATACGTCAGTGACGGGGGTAATATTGCTGTGGGCGTGTGATGTGGGTGATGTGTCTGTATATACGTCAGTGACGGGGGTAATATTGCTGTGGACGTGTGATGTGGGTGATGTGACTGTATATACGTCAGTGACGGGGGTAATATTGCTGTGGGCGTGTGATGTGGGTGATGTGTCTGTATATACGTCAGTGACGGGGGTAATATTGCTGTGGGCGTGTGATGTGGGTGATGTGTCTGTATATACGTCAGTGACGGGGGTGATATTGCTGTGGGCGTGTGATGTGGGTGATGTGTCTGTATATACGTCAGTGACGGGGGTGATATTGCTGTGGGCGTGTGATGTGGGTGATGTGTCTGTATATACGTCAGTGACGGGGGTGATATTGCTGTGGGCGTGTGATGTGGGTGATGTGTCTGTTTATAAGTCAGTGACGGGGTAATATTGCTGTGGGCGTGTGATGTGGGTGATATGTCTGTATATACGTCAGTGACGGGGGTAATATTGCTGTGGGCGTGTGATGTGGGTGATGTGTCTGTATATACGTCAGTGACGGGGGTAATATTGCTGTGGGCGTGTGATGTGGGTGTTGTGTCTGTATATACGTCAGTGACGGGGGTAAGATTGCTGTGGGCGTGTGATGTGGGTGATGTGTCTGTATATACGTCAGTGACGGGGGTGATATTGCTGTGGGCGTGTGATGTGGGTGATGTGTCTGTATATACGTCAGTGACGGGGGTAATATTGCTGTGGGCGTGTGATGTGGGTGATGTGTCTGTATATACGTCAGTGACGGGGGTAATATTGCTGTGGGCGTGTGATGTGGGTGATGTGTCTGTATATACGTCAGTGACGGGGGTAATATTGCTGTGGGCGTGTGATGTGGGTGATGTGTCTGTATATACGTCAGTGACGGGGGTGATATTGCTGTGGGCGTGTGATGTGGGTGATGTGTCTGTATATACGTCAGTGACGGGGGTGATATTGCTGTGGGCGTGTGATGTGGGTGATGTGTCTGTATATACGTCAGTGACGGGGGTAATATTGCTGTGGGCGTGTGATGTGGGTGATGTGTCTGTATATACGTCAGTGACGGGGGTAATATTGCTGTGGGCGTGTGATGTGGGTGATATGTCTGTATATACGTCAGTGACGGGGGTAATATTGCTGTGGGCGTGTGATGTGGGTGATATGTCTGTATATACATCAGTGACGGGGGTAATATTGCTGTGGACGTGTGATGTGGGTTATGTGTCTGTATATACGTCAGTGACGGGGGTGATATTGCTGTGGGCGTGTGATGTGGGTGATGTGTCTGTATATACGTCAGTGACGGGGGTAATATTGCTGTGGGCGTGTGATGTGTCTGTATATACGTCAGTGACGGGGGTAATATTGCTGTGGGCGTGTGATGTGGGTGATGTGTCTGTATATAAGTCAGTGACGGGGGTGATATTGCTGTGGGCGTGTGATGTGGGTGATGTGTCTGTATATACGTCAGTGACGGGGGTAATATTGCTGTGGGCGTGTGATGTGGGTGATGTGTCTGTATAAACGTCAGTGACGGGGGTAATATTGCTGTGGGCGTGTGATGTGGGTTATGTGTCTGTATATACGTCAGTGACGGGGGTAATATTGCTGTGGGCGTGTGATGTGGGTGATGTGTCTGTATATACGTCAGTGACGGGGGTAATATTGCTGTGGGCGTGTGATGTGGGTGATGTGTCTGTATATACGTCAGTGACGGGGGTAATATTGCTGTGGGCGTGTGATGTGGGTGATGTGTCTGTATATACGTCAGTGACGGGGGTAATATTGCTGTGGGCGTGTGATGTGGGTGATGTGTCTGTATATACGTCAGTGACGGGGGTAATATTGCTGTGGGCGTGTGATGTGGGTGATATGTCTGTATATACGTCAGTGACGGGGGTAATATTGCTGTGGGCGTGTGATGTGGGTGATGTGTCTGTATATACGTCAGTGACGGGAGTAATATTGATGTGGGCGTGTGATGTGGGTGATGTGTCTGTATATACGTCAGTGACGGGGGTGATATTGCTGTGGGCGTGTGATGTGTCTGTATATACGTCAGTGACGGGAGTAATATTGATGTGGGCGTGTGATGTGGGTGATGTGTCTGTATATACGTCAGTGACGGGGGTGATATTGCTGTGGGCGTGTGATGTGGGTGATGTGTCTGTATATACATCAGTGACGGGGGTAATAATGCTGTGGGCGTGTGATGTGGGTGATGTGTCTGTATATACGTCAGTGACGGGGGTGATATTGCTGTGGGCGTGTGATGTGGGTGATATGTCTGTATATAAGTCAGTGACGGGGGTAATATTGCTGTGGACGTGTGATGTGGGTGATGTGTCTGTAGATACGTCAGTGACGGGGTAATATTGCTGTGGGAGTGTGATGTGGGTGATATGTCTGTATATAAGTCAGTGACGGGGGTAATATTGCTGTGGACGTGTGATGTGGGTGATGTGTCTATATATATGTCAGTGACGGGGGTAATATTGCTGTGGGCGTGTGATGTGGGTGATATGTCTGTATATACGTCAGTGACGGGGGTAATATTGCTGTGGGCGTGTGATGTGGGTGATGTGTCTGTATATACGTCAGTGACGGGGGTAATATTGCTGTGGGCGTGTGATGTGTGTGATGTGTCTGTATATACGTCAGTGACGGGGGTGATATTGCTGTGGGCGTGTGATGTGGGTGATGTGTCTGTATATACGTCAGTGACGGGGGTGATATTGCTGTGGGCGTGTGATGTGGGTGATGTGTCTGTAGATACGTCAGTGACGGGGGTAATATTGCTGTGGGCGTGTGATGTGGGTGATGTGTCTGTATATACGTCAGTGACGGGGGTAATATTGCTGTGGGCGTGTGATGTGGGTGATGTGTCTGTATATACGTCAGTGACGGGGGTGATATTGCTGTGGGCGTGTGATGTGGGTGATGTGTCTGTATATACGTCAGTGACGGGGTAATATTGCTGTGGGCGTGTGATGTGGGTGATGTGTCTGTATATACGTCAGTGACGGGGGTGATATTGCTGTGGACGTGTGATGTGGGTGATGTGTCTGTATATACGTCAGTGACGGGGGTAATATTGCTGTGGACGTGTGATGTGGGTGATGTGTCTGTATATAAGTCAGTGACGGGGGTGATATTGCTGTGGGCGTGTGATGTGGGTTATGTGTCTGTATATACGTCAGTGACGGGGGTAATATTGCTGTGGGAGAGTGATATGGGTGATGTCTGTATATACGTCAGTGACGGGGGTGATATTGCTGTGGGCGTGTGATGTGGGTGATGTGTCTGTATATACGTCAGTGACGGGGGTAATATTGCTGTGGGTGATGTGTCTGTATATACGTCAGTGACGGGGGTAATATTGCTGTGGGCGTGTGATGTGGGTGATGTGTCTGTATATACGTCAGTGACGGGGGTAATATTGCTGTGGGCGTGTGATGTGGGTGATGTGTCTGTATATACGTCAGTGACGGGGGTAATATTGCTGTGGGCGTGTGATGTGGGTGATGTGTCTGTATATACGTCAGTGACGGGGGTAATATTGCTGTGGGCGTGTGATGTGGGTGAGCTGTCAGTATATACGTCAGTGACGGGGGTAATATTGCTGTGGGCGTGTGATGTGGGTGATGTGTCTGTATATACGTCAGTGACGGGGGTGATATTGCTGTGGGCGTGTGATGTGGGTGATGTGTCTGTATATACGTCAGTGACGGGGGTGATATTGCTGTGGGCGTGTGATGTGGGTGATGTGTCTGTATATACGTCAGTGACGGGGGTGATATTGCTGTGGGCGTGTGATGTGTCTGTACATACGTCAGTGACGGGGGTAATATTGCTGTGGGCGTGTGATGTGGGTGATATGTCTGTATATAAGTCAGTGAGGGGGGTGATATTGCTGTGGGCGTGTGATGTGGGTGATATGTCTGTATATACGTCAGTGACGGGGGTGATATTGCTGTGGGCGTTTGATGTGGGTGATGTGTCTGTATATACGTCAGTGACGGGGGTAATATTGCTGTGGGCGTGTGATGTGGGTGATATGTCTGTATATACGTCAGTGACGGGGGTGATATTGCTGTGGGCGTGTGATGTGGGTGATGTGTCTGTATATACGTCAGTGACGGGGGTGATATTGCTGTGGGCGTGTGATGTGTCTGTATATACGTCAGTGACGGGGGTGATATTGCTGTGGGCGTGTGATGTGTCTGTATATACGTCAGTGACGGGGGTAATATTGCTGTGGGCGTGTGATGTGGGTGATATGTCTGTATATAAGTCAGTGAGGGGGGTGATATTGCTGTGGGCGTGTGATGTGGGTGATATGTCTGTATATACGTCAGTGACGGGGGTAATATTGCTGTGGGCGTGTGATGTGGGTGATGTGTCTGTATATACGTCAGTGACGGGGGTAATATTGCTGTGGACGTGTGATGTGGGTGATGTGACTGTATATACGTCAGTGACGGGGGTAATATTGCTGTGGGCGTGTGATGTGGGTGATGTGTCTGTATATACGTCAGTGACGGGGGTAATATTGCTGTGGGCGTGTGATGTGGGTGATGTGTCTGTATATACGTCAGTGACGGGGGTGATATTGCTGTGGGCGTGTGATGTGGGTGATGTGTCTGTATATACGTCAGTGACGGGGGTGATATTGCTGTGGGCGTGTGATGTGGGTGATGTGTCTGTATATACGTCAGTGACGGGGGTGATATTGCTGTGGGCGTGTGATGTGGGTGATGTGTCTGTTTATAAGTCAGTGACGGGGTAATATTGCTGTGGGCGTGTGATGTGGGTGATATGTCTGTATATACGTCAGTGACGGGGGTAATATTGCTGTGGGCGTGTGATGTGGGTGATGTGTCTGTATATACGTCAGTGACGGGGGTAATATTGCTGTGGGCGTGTGATGTGGGTGTTGTGTCTGTATATACGTCAGTGACGGGGGTAAGATTGCTGTGGGCGTGTGATGTGGGTGATGTGTCTGTATATACGTCAGTGACGGGGGTGATATTGCTGTGGGCGTGTGATGTGGGTGATGTGTCTGTATATACGTCAGTGACGGGGGTAATATTGCTGTGGGCGTGTGATGTGGGTGATGTGTCTGTATATACGTCAGTGACGGGGGTAATATTGCTGTGGGCGTGTGATGTGGGTGATGTGTCTGTATATACGTCAGTGACGGGGGTAATATTGCTGTGGGCGTGTGATGTGGGTGATGTGTCTGTATATACGTCAGTGACGGGGGTGATATTGCTGTGGGCGTGTGATGTGGGTGATGTGTCTGTATATACGTCAGTGACGGGGGTGATATTGCTGTGGGCGTGTGATGTGGGTGATGTGTCTGTATATACGTCAGTGACGGGGGTAATATTGCTGTGGGCGTGTGATGTGGGTGATGTGTCTGTATATACGTCAGTGACGGGGGTAATATTGCTGTGGGCGTGTGATGTGGGTGATATGTCTGTATATACGTCAGTGACGGGGGTAATATTGCTGTGGGCGTGTGATGTGGGTGATATGTCTGTATATACATCAGTGACGGGGGTAATATTGCTGTGGACGTGTGATGTGGGTTATGTGTCTGTATATACGTCAGTGACGGGGGTGATATTGCTGTGGGCGTGTGATGTGGGTGATGTGTCTGTATATACGTCAGTGACGGGGGTAATATTGCTGTGGGCGTGTGATGTGTCTGTATATACGTCAGTGACGGGGGTAATATTGCTGTGGGCGTGTGATGTGGGTGATGTGTCTGTATATAAGTCAGTGACGGGGGTGATATTGCTGTGGGCGTGTGATGTGGGTGATGTGTCTGTATATACGTCAGTGACGGGGGTAATATTGCTGTGGGCGTGTGATGTGGGTGATGTGTCTGTATAAACGTCAGTGACGGGGGTAATATTGCTGTGGGCGTGTGATGTGGGTTATGTGTCTGTATATACGTCAGTGACGGGGGTAATATTGCTGTGGGCGTGTGATGTGGGTGATGTGTCTGTATATACGTCAGTGACGGGGGTAATATTGCTGTGGGCGTGTGATGTGGGTGATGTGTCTGTATATACGTCAGTGACGGGGGTAATATTGCTGTGGGCGTGTGATGTGGGTGATGTGTCTGTATATACGTCAGTGACGGGGGTAATATTGCTGTGGGCGTGTGATGTGGGTGATGTGTCTGTATATACGTCAGTGACGGGGGTAATATTGCTGTGGGCGTGTGATGTGGGTGATATGTCTGTATATACGTCAGTGACGGGGGTAATATTGCTGTGGGCGTGTGATGTGGGTGATGTGTCTGTATATACGTCAGTGACGGGAGTAATATTGATGTGGGCGTGTGATGTGGGTGATGTGTCTGTATATACGTCAGTGACGGGGGTGATATTGCTGTGGGCGTGTGATGTGGGTGATGTGTCTGTATATACATCAGTGACGGGGGTAATAATGCTGTGGGCGTGTGATGTGGGTGATGTGTCTGTATATACGTCAGTGACGGGGGTGATATTGCTGTGGGCGTGTGATGTGGGTGATGTGTCTGTATATACATCAGTGACGGGGGTAATATTGCTGTGGGAGTGTGATGTGGGTGATATGTCTGTATATAAGTCAGTGACGGGGGTAATATTGCTGTGGACGTGTGATGTGGGTGATGTGTCTGTAGATACGTCAGTGACGGGGTAATATTGCTGTGGGAGTGTGATGTGGGTGATATGTCTGTATATAAGTCAGTGACGGGGGTAATATTGCTGTGGACGTGTGATGTGGGTGATGTGTCTATATATATGTCAGTGACGGGGGTAATATTGCTGTGGGCGTGTGATGTGGGTGATATGTCTGTATATACGTCAGTGACGGGGGTAATATTGCTGTGGGCGTGTGATGTGGGTGATGTGTCTGTATATACGTCAGTGACGGGGGTAATATTGCTGTGGGCGTGTGATGTGTGTGATGTGTCTGTATATACGTCAGTGACGGGGGTGATATTGCTGTGGGCGTGTGATGTGGGTGATGTGTCTGTATATACGTCAGTGACGGGGGTGATATTGCTGTGGGCGTGTGATGTGGGTGATGTGTCTGTAGATACGTCAGTGACGGGGGTAATATTGCTGTGGGCGTGTGATGTGGGTGATGTGTCTGTATATACGTCAGTGACGGGGGTAATATTGCTGTGGGCGTGTGATGTGGGTGATGTGTCTGTATATACGTCAGTGACGGGGGTGATATTGCTGTGGGCGTGTGATGTGGGTGATGTGTCTGTATATACGTCAGTGACGGGGTAATATTGCTGTGGGCGTGTGATGTGGGTGATGTGTCTGTATATACGTCAGTGACGGGGGTGATATTGCTGTGGACGTGTGATGTGGGTGATGTGTCTGTATATACGTCAGTGACGGGGGTAATATTGCTGTGGACGTGTGATGTGGGTGATGTGTCTGTATATAAGTCAGTGACGGGGGTGATATTGCTGTGGGCGTGTGATGTGGGTTATGTGTCTGTATATACGTCAGTGACGGGGGTAATATTGCTGTGGGAGAGTGATATGGGTGATGTCTGTATATACGTCAGTGACGGGGGTGATATTGCTGTGGGCGTGTGATGTGGGTGATGTGTCTGTATATACGTCAGTGACGGGGGTAATATTGCTGTGGGTGATGTGTCTGTATATACGTCAGTGACGGGGGTAATATTGCTGTGGGCGTGTGATGTGGGTGATGTGTCTGTATATACGTCAGTGACGGGGGTAATATTGCTGTGGGCGTGTGATGTGGGTGATGTGTCTGTATATACGTCAGTGACGGGGGTAATATTGCTGTGGGCGTGTGATGTGGGTGATGTGTCTGTATATACGTCAGTGACGGGGGTAATATTGCTGTGGGCGTGTGATGTGGGTGAGCTGTCAGTATATACGTCAGTGACGGGGGTAATATTGCTGTGGGCGTGTGATGTGGGTGATGTGTCTGTATATACGTCAGTGACGGGGGTGATATTGCTGTGGGCGTGTGATGTGGGTGATGTGTCTGTATATACGTCAGTGACGGGGGTGATATTGCTGTGGGCGTGTGATGTGGGTGATGTGTCTGTATATACGTCAGTGACGGGGGTGATATTGCTGTGGGCGTGTGATGTGTCTGTACATACGTCAGTGACGGGGGTAATATTGCTGTGGGCGTGTGATGTGGGTGATATGTCTGTATATAAGTCAGTGAGGGGGGTGATATTGCTGTGGGCGTGTGATGTGGGTGATATGTCTGTATATACGTCAGTGACGGGGGTGATATTGCTGTGGGCGTTTGATGTGGGTGATGTGTCTGTATATACGTCAGTGACGGGGGTAATATTGCTGTGGGCGTGTGATGTGGGTGATATGTCTGTATATACGTCAGTGACGGGGGTGATATTGCTGTGGGCGTGTGATGTGGGTGATGTGTCTGTATATACGTCAGTGACGGGGGTGATATTGCTGTGGGCGTGTGATGTGTCTGTATATACGTCAGTGACGGGGGTGATATTGCTGTGGGCGTGTGATGTGTCTGTATATACGTCAGTGACGGGGGTAATATTGCTGTGGGCGTGTGATGTGGGTGATATGTCTGTATATAAGTCAGTGAGGGGGGTGATATTGCTGTGGGCGTGTGATGTGGGTGATATGTCTGTATATACGTCAGTGACGGGGGTAATATTGCTGTGGGCGTGTGATGTGGGTGATGTGTCTGTATATACGTCAGTGACGGGGGTAATATTGCTGTGGGCGTTTGATGTGGGTGATGTGTCTGTATATACGTCAGTGACGGGGGTAATATTGCTGTGGGCGTGTGATGTGGGTGATATGTCTGTATATACGTCAGTGACGGGGGTGATATTGCTGTGGGCGTGTGATGTGGGTGATGTGTCTGTATATACGTCAGTGACGGGGGTGATATTGCTGTGGGCGTGTGATGTGTCTGTATATACGTCAGTGACGGGGGTGATATTGCTGTGGGCGTGTGATGTGGGTGATGTGTCTGTATATACGTCAGTGACGGGGGTGATATTGCTGTGGGCGTGTGATGTGTCTGTATATACGTCAGTGACGGGGGTGATATTGCTGTGGGCGTGTGATGTGGGTGATGTGTCTGTATATACGTCAGTGACGGGGTAATATTGCTGTGGGCGTGTGATGTGGGTGATGTGTCTGTATATACGTCAGTGATGGGGGTGATATTGCTGTGGGCGTGTGATGTGGGTGATATGACTGTATATACGTCAGTGACGGGGGTAATATTGCTGTGGGCGTGTGATGTGGGTGATGTGTCTGTATATACGTCAGTGACGGGGGTAATATTGCTGTGGGCGTGTGATGTGGGTGATATGTCTGTAAAAACGTCAGTGGCGGGTGTAATATTGCTGTGGGCGTGTGATGTGGGTGATGTGTCTGTATATACGTCAGTGACGGGGGTAATATTGCTGTGGGCGTGTGATGTTGGTGATGTGTCTGTATATACGTCAGTGACGGGGGTAATATTGCTGTGGGCGTGTGATGTGGGTGATGTGTCTGTATATACGTCAGTGACGGGGGTAATATTGCTGTGGGCGTGTGATGTGGGTGATATGTCTGTATATACGTCAGTGACGGGGGTAATATTGCTGTGGGCGTGTGATGTGGGTGATGTGTCTGTATATAAGTCAGTGACGGGGGTAATATTGCTGTGGACGTGTGATGTGGGTGATATGTCTGTATATACGTCAGTGACGGGGGTAATATTGCTGTGGGCGTGTGATGTGGGTGATATGTCTGTATATACGTCAGTGACGGGGGTAATATTGCTGTGGGCGTGTGATGTGGGTGATGTGTCTGTATATACGTCAGTGACGGGGGTAATATTGCTGTGGGCGTGTGATGTGGGTGATGTGTCTGTATATACGTCAGTGACGGGGGTAATATTGCTGTGGGCGTGTGATGTGGGTGATGTGTCTGTATATACGTCAGTGACGGGGGTGATATTGCTGTGGGCGTGTGATGTGGGTGATGTGTCTGTATATACGTCAGTGACGGGGGTGATATTGCTGTGGGCGTGTGATGTGGGTGACGTGTCTGTATATACGTCAGTGACGGGGGTGATATTGCTGTGGGCGTGTGATGTGGGTGATGTGTCTGTATATACGTCAGTGGCGGGGGTGATATTGCTGTGGGCGTGTGATGTGGGTGATGTGTCTGTATATACGTCAGTGGCGGGGGTAATATTGCTGTGGACGTGTGATGTGGGTGATGTGTCTGTATATACGTCAGTGACGGGGGTGATATTGCTGTGGGCGTGTGATGTGGGTGATGTGTCTGTATATACGTCAGTGACGGGGGTAATATTGCTGTGGACGTGTGATGTGGGTGATATGTCTGTATATACGTCAGTGACGGGGATAATATTGCTGTGGGCGTGTGAGGTGGGTGATGTGTCTGTATATACGTCAGTTACGGGGGTAATATTGCTGTGGGCGTGTGATGTGGGTGATGTGTCTGTATATACGTCAGTTACGGGGGTAATATTGCTGTGGGCGTGTGATGTGGGTGATGTGTCTGTATATACGTCAGTGACGGGGGTAATATTGCTGTGGGCGTGTGATGTGGGTAATGTGTCTGTATATACGTCAGTGACGGGGGTGATATTGCTGTGGGCGTGTGATGTGGGTGATGTGTCTGTATATACGTCAGTGACGGGGGTGATATTGCTGTGGGCGTGTGATGTGGGTGATGTGTCTGTATATACGTCAGTGACGGGGGTAATATTGCTGTGGGCGTGTGATGTGGGTGATGTGTCTGTATATACGTCAGAGACGGGGGTAATATTGCTGTGGGCGTGTGATGTGGGTGATGTGTCTGTATATACGTCAGTGACGGGGGTAATATTGCTGTGGGCGTGTGATGTGGGTGATGTGTCTGTATATACGTCAGTGACGGGGGTAATATTGCTGTGGGCGTGTGATGTGGGTGATATGTCTGTATATACGTCAGTGACGGGGGTAATATTGCTGTGGGCGTGTGATGTGGGTTATGTGTCTGTATATACGTCAGTGACGGGGGTGATATTGCTGTGGGCGTGTGATGTGGGTGATGTGTCTGTATATACGTCAGTGACGGGGGTAATATTGCTGTGGGCGTGTGATGTGTCTGTATATACGTCAGTGACGGGGGTAATATTGCTGTGGGCGTGTGATGTGGGTGATGTGTCTGTATATAAGTCAGTGACGGGGGTGATATTGCTGTGGGCGTGTGATGTGGGTGATGTGTCTGTATATACGTCAGTGACGGGGGTAATATTGCTGTGGGAGTGTGATGTGGGTGATGTCTGTATATACGTCAGTGACGGGGGTAATATTGCTGTGGGCGTGTGATGTGGGTGATGTGTCTGTATATACGTCAGTGACGGGGTAATATTGCTGTGGGCGTGTGATGTGGGTGATATGTCTGTATATACGTCAGTGACGGGGGTGATATTGCTGTGGGCGTGTGATGTGGGTGATGTGTCTGTATATACGTCAGTGACGGGGGTAATATTGCTGTGGGCGTGTGATGTGGGTGATGTGTCTGTATATACGTCAGTGACGGGGGTGATATTGCTGTGGGCATGTGATGTGGGTGATGTGTCTGTATATAAGTCAGTGACGGGGGTAATATTGCTGTGGGCGTGTGATGTGGGTGATGTGTCTGTATATACGTCAGTGACGGGGGTAATATTGCTGTGGGCGTGTGATGTGGGTGATGTGTCTGTATATACGTCAGTGACGGGGGTGATATTGCTGTGGGCGTGTGATGTGGGTGATGTGTCTGTATATACGTCAGTGACGGGGGTAATATTGCTGTGGGCGTGTGATATGTCTGTATATAAGTCAGTGACGGGGGTAATATTGCTGTGGGCGTGTGATGTGGGTGAATTTTCTGTATATACGTCAGTGAGGGGGGTAATATTGCTGTGGGCGTGTGATGTGGGTGATGTGTCTGTATATACGTCAGTGACGGGGGTAATATTGCTGTGGGCGTGTGATGTGGGTGATGTGTCTGTATATACGTCAGTGACGGGGGTAATATTGCTGTGGGCGTGTGATGTGGGTGATGTGTCTGTATATACGTCAGTGACGGGGGTAATATTGCTGTGGGCGTGTGATGTGGGTGATGTGTCTGTATATACGTCAGTGACGGGGGTAATATTGCTGTGGGCGTGTGATGTGGGTGATGTGTCTGTATATACGTCAGTGACGGGGGTAATATTGCTGTGGGCGTGTGATGTGGGTGATATGTCTGTATATACGTCAGTGACGGGGGTAATATTGCTGTGGGCGTGTGATGTGGGTGATGTGTCTGTATATACGTCAGTGACGGGTGTAATATTGCTGTGGGAGTGTGATGTGGGTGATGTCTGTATATACGTCAGTGACGGGGGTGATATTGCTGTGGGCGGGTGATGTGTCTCTATATACGTCAGTGACGGGGGTGATATTGCTGTGGGCGTGTGATGTGGGTGATGTGTCTGTATATACGTCAGTGACGGGGGTAATATTGCTGTGGGCGTGTGATGTGGGTGATGTGTCTGTATATACGTCAGTGACGGGGGTAATATTGCTGTGGGCGTGGGATGTGGGTGATGTGTCTGTATATACGTCAGTGACGGGGGTAATATTGCTGTGGGAGTGTGATGTGGGTGATGTCTGTATATACGTCAGTGACGGGGGTGATATTGCTGTGGGAGTGTGATGTGGGTGTTGTGTCTGTATATACGTCAGTGACGGGGGTAATATTGCTGTGGGCGTGTGATGTGGGTGATGTGTCTGTATATACGTCAGTGACGGGGGTAATATTGCTGTGGGAGTGTGATGTGGGTGATGTCTGTATATACGTCAGTGACGGGGGTGATATTGCTGTGGGAGTGTGATGTGGGTGATGTGTCTGTATATACGTCAGTGACGGGGGTAATATTGCTGTGGGCATGTGATGTGGGTTATGTGTCTGTATATAAGTCAGTGACGGGGGTAATATTGCTGTGGACGTGTGATGTGGGTGATGTGTCTGTATATACGTCAGTGACGGGGGTGATATTGCTGTGGGCGTGTGATGTGGGTGATGTGTCTGTATATACGTCAGTGACGGGGGTGATATTGCTGTGGGCGTGTGATGTGGGTGATGTGTCTGTATATACGTCAGTGACGGGGGTGATATTGCTGTGGGCGTGTGATGTGGGTGATGTGACTGTATATACGTCAGTGACGGGGGTAATATTGCTGTGGGCGTGTGATGTGGGTGATGTGTCTGTATATACGTCAGTGACGGGGGTAATATTGCTGTGGGCGTGTGATGTGGGTGATGTGTCTGTATATACGTCAGTGACGGGGGTGATATTGCTGTGGGCGTGTGATGTGGGTGATGTGTCTGTATATACGTCAGTGACGGGGGTGATATTGCTGTGGGCGTGTGATGTGGGTGATGTGTCTGTATATACGTCAGTGACGGGGGTGATATTGCTGTGGGCGTGTGATGTGGGTGATATGTCTGTATATACGTCAGTGGCGGGGGTAATATTGCTGTGGGCGTGTGATGTGGGTGATGTGTCTGTATATACGTCAGTGACGGGGGTAATATTGCTGTGGGCGTGTGATGTGGGTGATGTGTCTGTATATACGTCAGTGACGGGGGTGATATTGCTGTGGGCGTGTGATGTGGATGATGTGTCTGTATATACGTCAGTGACGGGGGTGATATTGCTGTGGGCGTGTGATGTGGGTGATATGTCTGTATATACGTCAGTGACGGGGGTAATATTGCTGTGGGCGTGTGATGTGGGTGATGTGTCTGTATATACGTCAGTGACGGGGGTGATATTGCTGTGGGCGTGTGATGTGGGTGATATGTCTGTATATACGTCAGTGACGGGGGTAATATTGCTGTGGGCGTGTGATGTGGGTGATGTGTCTGTTTATACGTCAGTGACGGGGGTAATATTGCTGTGGGCGTGTGATGTGGGTGATATGTCTGTATATACGTCAGTGACGGGGGTAATATTGCTGTGGGCGTGTGATGTGGGTGATGTGTCTGTATATACGTCAGTGACGGGGGTAATATTGCTGTGGGCGTGTGATGTGGGTGTTGTGTCTGTATATACGTCAGTGACGGGGGTAAGATTGCTGTGGGCGTGTGATGTGGGTGATGTGTCTGTATATACGTCAGTGACGGGGGTAATATTGCTGTGGGCGTGTGATGTGGGTGATGTGTCTGTATATACGTCAGTGACGGGGGTAATATTGCTGTGGGCGTGTGATGTGGGTGATGTGTCTGTATATACGTCAGTGACGGGGGTGATATTGCTGTGGGCGTGTGATGTGGGTGATGTGTCTGTATATACGTCAGTGACGGGGGTGATATTGCTGTGGGCGTGTGATGTGGGTGATGTGTCTGTATATACGTCAGTGACGGGGGTAATATTGCTGTGGGCGTGTGATGTGGGTGATGTGTCTGTATATACGTCAGTGACGGGGGTAATATTGCTGTGGGCGTGTGATGTGGGTGATATGTCTGTATATACGTCAGTGACGGGGGTAATATTGCTGTGGGCGTGTGATGTGGGTGATATGTCTGTATATACATCAGTGACGGGGGTGATATTGCTGTGGGCGTGTGATGTGGGTGATGTGTCTGTATATACGTCAGTGACGGGGGTAATATTGCTGTGGACGTGTGATGTGGGTTATGTGTCTGTATATACGTCAGTGACGGGGGTGATATTGCTGTGGGCGTGTGATGTGGGTGATGTGTCTGTATATACGTCAGTGACGGGGGTAATATTGCTGTGGGCGTGTGATGTGTCTGTATATACGTCAGTGACGGGGGTAATATTGCTGTGGGCGTGTGATGTGGGTGATGTGTCTGTATATAAGTCAGTGACGGGGGTGATATTGCTGTGGGCGTGTGATGTGGGTGATGTGTCTGTATATACGTCAGTGACGGGGGTAATATTGCTGTGGGAGTGTGATGTGGGTGATGTCTGTATATACGTCAGTGACGGGGGTAATATTGCTGTGGGCGTGTGATGTGGGTGATGTGTCTGTATATACGTCAGTGACGGGGGTATTATTGCTGTGGGCGTGTGATGTGGGTGATGTGTCTGTATATACGTCAGTGACGGGGGTAATATTGCTGTGGGCGTGTGATGTGGGTGATGTGTCTGTATATACGTCAGTGACGGGGGTATTATTGCTGTGGGCGTGTGATGTGGGTGATATGTCTGTATATACGTCAGTGACGGGGGTGATATTGCTGTGGGCGTGTGATGTGGGTGATGTGTCTGTATATACGTCAGTGACGGGGGTAATATTGCTGTGGGCATGTGATGTGGGTGATGTGTCTGTATATACGTCAGTGACGGGGGTAATATTGCTGTGGGAGTGTGATGTGGGTGATGTGTCTGTATATACGTCAGTGACGGGGGTAATATTGCTGTGGGCGTGTGATGTGGGTGATATGTCTGTATATACGTCAGTGACGGGGGTAATATTGCTGTGGACGTGTGATGTGGGTGTTGTGTCTGTATATACGTCAGTGACGGGGGTAATATTGCTGTGGGCGTGTGATGTGGGTGATGTGTCTGTATATACGTCAGTGACGGGGGTAATATTGCTGTGGGCGTGTGATGTGGGTGATGTGTCTGTATATACGTCAGTGACGGGGGTAATATTGCTGTGGGCGTGTGATGTGGGTGATGTGTCTGTATATACGTCAGTGACGGGGGTAATATTGCTGTGGGCGTGTGATGTGGGTGATGTGTCTGTATATACGTCAGTGACGGGGGTAATATTGCTGTGGGCGTGTGATGTGGGTGATGTGTCTGTATATACGTCAGTGACGGGGGTAATATTGCTGTGGGCGTGTGATGTGGGTGATGTGTCTGTATATACGTCAGTGACGGGGGTAATATTGCTGTGGGCGTGTGATGTGGGTGATGTGTCTGTATATACGTCAGTGACGGGGGTAATATTGCTGTGGGCGTGTGATGTGGGTGATATGTCTGTATATACGTCAGTGACGGGTGTAATATTGCTGTGGGCGGGTGATGTGTCTCTATATACGTCAGTGACGGGGGTGATATTGCTGTGGGAGTGTGATGTGGGTGATGTGTCTGTATATACGTCAGTGACGGGGGTAATATTGCTGTGGGCGTGTGATGTGGGTGATGTGTCTGTATATACGTCAGTGACGGGGGTGATATTGCTGTGGACGTGTGTTGTGGGTGATGTGTCTGTATATACGTCAGAGACGGGGGTAATATTGCTGTGGGCGTGTGATGTGGGTGATGTGTCTGTATATACGTCAGTGACGGGTGTAATATTGCTGTGGGCGTGTGATGTGGGTGATGTGTCTGTATATACGTCAGTGACGGGGGTAATATTGCTGTGGGCGTGTGATGTGGGTGATGTGTCTGTATATACGTCAGTGACGGGGGTAATATTGCTGTGGGCGTGTGATGTGGGTGATGTGTCTGTATATACGTCAGTGACGGGGGTAATATTGCTGTGGGAGTGTGATGTGGGTGATGTCTGTATATACGTCAGTGACGGGGGTAATATTGCTGTGGGCGTGTGATGTGTCTGTATATACGTCAGTGACGGGGGTAATATTGCTGTGGGCGTGTGATGTGGGTGATATGTCTGTATATACGTCAGTGACGGGGGTGATATTGCTGTGGGCGTGTGATGTGGGTGATGTGTCTGTATATACGTCAGTGACGGGGGTAATATTGCTGTGGGCGTGTGATGTGGGTGATGTGTCTGTATATACGTCAGTGACGGGGGTAATATTGCTGTGGGCGTGTGATATGTCTGTATATAAGTCAGTGACGGGGGTAATATTGCTGTGGGCGTGTGATGTGGGTGATGTGTCTGTATATACATCAGTGACGGGGGTAATATTGCTGTGGGCGTGTGATATGTCTGTATATACGTCAGTGACGGGGGTAATATTGCTGTGGGCGTGTGATGTGGGTGATGTGTCTGTATATACATCAGTGACGGGGGTAATATTGCTGTGGGCGTGTGATGTGGGTGATATGTCTGTATATAAGTCAGTGACGGGGGTAATATTGCTGTGGGCGTGTGATGTGGGTGATGTGTCTGTATATACGTCAGTGACGGGGCTAATATTGCTGTGGGCGTGTGATGTGTCTGTATATACGTCAGTGATGGGGGTAATATTGCTGTGGGCGTGTGATGTGGGTGATGTGTCTGTATATACGTCAGTGATGGGGGTAATATTGCTGTGGGCGTGTGATGTGGGTGATGTGTCTGTATATACGTCAGTGACGGGGGTAATATTGCTGTGGGCGTGTGATGTGGGTGATGTGTCTGTATATACGTCAGTGACGGGGGTAATATTGCTGTGGACGTGTGATGTGGGTGTTGTGTCTGTATATACGTCAGTGACGGGGGTAATATTGCTGTGGGCGTGTGATGTGGGTGATGTGTCTGTATATACGTCAGTGACGGGGGTAATATTGCTGTGGGCGTGTGATGTGGGTGATGTGTCTGTATATACGTCAGTGACGGGGGTGATATTGCTGTGGGCGTGTGATGTGGGTGATGTGTCTGTATATACGTCAGTGACGGGGGTAATATTGCTGTGGGCGTGTGATGTGGGTGATGTGTCTGTATATACGTCAGTGGCGGGGGTAATATTGCTGTGGGCGTGTGATGTGGGTTATGTGTCTGTATATACGTCAGTGACGGGGGTAATATTGCTGTGGGCGTGTGATGTGGGTGATGTGTCTGTATATACGTCAGTGACGGGGGTAATATTGCTGTGGGCGTGTGATGTGGGTGATGTGTCTGTATATACGTCAGTGACGGGGGTAATATTGCTGTGGGCGTGTGATGTGGGTGATGTGTCTGTAGATACGTCAGTGACGGGGGTAATATTGCTGTGGGCGTGTGATGTGGGTGATGTGTCTGTATATACGTCAGTGACGGGGGTAATATTGCTGTGGGCGTGTGATGTGTCTGTATATAAGTCAGTGACGGGGGTGATATTGCTGTGGGCGTGTGATGTGGGTGATGTCTGTATATACGTCAGTGACGGGGGTGATATTGCTGTGGGCGTGTGATGTGGGTGATGTGTCTGTATATACGTCAGTGACGGGGGTGATATTGCTGTGGGCGTGTGATGTGGGTGATGTGTCTGTATATAAGTCAGTGACGGGGGTAATATTGCTGTGGGCGTGTGATGTGGGTGATGTGTCTGTATATACGTCAGTGACGGGGGTAATATTGCTGTGGGCGTGTGATGTGGGTGATGTGTCTGTATATACGTCAGTGACGGGGGTAATATTGCTGTGGGCGTGTGATGTGGGTGATGTGTCTGTATATACGTCAGTGACGGGGGTAATATTGCTGTGGGCGTGTGATTGTACAGCGAGTAGCGGGAGATGAGAGAGACGGATGAATCGGCGCTGATTGTACAGCGAGTAGAGGGAGATGAGAGAGACGGATAAGTCGGAGCTGATTGTACAGAGAGTAGAGGGAGATGAGAGACGGATGAGTCGGCGCTGATTGTACAGAGAGTAGCGGGAGATGAGAGACGGATGAGTCGGCGCTGATTGTACAGCGAGTAGAGGGAGATGAGAGAGACGGATAAGTCGGAGCTGATTGTACAGCGAGTAGCGGGAGATGAGAGAGACGGATGAGTCGGCGCTGATTGTACAGAGAGTAGCGGGAGATGAGAGAGACGGATGAGTCGGCGCTGATTGTACAGCGAGTAGAGGGAGATGAGAGACGGATGAGTCGGCGCTGACTGTACAGCGAGTAGAGGGAGATGAGAGAGACGGATGAGTCGGCGCTGATTGTACAGCGAGTAGCGGGAGATGAGAGAGACGGATGAGTCGGAGCTGATTGTACAGCGAGTAGCGGGAGATGAGAGACGGATGAGTCGGCGCTGATTGTACATCGAGTAGCGGGAGATGAGAGAGACGGAGGAGTCGGCGCTGATTGTACAGCGAGTAGAGGGAGATGAGAGAGACGGAGGAGTCGGCGCTGATTGTACAGCGAGTAGAGGGAGATGAGAGAGACGGATGAGTCGGGGCTGATTGTACAGCGAGTAGCGGGAGATGAGACGGATGAGTCGGCGCTGATTGTACAGCGAGTAGCGGGAGATGAGACGGATGAGACGGCGCTGATTGTACAGCGAGTAGCGGGAGATGAGAGACGGATGAGTCGGCGCTGATTGTACAGCGAGTAGCGGGAGATGAGAGAGACGGATGAGTCGGCGCTGATTGTACAGCGAGTAGAGGGAGATGAGAGAGACGGATGAGTCGGCGCTGATTGTACAGCGAATAGGAGATGAGACGGATGAGTCGGCGCTGATTGTACAGCGAGTAGAGGGAGATGAGAGAGACGGATGAGTCGGCGCTGATTGTACAGCGAGTAGCGGGAGATGAGAGAGACGGATGAGTCGGCGCTGATTGTACAGCGAGTAGCGGGAGATGAGAGAGACGGATGAGTCGGCGCTGATTGTACAGCGAGTAGAGGGAGATGAGAGAGACGGATGAGTCGGCGCTGATTGTACAGCGAGTAGAGGGAGATGAGAGACGGATGAGTCGGCGCTGATTGTACAGCGAGTAGAGGGAGATGAGAGAGACGGATGAGTCGGCGCTGATTGTACAGCGAGTAGAGGGAGATGAGAGAGACGGATGAGTCGGCGCTGATTGTACAGAGAGTAGAGGGAGATGAGAGACGGATGAGTCGGCGCTGATTGTACAGAGAGTAGCGGGAGATGAGAGAGACGGATGAGTCGGCGCTGATTGTACAGCGAGTAGAGGGAGATGAGAGACGGATGAGTCGGCGCTGATTGTACAGCGAGTAGAGGGAGATGAGAGACGGATGAGTCGGAGCTGATTGTACAGAGAGTAGAGGGAGATGAGAGAGACGGATGAGTCGGCGCTGATTGTACAGCGAGTAGAGGGAGATGAGAGAGACGGATGAGTCGGCGCTGATTGTACAGCGAGTAGAGGGAGATGAGAGAGACGGATGAGTCGGCGCTGATTGTACAGAGAGTAGCGGGAGATGAGAGAGACGGATGAGTCGGCGCTGATTGTACAGCGAGTAGAGGGAGATGAGAGACAGATGAGTCGGCGCTGATTGTACAGAGAGTAGCGGGAGATGAGAGACGGATGAGTCGGCGCTGATTGTACAGAGAGTAGCGGGAGATGAGAGACGGATGAGTCGGCGCTGATTGTACAGCGAGTAGAGGGAGATGAGAGAGACGGATAAGTCGGAGCTGATTGTACAGCGAGTAGCGGGAGATGAGAGACGGATGAGTCGGCGCTGATTGTACAGCGAGTAGCGGGAGATGAGAGAGACGGATGAGTCGGCGCTGATTGTACAGCGAGTAGAGGGAGATGAGAGAGACGGAGGAGTCGGCGCTGATTGTACAGAGAGTAGAGGGAGATGAGAGACGGATGAGTCGGCGCTGATTGTACAGCGAGTAGAGGGAGATGAGAGACGGATGAGTCGGCGCTGATTGTACAGCGAGTAGAGGGAGATGAGAGACGGATGAGTCGGCACTGATTGTACAGCGAGTAGCGGGAGATGAGAGACGGATGAGTCGGCGCTGATTGTACAGCGAGTAGAGGGAGATGAGAGAGACGGAGGAGTCGGCGCTGATTGTACAGCGAGTAGAGGGAGATGAGAGAGACGGATGAGTCGGCGCTGATTGTACAGCGAGTAGCGGGAGATGAGAGAGACGGATGAGTCGGCGCTGATTGTACAGCGAGTAGCGGGAGATGAGAGAGACGGATGAGTCGGCACTGATTGTACAGCGAGTAGAGGGAGATGAGAGACGGATGAGTCGGCGCTGATTGTACAGCGAGTAGCGGGAGATGAGAGAGACGGATGAGTCGGCGCTGATGGTACAGCGAGTAAAGGGAGATGAGAGAGACGGATGAGTCGGCGCTGATTGTACAGAGAGAGTAGCGGGAGATGAGAGAGACGGATGAGTCGGAGCTGATTGTACAGCGAGTAGCTGGAGATGAGAGAGACGGATGAGTCGGCGCTGATTGTACAGCGAGTAGCGGGAGATGAGAGATGGATGAGTCGGCGCTGATTGTACAGCGAGTAGCGGGAGATGAGAGAGACGGATGAGTCGGCGCTGATTGTACAGCGAGTAGAGGGAGATGAGAGAGACGGATGAGTCGGCGCTGATTGTACAGCGAGAAGAGGGAGATGAGAGACGGATGAGTCGGCGCTGATTGTACAGCGAGTAGAGGGAGATGAGAGAGACGGATGAGTCGGCGCTGATTGTACAGCGAGTAGAGGGAGATGAGAGAGACGGATGAGTCGGCGCTGATTGTACAGAGAGTAGCGGGAGATGAGACGGATGAGTCGGCGCTGATTGTACAGAGAGTAGCGGGAGATGAGAGACGGATGAGTCGGCGCTGATTGTACAGCGAGTAGCGGGAGATGAGAGAGACGGATGAGTCGGCGCTGATTGTACAGCGAGTAGAGGGAGATGAGAGAGACGGATGAGTCGGAGCTGATTGTACAGCGAGTAGCGGGAGATGAGAGAGACGGATAAGTCGGAGCTGATTGTACAGCGAGTAGCGGGAGATGAGAGACGGATGAGTCGGTGCTGATTGTACAGCGAGTAGAGGGAGATGAGAGAGACGGATAAGTCGGAGCTGATTGTACAGCGAGTAGCGGGAGATGAGAGAGACGGATGAGTCGGCGCTGATTGTACAGAGAGTAGCGGGAGATGAGAGAGACGGATGAGTCGGAGCTGATTGTACAGCGAGTAGCGGGAGATGAGAGAGACGGATGAGTCGGCGCTGATTGTACAGCGAGTAGAGGGAGATGAGAGAGACGGAGGAGTCGGCGCTGATTGTACAGCGAGTAGAGGGAGATGAGAGAGACGGATGAGTCGGCGCTGATTGTACAGCGAGTAGCGGGAGATGAGAGAGACGGATGAGTCGGCGCTGATTGTACAGCCAGTAGAGGGAGATGAGAGAGACGGATGAGTCGGGGCTGATTGTACAGCGAGTAGCGGGAGATGAGACGGATGAGTCGGCGCTGATTGTACAGCGAGTAGCGGGAGATGAGACGGATGAGACGGCGCTGATTGTACAGCGAGTAGCGGGAGATGAGAGACGGATGAGTCGGCGCTGATTGTACAGCGAGTAGCGGGAGATGAGAGAGACGGATGAGTCGGCGCTGATTGTACAGCGAGTAGAGGGAGATGAGAGAGACGGATGAGTCGGCGCTGATTGTACAGCGAATAGGAGATGAGACGGATGAGTCGGCGCTGATTGTACAGCGAGTAGAGGGAGATGAGAGAGACGGATGAGTCGGCGCTGATTGTACAGCGAGTAGCGGGAGATGAGAGAGACGGATGAGTCGGCGCTGATTGTACAGCGAGTAGCGGGAGATGAGAGAGACGGATGAGTCGGCGCTGATTGTACAGCGAGTAGAGGGAGATGAGAGAGACGGATGAGTCGGCGCTGATTGTACAGCGAGTAGAGGGAGATGAGAGACGGATGAGTCGGCGCTGATTGTACAGCGAGTAGAGGGAGATGAGAGAGACGGATGAGTCGGCGCTGATTGTACAGAGAGTAGAGGGAGATGAGAGACGGATGAGTCGGCGCTGATTGTACAGAGAGTAGAGGGAGATGAGAGACGGATGAGTCGGCGCTGATTGTACAGAGAGTAGCGGGAGATGAGAGAGACGGATGAGTCGGCGCTGATTGTACAGCGAGTAGAGGGAGATGAGAGACGGATGAGTCGGCGCTGATTGTACAGCGAGTAGAGGGAGATGAGAGACGGATGAGTCGGAGCTGATTGTACAGAGAGTAGAGGGAGATGAGAGAGACGGATGAGTCGGCGCTGATTGTACAGCGAGTAGAGGGAGATGAGAGAGACGGATGAGTCGGCGCTGATTGTACAGCGAGTAGAGGGAGATGAGAGAGACGGATGAGTCGGCGCTGATTGTACAGCGAGTAGAGGGAGATGAGAGACGGATGAGTCGGCGCTGATTGTACAGAGAGTAGAGGGAGATGAGAGAGACGGATGAGTCGGCGCTGATTGTACAGCGAGTAGCGGGAGATGAGACGGATGAGTCGGCGCTGATTGTACAGCGAGTAGCGGGAGATGAGAGACGGATAAGTCGGCGCTGATTGTACAGCGAGTAGCGGGAGATGAGAGACGGATGAGTCGGCGCTGATTGTATAGCGAGTAGCGGGAGATGAGAGACGGATAAGTCGGTGCTGATTGTACAGCGAGTAGCGGGAGATGAGAGACGGATGAGTCGGTGCTGATTGTACAGCGAGTAGTGGGAGATGAGAGAGACGGATGAGACGGCGCTGATTGTACAGCGAGTAGAGGGAGATGAGACGGATAAGTCGGCGCTGATTGTACAGCGAGTAGAGGGAGATGAGAGACGGATGAGTCGGTGCTGATTGTACAGAGAGTAGAGGGAGATGAGAGACGGATGAGTCGGCGCTGATTGTACAGCGAGTAGCGGGAGATGAGAGAGACGGATGAGTCGGCGCTGATTGTACAGCGAGTAGAGGGAGATGAGAGAGACGGATGAGTCGGCGCTGATTGTACAGCGAGTAGCGGGAGATGAGAGAGACGGATAAGTCGGCGCTGATTGTACAGAGAGTAGAGGGAGATGAGAGAGACGGATAAGTCGGCGCTGATTGTACAGCGAGTAGAGGGAGATGAGAGACGGATGAGTCGGCGCTGATTGTACAGCGAGTAGCGGGAGATGAGAGACGGATGAGTCGGCGCTGATTGTACAGCGAGTAGAGGGAGATGAGAGAGACGGATGAGTCGGCGCTGATTGTACAGCGAGTAGAGGGAGATGAGAGATGGATGAGTCGGCGCTGATTGTACAGCGAGTAGCGGGAGATGAGAGACGGATGAGTCGGCGCTGATTGTACAGCGAGTAGAGGGAGATGAGAGACGGATGAGTCGGCGCTGATTGTACAGCGAGTAGAGGGAGATGAGAGACGGATGAGTCGGCGCTGATTGTACAGCGAGTAGCGGGAGATGAGAGACGGATGAGTCGGCGCTGATTGTATAGCGAGTAGCGGGAGATGAGAGACGGATAAGTCGGTGCTGATTGTACAGCGAGTAGCGGGAGATGAGAGACGGATGAGTCGGTGCTGATTGTACAGCGAGTAGTGGGAGATGAGAGAGACGGATGAGACGGCGCTGATTGTACAGCGAGTAGAGGGAGTTGAGACGGATAAGTCGGCGCTGATTGTACAGCGAGTAGAGGGAGATGAGAGACGGATGAGTCGGTGCTGATTGTACAGCGAGAAGAGGGAGATGAGAGACGGATGAGTCGGCGCTGATTGTACAGCGAGTAGCGGGAGATGAGAGAGACGGATGAGTCGGCGCTGATTGTACAGCGAGTAGAGGGAGATGAGAGAGACGGATGAGTCGGCGCTGATTGTACAGCGAGTAGCGGGAGATGAGACGGATGAGTCGGCGCTGATTGTACAGCGAGTAGCGGGAGATGAGACGGATGAGACGGCGCTGATTGTACAGCGAGTAGCGGGAGATGAGAGACGGATGAGTCGGCGCTGATTGTACAGCGAGTAGCGGGAGATGAGAGAGACGGATGAGTCGGCGCTGATTGTACAGCGAGTAGAGGGAGATGAGAGAGACGGATGAGTCGGCGCTGATTGTACAGCGAATAGGAGATGAGACGGATGAGTCGGCGCTGATTGTACAGCGAGTAGAGGGAGATGAGAGAGACGGATGAGTCGGCGCTGATTGTACAGCGAGTAGAGGGAGATGAGAGAGACGGATGAGTCGGCGCTGATTGTACAGAGAGTAGAGGGAGATGAGAGAGACGGATGAGTCGGCGCTGATTGTACAGCGAGTAGAGGGAGATGAGAGAGACGGATGAGTCGGCGCTGATTGTACAGAGAGTAGCGGGAGATGAGAGAGACGGATGAGTCGGCGCTGATTGTACAGAGAGTAGAGGGAGATGAGAGAGACGGATGAGTCGGCGCTGATTGTACAGCGAGTAGAGGGAGATGAGAGAGACGGATGAGTCGGCGCTGATTGTACAGAGAGTAGCGGGAGATGAGAGAGACGGATGAGTCGGCGCTGATTGTACAGCGAGTAGAGGGAGATGAGAGACGGATGAGTCGGCGCTGATTGTACAGCGAGTAGAGGGAGATGAGAGAGACGGATGAGTCGGCGCTGATTGTACAGCGAGTAGAGGGAGATGAGAGACGGATGAGTCGGCGCTGATTGTACAGCGAGTAGCGGGAGATGAGAGACGGATGAGTCGGTGCTGATTGTACAGCGAGTAGAGGGAGATGAGAGAGACGGATGAGTCGGCGCTGATTGTACAGCGAGTAGAGGGAGATGAGAGAGACGGATGAGTCGGCGCTGATTGTACAGAGAGTAGCGGGAGATGAGAGAGACGGATGAGTCGGCGCTGATTGTACAGCGAGTAGAGGGAGATGAGAGACGGATGAGTCGGCGCTGATTGTACAGCGAGTAGAGGGAGATGAGAGAGACGGATGAGTCGGCGCTGATTGTACAGCGAGTAGAGGGAGATGAGAGAGACGGATGAGTCGGCGCTGATTGTACAGAGAGTAGAGGGAGATGAGAGAGACGGATGAGTCGGCGCTGATTGTACAGAGAGTAGAGGGAGATGAGAGAGACGGATAAGTCGGCGCTGATTGTACAGCGAGTAGAGGGAGATGAGAGACGGATGAGTCGGCGCTGATTGTACAGAGAGTAGCGGGAGATGAGAGAGACGGATGAGTCGGCGCTGATTGTACAGCGAGTAGAGGGAGATGAGAGACAGATAAGTCGGCGCTGATTGTACAGAGAGTAGAGGGAGATGAGAGAGACGGATAAGTCGGCGCTGATTGTACAGAGAGTAGAGGGAGATGAGAGAGACGGATGAGTCGGCGCTGATTGTACAGCGAGTAGAGGGAGATGAGAGACGGATGAGTCGGCGCTGATTGTACAGAGAGTAGCGGGAGATGAGAGACGGATGAGTCGGCGCTGATTGTACAGCGAGTAGAGGGAGATGAGAGAGACGGATGAGTCGGCGCTGATTGTACAGCGAGTAGAGGGAGATGAGAGAGACGGATGAGTCGGCGCTGATTGTACAGAGAGTAGCGGGAGATGAGAGAGACGGATGAGTCGGCGCTGATTGTACAGCGAGTAGAGGGAGATGAGAGACGGATGAGTCGGCGCTGATTGTACAGAGAGTAGCGGGAGATGAGAGAGACGGATGAGTCGGCGCTGATTGTACAGCGAGTAGAGGGAGATGAGAGACAGATAAGTCGGCGCTGATTGTACAGAGAGTAGAGGGAGATGAGAGAGACGGATAAGTCGGCGCTGATTGTACAGAGAGTAGAGGGAGATGAGAGAGACGGATGAGTCGGCGCTGATTGTACAGCGAGTAGAGGGAGATGAGAGAGACGGATGAGTCGGCGCTGATTGTACAGAGAGTAGCGGGAGATGAGAGAGACGGATGAGTCGGCGCTGATTGTACAGCGAGTAGAGGGAGATGAGAGACGGATGAGTCGGCGCTGACTGTACAGCGAGTAGAGGGAGATGAGAGAGACGGATGAGTCGGCGCTGATTGTACAGCGAGTAGCGGGAGATGAGAGAGACGGATGAGTCGGAGCTGATTGTACAGCGAGTAGCGGGAGATGAGAGACGGATGAGTCGGCGCTGATTGTACATCGAGTAGCGGGAGATGAGAGAGACGGAGGAGTCGGCGCTGATTGTACAGCGAGTAGAGGGAGATGAGAGAGACGGAGGAGTCGGCGCTGATTGTACAGCGAGTAGAGGGAGATGAGAGAGACGGATGAGTCGGCGCTGATTGTACAGCGAGTAGAGGGAGATGAGAGAGACGGATGAGTCGGGGCTGATTGTACAGCGAGTAGCGGGAGATGAGACGGATGAGTCGGCGCTGATTGTACAGCGAGTAGCGGGAGATGAGACGGATGAGACGGCGCTGATTGTACAGCGAGTAGCGGGAGATGAGAGACGGATGAGTCGGCGCTGATTGTACAGCGAGTAGCGGGAGATGAGAGAGACGGATGAGTCGGCGCTGATTGTACAGCGAGTAGAGGGAGATGAGAGAGACGGATGAGTCGGCGCTGATTGTACAGCGAATAGGAGATGAGACGGATGAGTCGGCGCTGATTGTACAGCGAGTAGAGGGAGATGAGAGAGACGGATGAGTCGGCGCTGATTGTACAGCGAGTAGAGGGAGATGAGAGAGACGGATGAGTCGGCGCTGATTGTACAGAGAGTAGAGGGAGATGAGAGAGACGGATGAGTCGGCGCTGATTGTACAGCGAGTAGAGGGAGATGAGAGAGACGGATGAGTCGGCGCTGATTGTACAGAGAGTAGCGGGAGATGAGAGAGACGGATGAGTCGGCGCTGATTGTACAGCGAGTAGAGGGAGATGAGAGACGGATGAGTCGGCGCTGATTGTACAGCGAGTAGAGGGAGATGAGAGAGACGGATGAGTCGGCGCTGATTGTACAGCGAGTAGAGGGAGATGAGAGACGGATGAGTCGGCGCTGATTGTACAGCGAGTAGCGGGAGATGAGAGACGGATGAGTCGGTGCTGATTGTACAGCGAGTAGAGGGAGATGAGAGAGACGGATGAGTCGGCGCTGATTGTACAGCGAGTAGAGGGAGATGAGAGAGACGGATGAGTCGGCGCTGATTGTACAGAGAGTAGCGGGAGATGAGAGAGACGGATGAGTCGGCGCTGATTGTACAGCGAGTAGAGGGAGATGAGAGACGGATGAGTCGGCGCTGATTGTACAGCGAGTAGAGGGAGATGAGAGAGACGGATGAGTCGGCGCTGATTGTACAGCGAGTAGAGGGAGATGAGAGAGACGGATGAGTCGGCGCTGATTGTACAGAGAGTAGAGGGAGATGAGAGAGACGGATGAGTCGGCGCTGATTGTACAGAGAGTAGAGGGAGATGAGAGAGACGGATAAGTCGGCGCTGATTGTACAGCGAGTAGAGGGAGATGAGAGACGGATGAGTCGGCGCTGATTGTACAGAGAGTAGCGGGAGATGAGAGAGACGGATGAGTCGGCGCTGATTGTACAGCGAGTAGAGGGAGATGAGAGACAGATAAGTCGGCGCTGATTGTACAGAGAGTAGAGGGAGATGAGAGAGACGGATAAGTCGGCGCTGATTGTACAGAGAGTAGAGGGAGATGAGAGAGACGGATGAGTCGGCGCTGATTGTACAGCGAGTAGAGGGAGATGAGAGACGGATGAGTCGGCGCTGATTGTACAGAGAGTAGCGGGAGATGAGAGACGGATGAGTCGGCGCTGATTGTACAGCGAGTAGAGGGAGATGAGAGAGACGGATGAGTCGGCGCTGATTGTACAGCGAGTAGAGGGAGATGAGAGAGACGGATGAGTCGGCGCTGATTGTACAGAGAGTAGAGGGAGATGAGAGAGACGGATGAGTCGGCGCTGATTGTACAGCGAGTAGAGGGAGATGAGAGACGGATGAGTCGGCGCTGATTGTACAGAGAGTAGCGGGAGATGAGAGACGGATGAGTCGGCGCTGATTGTACAGCGAGTAGAGGGAGATGAGAGAGACGGATGAGTCGGCGCTGATTGTACAGCGAGTAGAGGGAGATGAGAGACGGATGAGTCGGCGCTGATTGTACAGAGAGTAGCGGGAGATGAGAGACGGATGAGTCGGCGCTGATTGTACAGCGAGTAGAGGGAGATGAGAGAGACGGATGAGTCGGCGCTGATTGTACAGAGAGTAGCGGGAGATGAGAGAGACGGATGAGTCGGCGCTGATTGTACAGCGAGTAGAGGGAGATGAGAGAGACGGATGAGTCGGCGCTGATTGTACAGAGAGTAGCGGGAGATGAGAGAGACGGATGAGTCGGCGCTGATTGTACAGCGAGTAGAGGGAGATGAGAGACGGATGAGTCGGCGCTGATTGTACAGCGAGTAGAGGGAGATGAGAGAGACGGATGAGTCGGCGCTGATTGTACAGCGAGTAGAGGGAGATGAGAGACGGATGAGTCGGCGCTGATTGTACAGCGAGTAGCGGGAGATGAGAGACGGATGAGTCGGTGCTGATTGTACAGCGAGTAGAGGGAGATGAGAGAGACGGATGAGTCGGCGCTGATTGTACAGCGAGTAGAGGGAGATGAGAGAGACGGATGAGTCGGCGCTGATTGTACAGAGAGTAGCGGGAGATGAGAGAGACGGATGAGTCGGCGCTGATTGTACAGCGAGTAGAGGGAGATGAGAGACGGATGAGTCGGCGCTGATTGTACAGCGAGTAGAGGGAGATGAGAGAGACGGATGAGTCGGCGCTGATTGTACAGCGAGTAGAGGGAGATGAGAGAGACGGATGAGTCGGCGCTGATTGTACAGAGAGTAGAGGGAGATGAGAGAGACGGATGAGTCGGCGCTGATTGTACAGAGAGTAGAGGGAGATGAGAGAGACGGATAAGTCGGCGCTGATTGTACAGCGAGTAGAGGGAGATGAGAGACGGATGAGTCGGCGCTGATTGTACAGAGAGTAGCGGGAGATGAGAGAGACGGATGAGTCGGCGCTGATTGTACAGCGAGTAGAGGGAGATGAGAGACAGATAAGTCGGCGCTGATTGTACAGAGAGTAGAGGGAGATGAGAGAGACGGATAAGTCGGCGCTGATTGTACAGAGAGTAGAGGGAGATGAGAGAGACGGATGAGTCGGCGCTGATTGTACAGCGAGTAGAGGGAGATGAGAGACGGATGAGTCGGCGCTGATTGTACAGAGAGTAGCGGGAGATGAGAGACGGATGAGTCGGCGCTGATTGTACAGCGAGTAGAGGGAGATGAGAGAGACGGATGAGTCGGCGCTGATTGTACAGAGAGTAGAGGGAGATGAGAGAGACGGATGAGTCGGCGCTGATTGTACAGCGAGTAGAGGGAGATGAGAGACGGATGAGTCGGCGCTGATTGTACAGAGAGTAGCGGGAGATGAGAGACGGATGAGTCGGCGCTGATTGTACAGCGAGTAGAGGGAGATGAGAGAGACGGATGAGTCGGCGCTGATTGTACAGCGAGTAGAGGGAGATGAGAGACGGATGAGTCGGCGCTGATTGTACAGAGAGTAGCGGGAGATGAGAGACGGATGAGTCGGCGCTGATTGTACAGCGAGTAGAGGGAGATGAGAGACGGATGAGTCGGCGCTGATTGTACAGCGAGTAGCGGGAGATGAGAGACGGATGAGTCGGTGCTGATTGTACAGCGAGTAGAGGGAGATGAGAGAGACGGATGAGTCGGCGCTGATTGTACAGCGAGTAGAGGGAGATGAGAGAGACGGATGAGTCGGCGCTGATTGTACAGAGAGTAGCGGGAGATGAGAGAGACGGATGAGTCGGCGCTGATTGTACAGCGAGTAGAGGGAGATGAGAGACGGATGAGTCGGCGCTGATTGTACAGCGAGTAGAGGGAGATGAGAGAGACGGATGAGTCGGCGCTGATTGTACAGCGAGTAGAGGGAGATGAGAGAGACGGATGAGTCGGCGCTGATTGTACAGAGAGTAGAGGGAGATGAGAGAGACGGATGAGTCGGCGCTGATTGTACAGAGAGTAGAGGGAGATGAGAGAGACGGATAAGTCGGCGCTGATTGTACAGCGAGTAGAGGGAGATGAGAGACGGATGAGTCGGCGCTGATTGTACAGAGAGTAGCGGGAGATGAGAGAGACGGATGAGTCGGCGCTGATTGTACAGCGAGTAGAGGGAGATGAGAGACAGATAAGTCGGCGCTGATTGTACAGAGAGTAGAGGGAGATGAGAGAGACGGATAAGTCGGCGCTGATTGTACAGAGAGTAGAGGGAGATGAGAGAGACGGATGAGTCGGCGCTGATTGTACAGCGAGTAGAGGGAGATGAGAGACGGATGAGTCGGCGCTGATTGTACAGAGAGTAGCGGGAGATGAGAGACGGATGAGTCGGCGCTGATTGTACAGCGAGTAGAGGGAGATGAGA
Organism: Taudactylus pleione; assembly: GCA_031769625.1. Lineage (NCBI taxonomy): Eukaryota > Metazoa > Chordata > Amphibia > Anura > Myobatrachidae > Taudactylus > Taudactylus pleione. The sequence continues at coordinate 746,933 of JAUIMM010001710.1, forward strand.
GAGACGGATGAGTCGGCGCTGATTGTACAGAGAGTAGAGGGAGATGAGAGAGACGGATGAGTCGGCGCTGATTGTACAGCGAGTAGAGGGAGATGAGAGACGGATGAGTCGGCGCTGATTGTACAGAGAGTAGCGGGAGATGAGAGACGGATGAGTCGGCGCTGATTGTACAGCGAGTAGAGGGAGATGAGAGAGACGGATGAGTCGGCGCTGATTGTACAGCGAGTAGAGGGAGATGAGAGACGGATGAGTCGGCGCTGATTGTACAGAGAGTAGCGGGAGATGAGAGACGGATGAGTCGGCGCTGATTGTACAGCGAGTAGAGGGAGATGAGAGAGACGGATGAGTCGGCGCTGATTGTACAGAGAGTAGAGGGAGATGAGAGAGACGGATGAGTCGGCGCTGATTGTACAGAGAGTAGCGGGAGATGAGAGACGGATGAGTCGGGGCTGATTGTACAGCGAGTAGCGGGAGATGAGAGACGGATGAGTCGGGGCTGATTGTACAGCGAGTAGCGGGAGATGAGACGGATGAGTCGGCGCTGATTGTACAGCCAGTAGAGGGAGATGAGAGAGACGGATGAGTCGGCGCTGATTGTACAGCCAGTAGAGGGAGATGAGAGAGACGGATGAGTCGGGGCTGATTGTACAGCGAGTAGCGGGAGATGAGACGGATGAGTCGGCGCTGATTGTACAGAGAGTAGAGGGAGATGAGAGACGGATGAGTCGGCGCTGATTGTACAGAGAGTAGCGGGAGATGAGAGAGACGGATGAGTCGGCGCTGATTGTACAGAGAGTAGAGGGAGATGAGAGAGACGGATGAGTCGGCGCTGATTGTACAGAGAGTAGAGGGAGATGAGAGACGGATGAGTCGGCGCTGATTGTACAGAGAGTAGCGGGAGATGAGAGAGACGGATGAGTCGGTGCTGATTGTACAGCGAGTAGAGGGAGATGAGAGAGACGGATGAGTCGGCGCTGATTGTACAGAGAGTAGAGGGAGATGAGAGAGACGGATGAGTCGGCGCTGATTGTACAGAGAGTAGAGTGTAATAAAAGGTGTCGGCATTGTGGGAAAGATGAAGAACACCAGGGACACAGGAGGGAGAAGAATATGAGGGAGCTGCCGCCGTGTGACCCCCCTCTGTGCCGCCGTGTGACCCCCCTCTGTGCCGCCGTGTGACCCCCCCCTCTGTGCCGCCGTGTGACCCCCCCCCCTCTGTGCCGCCGTGTGACCCCCCTCTGTGCCGCCGTGTGACCCCCCTCTGTGCCGCCGTGTGACCCCCCCCCTCTGTGCCGCCGTGTGACCCCCCCCTCTGTGATGAAGGGAGAACATTATAGAACCATTCCATCAGTATATATGGGAGCGGCGGCCATTTTCCTGTAGTACACAGTCATGGTCTCAACTTGTTTCTATAGTAACATACCGAGACTATCCGTGTCATGTGACCAGTATACAGCATTTGATTGGTTACATTATAACCACTAAAGGAAAACTTTATTCTGCTGCACGGCGGCCATTTCCCCGTAGTCTCTAAGACACATCTCATTCAACAGCTGTAACCACGTGATGTTGCCGGGGGCGGAGCCACAGACTCTTCCTGATCCAGAGACCTGACCCCTTTTAGTTAGCAGGAATATACCTGAGGTAATATATATCTGTTATATCATATATAGTTATTATATAGGGGAGAGGGGACTGTACAGTGATATATGAGGGGGAATAACACAGCTCCCAGCACATACTGATATGTGGTATTATTATTATATAGGGGGAGCGGACTGTACAGTAATATATGAGGGGGAATAACACAGCTCCCAGCACACACTGATATGTGCTATTATTATTATATAGGGGAGAGGGGACTGTACAGTGATATGAGCGGTAATAACACAGCTCCCAGCACACACTGATATGTGGTATTATTATTATATAGGGGAGAGGGGACTGTACAGTGATATATGAGGGGGAATAACACCGCTCCCAGCACACACTGATATGTGGTATTATTATATAGGGGAGAGGGGACCGTACAGTGATATATGAGGGGGAATAACACAGCTCCCAGCACACACTGATATGTGCTATTATTATTATATAGGGGAGAGGGGACCGTACAGTGATATATGAGGGGGAATAACACAGCTCCCAGCACACACTGATATGTGCTATTATTATTATATAGGGGAGAGGGGACCGTACAGTGATATATGAGGGGGAATAACACAGCTCCCAGCACACACTGATATGTGGTATTATTATTATATAGGGGGAGCGGACTGTACAGTGATATATGAGGGGGAATAACACAGCTCCCAGCACATACTGATATGTGGTATTATTATTATATAGGGGGAGCGGACTGTACAGTGATATATGAGGGGGAATAACACAGCTCCCAGCACACACTGATATGTGGTATTATTATTATATAGGGGAGAGGGGACTGTACAGTGATATATGAGGGGAATAACACAGCTCCCAGCACACACTGATATGTGGTATTATTATTATATAGGGGAGAGGGGACTGTACAGTGATATATGAGGGGGAATAACACAGCTCCCAACACACACTGATATGTGGTATTATTATTATATAGGGGGAGAGGGGACTGTACAGTGATATATGAGGGGGAATAACACAGCTCCCAGCACACAGTGATATGTGGTATTATTATTATATAGGGGGAGAGGGGACTGTACAGTGATATATGAGGGGGAATAACACAGCTCCCAGCACACACTGATATGTGCTATTATTATTATATAGGGGAGAGGGGACTGTACAGTGATATATGAGGGGGAATAACACAGCTCCCAGCACACACTGATATGTGGTATTATTATTATATTGGGGAGAGGTGACTGTACAGTGATATATGAGGGGGAATAACACAGCTCCCAGCACACACTGATATGTGCTATTATTATTATATAGGGGAGAGGGGACTGTACAGTGATATCTGAGGGGGAATAACACAGCTCCCAGCACACACTGATATGTGGTATTATTATTATATAGGGGAGAGGGGACTGTACAGTGATATATGAGGGGGAATAACACAGCTCCCATCACACACTGATATGTGGTACTATTATTATATAGGGGGAGCGGACTGTACAGTGATATATGAGGGGGAATAACACAGCTCCCAGCACACACTGATATGTGGTATTATTATTATATAGGGGAGAGGGGACTGTACAGTGATATATGAGGGGGAATAACACAGCTCCCATCACACACTGATATGTGGTACTATTATTATATAGGGGGAGCGGACTGTACAGTGATATATGAGGGGGAATAACACAGCTCCCAGCACACACTGATATGTGGTATTATTATTATATAGGGGAGAGGGGACCGTACAGTGATATATGAGGGGGAATAACACAGCTCCCAGCACACACTGATATGTGGTATTATTATTATATAGGGGAGAGGGGACTGTACAGTGATATATGAGGGGGAATAACACAGCTACCAGCACACACTGATATGTGGTATTATTATTATATAGGGGAGAGGGGACTGTACAGTGATATATGAGGGGGAATAACACAGCTCCCAGCACACACTGATATGTGGTATATTATTATATAGGGGAGAGGGGACTGTACAGTGATATATGAGGGGGAATAACACAGCTCCCAGCACACACTGATATGTGGTATTATTATTATATAGGGGAGAGGGGACTGTACAGTGATATATGAGGGGAATAACACAGCTCCCAGCACACACTGATATGTGGTATTATTATTATTTAGGGGGAGCGGACTGTACAGTGATATATGAGGGGGAATAACACAGCTCCCAGCACACACTGATATGTGGTATTATTATTATATAGGGGGAGCGGACTGTACAGTGATATATGAGGGGGAATAACACAGCTCCCAGCACACACTGATATGTGGTATTATTATTATATAGGGGAGAGGGGACTGTACAGTGATATATGAGGGGGAATAACACAGCTCCCAGCACATACTGATATGTGGTATTATTATTATATAGGGGGAGCGGACTGTACAGTGATATATGAGGGGGAATAACACAGCTCCCAGCACACACTGATATGTGGTATTATTATTATATAGGGGAGAGGGGACCGTACAGTGATATATGAGGGGGAATAACACAGCTCCCAGCACACACTGATATGTGGTATTATTATTATATAGGGGAGAGGGGACCGTACAGTGATATATGAGGGGGAATAACACAGCTCCCAGCACACACTGATATGTGGTATTATTATTATATAGGGGAGAGGGGACTGTACAGTGATATATGAGGGGGAATAACACAGCTCCCATCACACACTGATATGTGGTATTATTATTATATAGGGGGAGCGGACTGTACAGTGATATATGAGGGGGAATAACACAGCTCCCAGCACACACTGATATGTGGTATTATTATTATATAGGGGAGAGGGGACCGTACAGTGATATATGAGGGGGAATAACACAGCTCCCAGCACACACTGATATGTGGTATTATTATTATATAGGGGAGAGGGGACCGTACAGTGATATATGAGGGGGAATAACACAGCTCCCAGCACACACTGATATGTGGTATTATTATTATATAGGGGAGAGGGGACTGTACAGTGATATATGAGGGGGAATAACACAGCTACCAGCACACACTGATATGTGGTATTATTATTATATAGGGGAGAGGGGACTGTACAGTGATATATGAGGGGGAATAACACAGCTCCCAGCACACACTGATATGTGGTATATTATTATATAGGGGAGAGGGGACTGTACAGTGATATATGAGGGGGAATAACACAGCTCCCAGCACACACTGATATGTGGTATTATTATTATATAGGGGAGAGGGGACTGTACAGTGATATATGAGGGGAATAACACAGCTCCCAGCACACACTGATATGTGCTATTATTATTATATAGGGGAGAGGGGACCGTACAGTGATATATGAGGGGGAATAACACAGCACCCAGCACACACTGATATGTGGTAATATTATTATATAGGGGAGAGGGGACTGTACAGTGATATATGAGGGGGAATAACACAGCTCCCAGCACACACTGATATGTGGTATATTATTATATAGGGGAGAGGGGACTGTACAGTGATATATGAGGGGGAATAACACAGCTCCCAGCACACACTGATATGTGGTATTATTATATAGGGGGAGAGGGGACTGTACAGTGATATATGAGGGGGAATAACACAGCTCCCAGCACACACTGATATGTGGTATTATTATTATATAGGGGAGAGGGGACTGTACAGTGATATATGAGGGGGAATAACACAGCTCCCAGCACACACTGATATCTGGTATTATTATTATATAGGGGAGAGGGGACTGTACAGTGATATATGAGGGGGAATAACACAGCTCCCAGCACACACTGATATGTGGTATTATTATTATATAGGGGAGAGGGGACCGTACAGTGATATATGAGGGGGAATAACACAGCTCCCAGCACACACTGATATGTGGTATTATTATTATATAGGGGAGAGGGGACCGTACAGTGATATATGAGGGGGAATAACACAGCTCCCAGCACAAACTGATATGTGGTATTATTATTATATAGGGGAGAGGGGACTGTACAGTGATATCTGAGGGGGAATAACACAGCTCCCAGCACACACTGATATGTGGTATTATTATTATTATATAGGGGAGAGGGGACTGTACAGTGATATATGAGGGGGAATAACACAGCTCCCAGCACACACTGATATGTGGTATATTATTATATAGGGGAGAGGGGACCATACAGTGATATATGAGCAGGAATAACACAGCTCCCAGCACATACTGTGGTATTATTATTATATAGGAGAGAGGGGACCGTACATTGATATATGAGGGGGAGTAACACAGCTCCCAGCATACACTGATATGTGGTATTATTATTATATAGGGGGAGAGGGGACTGTACAGTGATATATGAGGGGGAATAACACAGCTCCCAGCACACACTGATATGTGGTATTATTATTATTATATAAAGGAGAGTGGACTTTACAGTGATATATGAGGGGGAATAACACAGCTCCCAGCACACACTGATATGTGGTATTATTATTATATAGGGGTGAGGGGACCATACAGTGATATATGAGGGGGAATAACACAGCTCCCAGCACACACTGATATGTGATATTATTATTAAATAGGGGAGAGGTGACTGTACAGTGATATATGAGGGGGAATAACACAGCTCCCAGCACACACTGCTATGTGGTATTATTATTATATAGGGGAGACGGGACTGTACAGTGATATGAGGGGGGGAATAACATAGCTCCCAGCACACACTGCTATGTGGTATTATTATTATATACGGAAGAGGGGACCGTACAGTGATACATGAAGGGGAATAACACAGCTCCGAGCATACAGTATGTGGTATTAATATTATATAGGGGTGAGGGGACCATACAGTGATATATGAGGGGGAGTAACACAGCTCCCAGCACACACTGATATGTGGTATTATTATTATATAAGGGAGAGGGGACTGTACAGTGATATATGAGAGGGAATAACACAGCTTGCAACACACACCCTGATATGTGATATTATTATATATGGGAGAGGGTACCGTACAGTAATATATGAGGGGGAATAACACAGCTCCGAGCATACACTGATATGTGGTATTATATAAGGGAGAGGGGAGTGTACAGTGATATATGAGGGGGAATAACACAGCTCCCAGCACACACTGATATGTGGTATTATCATTATATAGGGGAGAGGGGAGTGTATAGTGATATAAGAGGGGTAAAAACACAGCTCCCAGTACACTCTGATATGTGTTATTATCATTATATAGGGGAGAGGGAACTGTACAGTAATATATGAGGGAGAATAACACAGCTCCCTGCACACACTGATATGTGGTGTTATTATTATATAGGGGGAGAGGGGACTGTACAGTAATATATATGGGGGGGAATAACACAGCTCCCAGCACACACTGATATGTGGTATTATTATATAGGGTAGGGGACCGTACAGTGATATGAGTGGGAATAACACAGCTCCCAGCACACATTGATAAGTGATATTATTATTACTATATAGGGGAGAGGGGACCGTACAGTGATATATGAGGGGGAGTAACACAGCTCCCAGCACACACTGATATGTGGTATTATTATTATATAGGGGAGAGGGGACTGTACAGTGATATACGAGGGGGAATAACACATCTATCAGCATACACTGATATGTGTTATTATTATTATATAGGGGGAGAGGGGACTGTACAGTGATATATGAGGGGGAATAACACAGCTCCCAGCACACACTGATATGTGGTATTATTATTATATAGGGGAGAGGGGACTTTACAGTGATATATGAGGGGGAGTAACACAGCTCCTAGCACACACTGATATGTGGTATTATTATATAGTGGAGAGGGGACTGTACATTGATATATGAGGGGGAGTAACACAGCTCCCAGCACACACTGATATGTGGTATTATTATATAGGGGAGAGGGGACTGTACAGTGATATATGAGGGGGAATAACACAGCTCCCAGCACACACTGATAAGTGGTATTATTATTATTATATAAGGGAGAGTCGACTTTACAGTGATATATGAGGGGGAATAACACAGCTCTCAGCACACACTGATATGTGGTATTATTATTATATAGGGGTGAGGGGACCATACAGTGATATATGCGGGGGAGTAACACAGCTCCCAGCACACACTGATATGTGGTATTATTATTATATAGGGGGGAGGGGACCGTACAGTGATATATGAGAGGTAATAACACAGCTCCCAGCTCACACTGATATGTTGTATTATTATAATTTAGGGGGAGAGGGGACTGTACAGTGATATATGAGGGGGAATAACACAGCCACCAGCACACACTATGTGGTATTATTATTATATAGGCGTAGAGGGGACTGTACAGTGATATATGAGGGGGATTAACACAGCTCCCAGCTCACACTGATATGTTGTATTATTATAATTTAGGGGGAGAGGGTACCGTACAGTGATATATGAGGGGGAATAACACAGCTCCCAGCACACACTGATATATGGTATTATTATATAGGGGAGAGGGGACTGTACAGTGATATATGAGGGGGAATAGCACAGCTTCCAGCTCACACTGACATGTGGTATTATTATTATTATTATATAAGGGGAGAGGGGACTGTACAGTGATATATGAGAGGGAAATAACACAGCTCCCAGCACACACTGGTATGTGGTATTAGTATTATTATTATTATATTGGGGAGAGGATTGTACAGTGATGTATGAGGGGGAATAACACAGCTCCCAGCACACACTGATATGTGGAATTATTATTATATAGGGGAGAGGGGACCGTACAGTGATATATGAGCGGGAATAACACAGCTCCCAGCACACACTGTGGTATTATTATTATATTGGAGAGAGGGGACCGTACAGTGATATGAGGGGGAATAACACAGCTCCCAGCATACACTGATATGTGGTATTATTATTATATAGGGGGAGAGGGGACTGTACAGTGATATATGAGGGGGAATAACACAGCTCCCAGCACACACTGATATGTGGTATTATTATTAAATAGGGGAGAGGTGACTGTACAGTGATATATGAGGGGGAATAACACAGCTCCCAGCACACACTGATATGTGGTATTATTATATAGGAGGAGAGGGGACCGTACAGTGATATATGAGGGGGAATAACACAGCTCCCAGCACACACTGATATGTGGTATTATTATTATATAGGGGAGAGGGGACTGTACAGTGATATATGAGGGGGAATAACACAGCTCCCAGCACAGACTGATATGTGGTGTTATTATTATACAGGGTAGAGGGGACTGTACAGTGATATATGAGGGGGAATAACACAGCTCCCAGCACACACTGATATGTGGTATTATTATATAGGGGGAGAGGGGACTGTACAGTGATATATGAAGGGGAATAACACAGCTTCCAGCACACACTGATATGTGGTATTATTATATAGGGTAGAGGGGACTGTACAGTGATATATGAGGGGGAATAACACAGCTCCCAGCACACACTGATATGTGGTATTATTATATAGGGGGTAGGGGACCGTACAGTGATATATGAGGGGGAATAACACAGCTCCCAGCACACACTATGTGGTATTATTATTATATAGGTGTAGAGGGGACTGTACAGTGATATATGAGGGGGAATAACACAGCTCCCAGCACACACTATGTGGTATTATTATTATATAGGAGGAGAGGGGACTGTACAGTGATATATGAGAGGAAATAACACAGCTCCCTGCTCACACTGATATGTTGTATTATTATAATTTAGGGGGAGAGGGGACCATACAGTGATATATGAGGGGGAGTAACACAGCTCCCAGCACACACTGATATATGGTATTATTATATAGGGGAGAGGGGACTGTACAGTGATATATGAGGGGGAATAGCACAGCTCCCAGCACACACTGACATGTGGTATTATTATTATTATTATAATATAGGGGGAGAGGAGACTGTACAGTGATATATGAGGGGGAATAACACAGCTCCCAGCACACACTGATATGTGGTATTAGTAGTATTATTATTATTATATTGAGGAGAGGGGACTGTACAGTGATATATGAGTGGGAATAACACAGCTCCCAGCACACACTGATATGTGGTATTATTATTATATAGGGGGAGGGGACTGTACAGTGATATATGAGGGGGAATAACACCGCTCCCAGCACTCACTGATATGTGCTATTATTATTATATAGGGGGAGGGGACTGTACAGTGATATATGAAGGGGAATAACACAGCTCCCAGCACACACTGATATGTGATATTATTATATAGGGGAGAGGGGACCGTACAGTGATATATGAGCGGGAATAACACAGCTCCCAGCACACACTGTGCTATTATTATTATATAGGAGAGAGGGGACCGTACAGTGATATATGAGGGGGAATAACACAGCTCCCAGCACAGACTGATATGTGGTATTAGTAGTATTATTATTATTATATTGGGGAGAGGGGACTGTACAGTGATATATGAGGGGGAATAACACAGCTCCCAGCACACACTGATATGTGGTATTATTATTATATAGGGGGAGGGGACTGTACAGTGATATATGAGGGGGAATAACACCGCTCCCAGCACTCACTGATATGTGCTATTATTATTAGATAGGGGGAGGGGACTGTACAGTGATATATGAGGGGGAAAATCACAGCTCCCAGCACAGACTGATATGTGGTATTATTATTATACAGGGTAGAGGGGACTGTACAGTGATATATGAGGGGGAATAACACAGCTCCCAGCACACACTGATATGTGGTATTATTATTATATAGTGGAGAGGGGACTGTACAGTGATATATGAGGGGGAATAACACAGCTCCCAGCACAGACTGATATGTGGTATTATTATTATACAGGGTAGAGGGGACTGTACAGTGATATATGAGGGGGAATAACACAGCTCCCAGCACACACTGATATGTGGTATTATTATATAGGGGGAGAGGGGACTGTACAGTGATATATGAGGGGGAATTACACAGCTCCCAGCACACACTGATATGTGGTAGTATTATTATATAGGGGATAGGGAGCCCTGAAGATATGTTGGTCCCAAAAAGAAAAATGCGGCGCAGCTATAGATAGAAGAATAAAGGGGGAAGCTGTGTACTAGGAGATCAGCCCTGATCACAAATCAATGCGGCTCATCTGTAATCAGCCCTTCTGATCACGCCCAATATAACGTTACCTGATTGGATAGCACAATCAGGTTCAACACGGGAAAATAGGGCAGCACAATGCCAAAGCATAGCACAGCCTGATAGGCCAATGTGTTCCTGATAATAATAGCCTGGCGCATTTCATCAGCAGTAGCATGTAGTGTAGTAGGTTGGTGAACGTGGCCGTATAGCCATTGTTAGAGGGGACTAAGACCTGCGCACTGTCCATGTATATAAAACCACACAGTATATGATAACGAGCATACCCTACTGGGGATCATGATGTCAATCATTCTGAGGTCTCCCATCCACAGACAGACCTAGGACAATTCTGCTTAGCTTCCGAGATCAGAATGCTGGACCCACAGGACCATAAATGATAGAAGGACGTCACATCTTGTCCCATTCTCTGGTTTATCGCACAATATTGTCTTTCTTGTGATTTCCTACGTGGAGGTGTGTAATAGCTGTACGTGTAGGTGTGTTATAGCTGTACTTGGAGGTCTGTAATAGCTGTTAATTGAAGTGTGGAGGTGTGTAATAGCTGTACGTGGAGGTGTGTAATAGCTGTACGTGGAGGTGTGTAATAGCTGTACGCGGAGGTGTGTGATAGCTGTACGCGGAGGTGTGTGATAGCTGTACGCGGAGGTGTGTGATAGCTGTACGCGGAGGTGTGTGATAGCTGTACGCGGAGGTGTGTGATAGCTGTACGCGGAGGTGTGTAATAGCTGTACGCGGTGGTGTGTGATAGCTGTACGCGGAGGTGTGGAATAGCTGTACACGGAGGTGTGTGATAGCTGTACACGGAGGTGTGGAATAGCTGTACGCGGAGGTGTGGAATAGCTGTACGCGGAGGTGTGTAATAGCTGTACGCGGAGGTGTGTGATAGCTGTACACGGAGGTGTGGAATAGCTGTACGTGGAGGTGTGTGATAGCTGTACACGGAGGTGTGGAATTGCTGTACGTGGAGGTGTGGAATAGCTGTACGTGGAGGTGTGTGATAGCTGTACACGGAGGTGTGGAATAGCTGTACACGGAGGTGTGGAATAGCTGTACGCGGAGGTGTGTGATAGCTGTACGCGGAGGTGTGTGATAGCTGTACGTGGAGGTGTGTGATAGCTGTATGCGGATGTAATAGCTGTACGCGGAGGTGTGTGATAGCTGTACGCGGATGTAATAGCTGTACGCGGAGGTGTGTGATAGCTGTACGCGGAGGTGTGTAATAGCTGTACGCGGAGGTGTGTGATAGCTGTACGCGGAGGTGTGTGATAGCTGTACGCGGAGGTGTGTGATAGCTGTACGTGGAGGTGTGTGATAGCTGTACGTGGAGGTGTGGAATAGCTGTACACGGAGGTGTGTGATAGCTGTACACGGAGGTGTGGAATAGCTGTACGTGGAGGTGTGGAATACGCGGATGTGTGTAATAGCTGTACACGGAGGTGTGGAATAGCTGTACGTGGAGGTGTGGAATACGCGGATGTGTGTAATAGCTGTACGCGGAGGTGTGTAATAGCTGTACGCGGAGGTGTGGAATAGCTGTACACGGAGGTGTGTGATAGCTGTGCACGGAGGTGTGGAATAGCTGTACGCGGAGGTGTGGAATAGCTGTACGCGGAGGTGTGTGATAGCTGTACGTGGAGGTGTGTGATAGCTGTACGTGGAGGTGTGTGATAGCTGTACGTGGAGGTGTGTGATAGCTGTACGTGGAGGTGTGTGATAGCTGTATGCGGATGTAATAGCTGTACGCGGAGGTGTGTGATAGCTGTACGCGGAGGTGTGTGATAGCTGGTACGCGGAGGTGTGTGATAGCTGTACGCGGAGGTGTGTGATAGCTGTACGCGGAGGTGTGTGATAGCTGTATGTGGAGGTGTGTGATAGCTGTACGTGGAGGTGTGTGATAGCTGTACGCGGAGGTGTGTGATAGCTGTTTGCGGATGTAATGTCTGTACGCGGAGGTGTGTGATAGCTGTACGCGGAGGTGTGTGATAGCTGTAGGTGGAGGTGTGTGATAGCTGTAGGTGGAGGTGTGTGATAGCTGTAGGTGGAGGTGTGTGATAGCTGTACGCGGAGGTGTGTGATAGCTGTACGTGGAGGTGTGTGATAGCTGTATGCGGATGTAATAGCTGTACGCGGAGGTGTGTGATAGCTGTACGCGGAGGTGTGTGATAGCTGTACCCGGAGGTGTGTGATAGCTGTACGCGGAGGTGTGTGATAGCTGTACGCGGAGGTGTGTGATAGCTGTACGCGGAGGTGTGTGATAGCTGTACGCGGAGGTGTGGGATAGCTGTACGCGGAGGTGTGGGATAGCTGTACGCGGAGGTGTGTGATAGCTGTATGCGGATGTAATAGCTGTACGCGGAGGTGTGTAATAGCTGTACGCGGAGGTGTGTGATAGCTGTACGCGGAGGTGTGTGACAGCTGTACGCGGAGGTGTGTGACAGCTGTACGCGGAGGTGTGTGACAGCTGTACGCGGAGGTGTGTGACAGCTGTACGCGGAGGTGTGTGACAGCTGTACACGGAGGTGTGTGACAGCTGTACGCGGAGGTGTGTGACAGCTGTATGTGGAGATGTGTGATAGCTGTACGCGGAGGTGTGTGATAGCTGTATTCGGATGTAATAGCTGTACGCGGAGGTGTGTGATAGCTGTACCCGGAGGTGTGTGATAGCTGTACGCGGAGGTGTGTGATAGCTGTACGCGGAGGTGTGTGATAGCTGTACGCGGAGGTGTGTGATAGCTGTACGCGGAGGTGTGGGATAGCTGTACGCGGAGGTGTGGGATAGCTGTACGCGGAGGTGTGTGATAGCTGTACGCGGAGGTGTTTGATAGCTGTACGCGGAGGTGTGTGATAGCTGTACGCGGAGGTGTGTGATAGCTGTACGCGGAGGTGTGTGATAGCTGTATGCGGATGTAATAGCTGTACGCGGAGGTGTGTAATAGCTGTACGCGGAGGTGTGTGATAGCTGTACGCGGAGGTGTGTGACAGCTGTACGCGGAGGTGTGTGACAGCTGTACGCGGAGGTGTGTGACAGCTGTACGCGGAGGTGTGTGACAGCTGTACGCGGAGGTGTGTGACAGCTGTACACGGAGGTGTGTGACAGCTGTACGCGGAGGTGTGTGACAGCTGTATGTGGAGATGTGTGATAGCTGTACGCGGAGGTGTGTGATAGCTGTATTCGGATGTAATAGCTGTACGCGGAGGTGTGTGATAGCTGTACGCGGAGGTGTGTGATAGCTGTACGCGGAGGTGTGTGATAGCTGTACGCGGAGGTGTGTGATAGCTGTACGCGGAGGTGTGTGATAGCTGTACTCGGTGGTGTGTGATAGCTGTACGCGGAAGTGTGTGATAGCTGTAAGTGGAGGTGTGTGATAGCTGTACTCGGTGGTGTGTGATAGCTGTACGCTGAGGTGTGTGATAGCTGTACGCTGAGGTGTGTGATAGCTGTACGCGGAGGTGTGTGATAGCTGTATGTGGAGGTGTGTGATAGCTGTACGCGGAGGTGTGTGATAGCTGTACGCGGAGGTGTGTGATAGCTGTACGCGGAGGTGTGTGATAGCTGTACGCGGAGGTGTGTGATAGCTGCACGCGGAGGTGTGTGATAGCTGTACGTGGAGGTGTGTGATAGTTGTATGCGGAGGTGTGTGATAGTTGTATGCGGAGGTGTGTGACAGCTGTATGCGGAGGTGTGTGATAGTTGTATGCGGAGGTGTGTGATAGCTGTACGTGGAGGTGTGTGATAGCTGTATGCGGATGTAATAGCTGTACGCGGAGGTGTGTGATAGCTGTACGCGGAGGTGTGTGATAGCTGTACCCGGAGGTGTGTGATAGCTGTACGCGGAGGTGTGTGATAGCTGTACGCGGAGGTGTGTGATAGCTGTACGCGGAGGTGTGTGATAGCTGTACGCGGAGGTGTGTGATAGCTGTACGCGGAGGTGTGTGATAGCTGTACGCGGAGGTGTGTGATAGCTGTACGCGGAGGTGTGTGATAGCTGTACGCGGAGGTGTGTGATAGCTGTACGCGGAGGTGTGTGATAGCTGTATGCGGATGTAATAGCTGTACGCGGAGGTGTGTAATAGCTGTACGCGGAGGTGTGTGATAGCTGTACGCGGAGGTGTGTGACAGCTGTACGCGGAGGTGTGTGACAGCTGTACGCGGATGTGTGTGACAGCTGTACACGGAGGTGTGTGACAGCTGTACGCGGAGGTGTGTGACAGCTGTATGTGGAGATGTGTGATAGCTGTACGCGGAGGTGTGTGATAGCTGTATTCGGATGTAATAGCTGTACGCGGAGGTGTGTGATAGCTGTACGCGGAGGTGTGTGATAGCTGTACGCGGAGGTGTGTGATAGCTGTACGCGGAGGTGTGTGATAGCTGTACGCGGAGGTGTGTGATAGCTGTACTCGGTGGTGTGTGATAGCTGTACGCGGAAGTGTGTGATAGCTGTAAGTGGAGGTGTGTGATAGCTGTACTCGGTGGTGTGTGATAGCTGTACGCTGAGGTGTGTGATAGCTGTACGCTGAGGTGTGTGATAGCTGTACGCGGAGGTGTGTGATAGCTGTATGTGGAGGTGTGTGATAGCTGTACGCGGAGGTGTGTGATAGCTGTACGCGGAGGTGTGTGATAGCTGTACGCGGAGGTGTGTGATAGCTGTACGCGGAGGTGTGTGATAGCTGTACGCGGAGGTGTGTGATAGCTGTACTCGGAGGTGTGTGATAGCTGTACGCGGAGGTGTGTGATAGTTGTACGCGGAGGTGTGTGATAGCTGTACGCGGAGGTGTGTGATAGCTGTACGTGGAGGTGTGTGATAGCTGTACGTGGAGGTGTGTGATAGCTGTACGTGGAGGTGTGTGATAGCTGTACGTGGAGGTGTGTGATAGCTGTACGTGGAGGTGTGTGATAGTTGTATGTGGAGGTGTGTGATAGCTGTACGTGGAGGTGTGTGATAGCTGTACGTGGAGGTGTGTGATAGTTGTATGCGGATGTAATAGCTGTACGTGGAGGTGTGTGATAGCTGTACGTGGAGGTGTGTGATAGCTGTACGTGGAGGTGTGTGATAGTTGTATGTGGAGGTGTGTGATAGCTGTACGTGGAGGTGTGTGATAGCTGTACGTGGAGGTGTGTGATAGTTGTATGCGGATGTAATAGCTGTACGCGGAGGTGTGTAATAGCTGTACGCGGAGGTGTGTGATAGCTGTACGCGGAGGTGTGTGATAGCTGTACGCGGAGGTGTGTGACAGCTGTACGCGGAGGTGTGTGACAGCTGTACGCGAATGTGTGTGACAGCTGTACACGGAGGTGTGTGACAGCTGTACGCGGAGGTGTGTGACAGCTGTATGTGGAGATGTGTGATAGCTGTACGCGGAGGTGTGTGATAGTTGTATGTGGAGGTGTGTGATAGCTGTACGTGGAGGTGTGTGACAGCTGTACGTGGAGGTGTGTGATAGCTGTACGTGGAGGTGTGTGATAGTTGTATGTGGAGGTGTGTGATAGCTGTACGTGGAGCAGAGTTTTTTTCCCTGTATTTCAGTATTTTATATCTGTACATACAGATGCGTCCTCATACATTATTTCCGCAGTCTCGCCAAATAGCCCCTTTTGGTGCGCCAGGTCCCGTGCGACTTCTCCGAGTGTCTTAGTCGCTCACAATTTGCACTTACTGTATTCACACTAATAAAACAAGTCAATGCAACAAATCTTATGTAGATTGTGCTGATCATTTAATGTGCGACATTTGTGCATCTGTGTGCGATGGAGTCTGAATCTGTATATTAAATGCTACGTCGCAGCGGCCGCGGCTTCTTCTCACGCCAAGTTACATTGTGCTGTTAAAGTCGCAGCGCAGCATCTCTAATACAGAATGATTGGTGTACGATACATCTGCGATGCTAATAGGACGCAAATGTAAATAAGTGGCTGCGCTACACCACTTATTGTGGCTCAGTTGCGCCAGACGTCTCGCACCATATGGCGCATTGAGGTTTGGCGTATGAGGACACATCTGTAGTACGTATAGGAGAGATTTGTGTGACTGCTTCCTCCGTCCTTTCTGAGCATTTGTTCTACGTAACATCAGAGCGTAATAATGTACTTTCTGCTACTTGTGCTGTTGTTTTATTTGTATCTATTATTATAAAATTAGACTATGGTGGAAATTAGGCCGTTATGTCTGTGAAGGAAAAAGTACTATTAGGGGCACACATGTTTTTTTCTTAAAATCTTATTTTAGATTTGGACATACTAGGACAAAACATACATATAACAGAGACAGCAAGTGGGAAAGAGAGACCTAATTATTGTCCACCATTCAAGTCACAATCTGCCAGTTTAAAAAACAAATATAAATGCACTAGACATGGTGATGTCTAAAATAAGTGAGGGATGTGGTAGTATAATACCCCTTTTACACCGGAGCTAAAACCCGGGTTATTGCAGGGTTAACCCGGGCAGCTCCTTGGTGTAAAAGGGGTGAGGGTTGGATCGCCGGGTCGAGTGACCCGGCAATCCAACCCAGGTAAATATCAGGGTTTAACACGGGAGTGACCCGTGAAATCCTGCTGTGTGTATGGCGCAGTCCGGGTCTTGATGACCTGCAGTGCGCCGCAAGCCGGCCGATTGTCCGGCTTCAGTGGCGCTTGGAGATGACGTCATCTCCAAGCGTCCACTTTCACGCCGGAAAAGCCGGGTCTATGCAGACCCAACTGCGGTGTGAGCGGCGCCGACTCGGGAATATCTAAATTCCGGGTCTGATCCGGATAGGAACCCTGTTCCAACTCCGGGTCAGACCCAAAATTTTGGTGGAAAATGGGTATTAGACAAAAAATAAGTTAAAATCTAAATACATAAATAATCTAAATACAGTGAATCCACAGGGACTAAATTAGTTTATGTATTTTGGAGCATTTCTTAACAGAAAATAACCCAGATAATTATGTGTATTCATTTATAATAATATATTTTTTTCTTTTTTTTTAAATCCTATATTTGAACAAAAATCTACAGCAAATCCTTTATGTAATTCACTGTTTCACGGAGTTTTAACGCTATTGTATATACTTAATCACAAACCCTTACACAATTTCTGTCTAATTGATTCACTGTTGAATTATTTTCCCCTCATTTATTAATTATTAGGTTTTATCATACACTTTGCACTTTCCAACAAATTATAATTCCACCCATGTGGCATCCAATCATCACGTACACTGGACTTTTTTCATATCCAATCACTGATGTAGCTTTGAAGTACTTTTTCTTGCTCTTTCCTTCATAGACATGTTGGCCTTTAATTAACTATATCTGTCTTCTGCTGGGACCACCCCTCTTCCTCTTTTCCATCATGTCTGTAGCAGCCAGGGTAAAACAGGGTGGTGCAGAGTTGAGGTGGCTGAGAGTACCCGGCAGATGCCTATTTGTTTAATAATGTTTAATAAAAATTGACTTCAATAAAAATAAATAGAATATGTCAAATAATCTTTATGAATCCATTATTTTCCAGGCTGTGAGACTGATTTTTTTAAATTAGAAGAAAAGAAATATATCTTCCTTTTACCAATTATCTCAGGATGGACAAGGATAAAAATGCAACAACAGAAAAAATATTACATCTCACCCTGGAGATAATCTACCTGCTGACTGGGGAGGTGAGAGGATCTGGGAGTGTCACAGTGACATCACTTATATCTATAGTAATAATACAGGGACATGACTGGGGAGGTGAGAGGATCTGGGAGTGTCACAGTGACATCACTTATATCTATAGTAATAATACAGGGACATGACTGGGGAGGTGAGAGGATCTGGGAGTGTCACAGTGACATCACTTATATCTATAGTAATAATACAGGGACATGACTGGGGAGGTGAGAGGATCTGGGAGTGTCACAGTGACATCACTTATATCTATAGTAATAATACAGGGACATGACTGGGGAGGTGAGGGGATCTGGGGGTGTCACAGTGACATCACTTATATCTATAGTAATAATACAGGGACATGACTGGGGAGGTGAGGGGATCTGGGGGTGTCACAGTGACATCACTTATATCTATAGTAATAATACAGGGACATGACTGGGGAGGTGAGAGGATCTGGGAGTGTCACAGTGACATCACTTATATCTATAGTAATAATACAGGGACATGACTGGGGAGGTGAGAGGATCTGGGAGTGTCACAGTGACATCACTTATATCTATAGTAATAATACAGGGACATGACTGGGGAGGTGAGAGGATCTGGGAGTGTCACAGTGACATCACTTATATCTATAGTAATAATACAGGGACATGACTGGGGAGGTGAGAGGATCTGGGAGTGTCACAGTGACATCACTTATATCTATAGTAATAATACAGGGACATGACTGGGGAGGTGAGGGGATCTGGGAGTGTCACAGTGACATCACTTATATCTATAGTAATAATACAGGGACATGACTGGGGAGGTGAGGGGATCTGGGAGTGTCACAGTGACATCACTTATATCTATAGTAATAATACAGGGACATGACTGGGGAGGTGAGGGGATCTGGGGGTGTCACAGTGACATCACTTATATCTATAATAATACAGGGACATGACTGGGGAGGTGAGGGGATCTGGGAGTGTCACAGTGACATCACTTATATCTATAGTAATAATACAGGGACATGACTGGGGAGGTGAGGGGATCTGGGGGAGTCACAGTGACATCACTTATATCTATAGTAATAATACAGGGACATGACTGGGGAGGTGAGAGGATCTGGGGGTGTCACAGTGACATCACTTATATCTATAGTAATAATACAGGGACATGACTGGGGAGGTGAGGGGATCTGGGAGTGTGACAGTGACATCACTTATATCTATAGTAATAATACAGGGACATGACTGGGGAGGTGAGGGGATCTGGGGGTGTCACAGTGACATCACTTATATCTATAATAATACAGGGACATGACTGGGGAGGTGAGGGGATCTGGGAGTGTCACAGTGACATCACTTATATCTATAGTAATAATACAGGGACATGACTGGGGAGGTGAGGGGATCTGGGGGAGTCACAGTGACATCACTTATATCTATAGTAATAATACAGGGACATGACTGGGGAGGTGAGAGGATCTGGGGGTGTCACAGTGACATCACTTATATCTATAGTAATAATACAGGGACATGACTGGGGAGGTGAGAGGATCTGGGGGTGTCACAGTGACATCACTTATATCTATAGTAATAATACAGGGACATGACTGGGGAGGTGAGAGGATCTGGGAGTGTCACAGTGACATCACTTATATCTATAGTAATAATACAGGGACATGACTGGGGAGGTGAGAGGATCTGGGAGTGTCACAGTGACATCACTTATATCTATAGTAATAATACAGGGACATGACTGGGGAGGTGAGAGGATCTGGGAGTGTCACAGTGACATCACTTATATCTATAGTAATAATACAGGGACATGACTGGGGAGGTGAGGGGATCTGGGGGTGTCACAGTGACATCACTTATATCTATAGTAATAATACAGGGACATGACTGGGGAGGTGAGGGGATCTGGGGGTGTCACAGTGACATCACTTATATCTATAGTAATAATACAGGGACATGACTGGGGAGGTGAGAGGATCTGGGAGTGTCACAGTGACATCACTTATATCTATAGTAATAATACAGGGACATGACTGGGGAGGTGAGAGGATCTGGGAGTGTCACAGTGACATCACTTATATCTATAGTAATAATACAGGGACATGACTGGGGAGGTGAGAGGATCTGGGAGTGTCACAGTGACATCACTTATATCTATAGTAATAATACAGGGACATGACTGGGGAGGTGAGAGGATCTGGGAGTGTCACAGTGACATCACTTATATCTATAGTAATAATACAGGGACATGACTGGGGAGGTGAGGGGATCTGGGAGTGTCACAGTGACATCACTTATATCTATAGTAATAATACAGGGACATGACTGGGGAGGTGAGGGGATCTGGGAGTGTCACAGTGACATCACTTATATCTATAGTAATAATACAGGGACATGACTGGGGAGGTGAGGGGATCTGGGGGTGTCACAGTGACATCACTTATATCTATAATAATACAGGGACATGACTGGGGAGGTGAGGGGATCTGGGAGTGTCACAGTGACATCACTTATATCTATAGTAATAATACAGGGACATGACTGGGGAGGTGAGGGGATCTGGGGGAGTCACAGTGACATCACTTATATCTATAGTAATAATACAGGGACATGACTGGGGAGGTGAGAGGATCTGGGGGTGTCACAGTGACATCACTTATATCTATAGTAATAATACAGGGACATGACTGGGGAGGTGAGGGGATCTGGGAGTGTGACAGTGACATCACTTATATCTATAGTAATAATACAGGGACATGACTGGGGAGGTGAGGGGATCTGGGGGTGTCACAGTGACATCACTTATATCTATAATAATACAGGGACATGACTGGGGAGGTGAGGGGATCTGGGAGTGTCACAGTGACATCACTTATATCTATAGTAATAATACAGGGACATGACTGGGGAGGTGAGGGGATCTGGGGGAGTCACAGTGACATCACTTATATCTATAGTAATAATACAGGGACATGACTGGGGAGGTGAGAGGATCTGGGGGTGTCACAGTGACATCACTTATATCTATAGTAATAATACAGGGACATGACTGGGGAGGTGAGAGGATCTGGGGGTGTCACAGTGACATCACTTATATCTATAGTAATAATACAGGGACATGACTGGGGAGGTGAGAGGATCTGGGAGTGTCACAGTGACATCACTTATATCTATAGTAATAATACAGGGACATGACTGGGGAGGTGAGGGGATCTGGGAGTGTCACAGTGACATCACTTGTATCTATAGTAATAATACAGGGACATGACTGGGGAGGTGAGGGGATCTGGGGGTGTCACAGTGACATCACTTATATCTATAGTAATAATACAGGGACATGACTGGGGAGGTGAGGGGATCTGGGAGTGTCACAGTGACATCACTTATATCTATAGTAATAATACAGGGACATGACTGGGGAGGTGAGGGGATCTGGGAGTGTCACAGTGACATCACTTATATCTATAGTAATAATACAGGGACATGACTGGGGAGGGGATCTGGGAGTGTCACAGTGACATCA
Source organism: Taudactylus pleione (assembly GCA_031769625.1). Taxonomy (NCBI): domain Eukaryota; kingdom Metazoa; phylum Chordata; class Amphibia; order Anura; family Myobatrachidae; genus Taudactylus; species Taudactylus pleione. The sequence continues at coordinate 768,881 of JAUIMM010001710.1, forward strand.
CTTATATCTATAGTAATAATACAGGGACATGACTGGGGAGGTGAGGGGATCTGGGAGTGTCACAGTGACATCACTTATATCTATAGTAATAATACAGGGACATGACTGGGGAGGTGAGAGGATCTGGGAGTGTCACAGTGACATCACTTATACCTATAGTAATAATACAGGGACATGACTGGGGAGGTGAGGGGATCTGGGAGTGTCACAGTGACATCACTTATATCTATAGTAATAATACAGGGACATGACTGGGGAGGTGAGGGAATCTGGGAGTGTCACAGTGACATCACTTATATCTATAGTAATAATACAGGGACATGACTGGGGAGGTGAGGGGATCTGGGAGTGTCACAGTGACATCACTTATATCTATAGTAATAATACAGGGACATGACTGGGGAGGTGAGGGAATCTGGGAGTGTCACAGTGACATCACTTATATCTATAGTAATAATACAGGGACATGACTGGGGAGGTGAGGGGATCTGGGAGTGTCACAGTGACATCACTTATATCTATAGTAATAATACAGGGACATGACCGGGGAGGTGAGAGGATCTGGGAGTGTCACAGTGACATCACTTATATCTATAGTAATAATACAGGGACATGACCGGGGTGGTGAGGGGATCTGGGGGTGTCACAGTGACATCACTTATATCTATAGTAATAATACAGGGACATGACCGGGGAGGTGAGAGGATCTGGGAGGGTCACAGTGACATCACTTATATCTATAGTTATAATACAGGGACATAACTGGGGAGGTGAGAGGATCTGGGGGTGTCACAGTGACATCACTTATATCTATAGTAATAATAGAGGGACATGACTGGGGAGGTGAGGGGATCTGGGGGTGTCACAGTGACATCACTTATATCTATAGTAATAATACAGGGACATGACTGGGGAGGTGAGGGGATCTGGGAGTGTGACAGTGACATCACTTATATCTATAGTAATAATACAGGGACATGACTGGGGAGGTGAGGAGATCTGGGAGTGTCACAGTGACATCACCTATATCTATAGTAATAATACAGGGACATGACTGGGGAGGTGAGGGGATCTGGGGGTGTCACAGTGACATCACTTATATCTATAGTAATAATACAGGGACATGACTGGGGAGGTGAGGGGATCTGGGAGTGTCACAGTGACATCACTTATATCTATAGTAATAATACAGGGACATGACTGGGGAGGTGAGGGGATCTGGGAGTGTCACAGTGACATCACTTATATCTATAGTAATAATACAGGGACATGACTGGGGAGGTGAGGGGATCTGGGGGTGTCACAGTGACATCACTTATATCTATAGTAATAATACAGGGACATGACTGGGGAGGTGAGGGGATCTGGGAGTGTCACAGTGACATCACTTATATCTATAGTAATAATACAGGGACATGACTGGGGAGGTGAGAGGATCTGGGAGTGTCACAGTGACATCACTTATATCTATAGTAATAATACAGGGACATAACTGGGGAGGTGAGAGGATCTGGGGGTGTCACAGTGACATCACTTATATCTATAGTAATAATACAGGGACATGACTGGGGAGGTGAGAGGATCTGGGAGTGTCACAGTGACATCACTTATATCTATAATAATACAGGGACATGACTGGGGAGGTGAGAGGATCTGGGAGTGTCACAGTGACATCACTTATATCTATAATAATACAGGGACATGACTGGGGAGGTGAGAGGATCTGGGAGTGTCACAGTGACATCACTTATATCTATAGTAATAATACAGGGACATGACTGGGGAGGTGAGGGGATCTGGGAGTGTCACAGTGACATCACTTATATCTATAGTAATAATACAGGGACATGACCGGGGTGGTGAGAGGATCTGGGAGTGTCACAGTGACATCACTTATATCTATAGTAATAATACAGGGACATGACCGGGGAGGTGAGGGGATCTGGGAGTGTCACAGTGACATCACTTATATCTATAGTAATAATACAGGGACATGACTGGGGAGGTGAGGGGATCTGGGGGTGTCACAGTGACATCACTTATATCTATAGTTATAATACAGGGACATAACTGGGGAGGTGAGAGGATCTGGGGGTGTCACAGTGACATCACTTATATCTATAGTAATAATACAGGGACATGACTGGGGAGGTGAGGGGATCTGGGAGTGTCACAGTGACATCACTTATATCTATAGTAATAATACAGGGACATGACTGGGGAGGTGAGGGGATCTGGGGGTGTCACAGTGACATCACTTATATCTATAGTAATAATACAGGGACATGACTGGGGAGGTGAGGGGATCTGGGGGTGTCACAGTGACATCACTTATATCTATAGTAATAATACAGGGACATGACCGGGGAGGTGAGGGGATCAGGGGGTGTCACAGTGACATCACTTATATCTATAGTAATAATACAGGGACATGACCGGGGAGGTGAGGGGATCTGGGGGTGTCACAGTGACATCACTTATATCTATAGTAATAATACAGGGACATGACCGGGGAGGTGAGAGGATCTGGGAGTGTCATAGTGACATCACTTATATCTATAGTAATAATACAGGGACATGACTGGTGAGGTGAGGGGATCTGGGAGTGTGACAGTGACATCACTTATATCTATAGTAATAATACAGGGACATGACTGGGGAGGTGAGGGGATCTGGGAGTGTGACAGTGACATCACTTATATCTATAGTAATAATACAGGGACATGACTGGGGAGGTGAGGGGATCTGGGGGTGTCACAGTGACATCACTTATATCTATAGTAATAATACAGGGACATGACTGGGGAGGTGAGGGGATCTGGGGGTGTCACAGTGACATCACTTATCTATAGTAATAATACAGGGACATGACTGGGGAGGTGAGAGGATCTGGGAGTGTCACAGTGACATCACATATCTATAGTAATAATACAGGGACATGATCTGGGAGGGTCACAGTGACATCACTTATATCTATAGTAATAATACAGGGACATGACTGGGGAGGTGAGGGGATCTGGGAGTGTCACAGTGACATCACTTATATCTATAGTAATAATACAGGGACATGACTGGGGAGGTGAGAGGATCTGGGAGTGTCACAGTGACATCACATATCTATAGTAATAATACAGGGACATGATCTGGGGGGTGTCACAGTGACATCACTTATATCTATAGTAATAATACAGGGACATGACTGGGGAGGTGAGGGGATCTGGGAGTGTCACAGTGACATCACTTATATCTATAGTAATAATACAGGGACATGACTGGGGAGGTGAGGGGATCTGGGAGTGTCACAGTGACATCACTTATATCTATAGTAATAATACAGGGACATGACTGGGGAGGTGAGGGGATCTGGGAGTGTCACAGAGACATCACTTATATCTATAGTAATAATACAGGGACATGACTGGGGAGGTGAGGGGATCTGGGAGTGTCACAGTGACATCACTTATATCTATAGTAATAATACAGGGACATGACTGGGGAGGTGAGGGGATCTGGGAGTGTCACAGTGACATCACTTATATCTATAGTAATAATACAGGGACATGACTGGGGAGGTCAGGGGATCTGGGAGTGTCACAGTGACATCACTTATATCTATAGTAATAATACAGGGACATGACTGGGGAGGTGAGGAGATCTGGGAGTGTCACAGTGACATCACTTATATCTATAGTAATAATACAGGGACATGACCGGGGAGGTGAGGGGATTTGGGAGTGTCACAGTGACATCACTTATATCTATAGTAATAATACAGGGACATGACCGGGGAGGTGAGGGGATCTGGGAGTGTCACAGTGACATCACTTATATCTATAGTAATAATACAGGAACATGACCGGGGAGGTGAGGGGATCTGGGAGTGTCACAGTGACATCACTTATAGCTATAGTAATAATACAGGGACATGACTGGGGAGGTGAGGGGATCTGGGAGTGTCACAGTGACATCACTTATATCTATAGTAATAATACAGGGACATGATCTGGGATTGTCACAGTGACATCACTTATATCTATAGTAATAATACAGGGACATGACTGGGGAGGTGAGAGGATCTGGGAGTGTCACAGTGACATCACTTATATCTATAGTAATAATACAGGGACATCATCTGGGAGTGTCACAGTGACATCACTTATATCTATAGTAATAATACAGGGACATGACTGGGGAGGTGAGGGGATGTGGGAGTGTCACAGTGACATCACTTATATCTATAGTAATAATACAGGGACATGACTGGGGAGGTGAGGGGCTCTGGGAGTGTCACAGTGACATCACTTATATCTATAGTAATAATACAGGGACATGACCGGGGAGGTGAGGGGATCTGGGAGTGTCACAGTGACATCACTTATATCTATAGTAATAATACAGGGACATGACCGGGGAGGTGAGGGGATCTGGGAGTGTCACAGTGACATCACTTATATCTATAGTAATAATACAGGGACATGACTGGGGAGGTGAGGGGATCTGGGGGTGTCACAGTGACATCACTTATATCTATAGTAATAATACAGGGACATGACCGGGGAGGTGAGGGGATCAGGGGGTGTCACAGTGACATCACTTATATCTATAGTAATAATACAGGGACATGACCGGGGAGGTGAGGGGATCTGGGGGTGTCACAGTGACATCACTTATATCTATAGTAATAATACAGGGACATGACTGGGGAGGTGAGAGGATCTGGGAGTGTCACAGTGACATCACTTATATCTATAGTAATAATACAGGGACATGACTGGTGAGGTGAGGGGATCTGGGAGTGTGACAGTGACATCACTTATATCTATAGTAATAATACAGGGACATGACTGGGGAGGTGAGGGGATCTGGGAGTGTGACAGTGACATCACTTATATCTATAGTAATAATACAGGGACATGACTGGGGAGGTGAGGGGATCTGGGGGTGTCACAGTGACATCACTTATATCTATAGTAATAATACAGGGACATGACTGGGGAGGTGAGGGGATCTGGGGGTGTCACAGTGACATCACTTATATCTATAGTAATAATACAGGGACATGACTGGGGAGGTGAGAGGATCTGGGAGTGTCACAGTGACATCACATATCTATAGTAATAATACAGGGACATGATCTGGGAGGGTCACAGTGACATCACTTATATCTATAGTAATAATACAGGGACATGACTGGGGAGGTGAGGGGATCTGGGAGTGTCACAGTGACATCACTTATATCTATAGTAATAATACAGGGACATGACTGGGGAGGTGAGAGGATCTGGGAGTGTCACAGTGACATCACATATCTATAGTAATAATACAGGGACATGATCTGGGGGGTGTCACAGTGACATCACTTATATCTATAGTAATAATACAGGGACATGACTGGGGAGGTGAGGGGATCTGGGAGTGTCACAGTGACATCACTTATATCTATAGTAATAATACAGGGACATGACTGGGGAGGTGAGGGGATCTGGGAGTGTCACAGTGACATCACTTATATCTATAGTAATAATACAGGGACATGACTGGGGAGGTGAGGGGATCTGGGAGTGTCACAGTGACATCACTTATATCTATAGTAATAATACAGGGACATGACTGGGGAGGTGAGGGGATCTGGGAGTGTCACAGTGACATCACTTATATCTATAGTAATAATACAGGGACATGACTGGGGAGGTGAGGGGATCTGGGAGTGTCACAGTGACATCACTTATATCTATAGTAATAATACAGGGACATGACTGGGGAGGTCAGGGGATCTGGGAGTGTCACAGTGACATCACTTATATCTATAGTAATAATACAGGGACATGACTGGGGAGGTGAGGAGATCTGGGAGTGTCACAGTGACATCACTTATATCTATAGTAATAATACAGGGACATGACCGGGGAGGTGAGGGGATTTGGGAGTGTCACAGTGACATCACTTATATCTATAGTAATAATACAGGGACATGACTGGGGAGGTGAGGGGATCTGGGAGTGTCACAGTGACATCACTTATATCTATAGTAATAATACAGGAACATGACCGGGGAGGTGAGGGGATCTGGGAGTGTCACAGTGACATCACTTATAGCTATAGTAATAATACAGGGACATGACTGGGGAGGTGAGGGGATCTGGGAGTGTCACAGTGACATCACTTATATCTATAGTAATAATACAGGGACATGATCTGGGATTGTCACAGTGACATCACTTATATCTATAGTAATAATACAGGGACATGACTGGGGAGGTGAGAGGATCTGGGAGTGTCACAGTGACATCACTTATATCTATAGTAATAATACAGGGACATCATCTGGGAGTGTCACAGTGACATCACTTATATCTATAGTAATAATACAGGGACATGACTGGGGAGGTGAGGGGATGTGGGAGTGTCACAGTGACATCACTTATATCTATAGTAATAATACAGGGACATGACTGGGGAGGTGAGGGGCTCTGGGAGTGTCACAGTGACATCACTTATATCTATAGTAATAATACAGGGACATGACCGGGGAGGTGAGGGGATCTGGGGGTGTCACAGTGACATCACTTATATCTATAGTAATAATACAGGGACATGACTGGGGAGGTGAGGGGATGTGGGAGTGTCACAGTGACATCACTTATATCTATAGTAATAATACAGGGACATGACTGGGGAGGTGAGAGGATCTGGGAGTGTCACAGTGACATCACTTATATATCTATAGTAATAATACAGGGACATGACTGGGGAGGTGAGGGGACCTGGGAGTGTCACAGTGACATCACATATCTATAGTAATAATACAGGGACATGGCTGGGGAGGTGAGGGTATCTGGGAGTGTCACAGTGACATCACTTATATCTATAGTAATAATACAGGGACATGACTGGGGAGGTGAGAGGATCTGGGAGTGTCACAGTGACATCACTTATATCTATAGTAATAATACAGGGACATGACTGGGGAGGTGAGAGGATCTGGGGGTGTCACAGTGACATCACTTATATCTATAGTAATAATACAGGGACATAACTGGGGAGGTGAGGGGATCTGCTTGTGTCACAGTGACATCACTTATATCTATAGTAATAATACAGGGACATGACTGGGGAGGTGAGGGGATCTGGGAGTGTCACAGTGACATCACTTGTATCTATAGTAATAATACAGGGACATGACTGGGGAGGTGAGGGGATCTGGGGGTGTCACAGTGACATCACTTATATCTATAGTAATAATACAGGGACATGACTGGGGAGGTGAGGGGATCTGGGAGTGTCACAGTGACATCACTTATATCTATAGTAATAATACAGGGACATAACTGGGGAGGTGAGGGGATCTGGGAGTGTCACAGTGACATCACTTATATCTATAGTAATACAAGGACATGACTGGGGAGGTGAGGGGATTTGGGAGTGTCACAGTGACATCACTTATATCTATAGTAATAATACAGGGACATGACTGGGGAGGTGAGGGGATCTGGGACTGTCACAGTGACATCACTTATATCTATAGTAATAATACAGGGACATGACTGGGGAGGTGAGGGGATCTGGGGGTGTCACAGTGACATCACTTATATCTATAGTAATTACAGGGACATGACTGGGGAGGTGAGGGGATCTTGGGGTGTCACAGTGACATCACTTATACCTATAGTACTAATACAGGGACATGACTGGGGATGTGAGGGGATCTGGGAGTGTCACAGTGACATCACTTATATCTATAGTAATAATACAGGGACATGATCTGGGAGTGTCACAGTGACATCACTTATATCTATAGTAATAATACAGGGACATGACTGGGGAGGTGAGAGGATCTGGGAGTGTCACAGTGACATCACCTATATCTATAGTAATAATACAGGGACATGACTGGGGAGGTGAGGGGATCTGGGAGTGTCACAGTGACATCACTTATATCTATAGTAATAATACAGGGACATGACTGGGGAGGTGAGGGTATCTGGGAGTGTCACAGTGACATCACTTATATCTATAGTAATAATACAGAGACATGACTGGGGAGGTGAGAGGATCTGGGAGTGTCACAGTGAAATCACTTATATCTATAGTAATAATACAGGGACATGACCGGGGAGGTGAGGGGATCTGGGAGTGTCACAGTGACGTCACTTATATCTATAGTAATAATACAGGGACATGACCGGGGAGGTGAGGGGATCTGGGAGTGTCACAGTGACATCACATATATCTATAGTAATAATACAGGGACATGACTGGGGAGGTGAGGGGATCTGGGAGTGTCACAGTGACATCACTTATATCTATAGTAATAATACAGTGACATGACTGGGGAGGTGAGGGGATCTGGGAGTGTCACAGTGACATCACTTATATCTATAGTAATAATACAGGGACATGACCGGGGAGGTGAGGGGATCTGGGAGTGTCACAGTGACATCACTTATATCTATAGTAATAATACAGGGACATGACTGGGGAGGTGAGGGGATCTGGGAGTGTCACAGTGACATCACTTATATCTATAGTAATAATACAAGGACATGACCAGGGAGGTGAGGGGATCTGGGAGTGTCACAGTGACATCACTTATATCTATAGTAATAATACAGGGACATGACTGGGGAGGTGAGGGGATCTGGGGGTGTCACAGTGACATCACTTATATCTATAGTAATAATACAGGGACATGACTGGGGAGGTGAGGGGATCTGGGAGTGTCACAGTGAAATCACTTATATCTATAGTAATACAGGGACATGTCCGGGGAGGTGAGAGGATCTGGGAGTGTCACAGTGACATCTCTTATATCTATAGTAATAATACAGGGACATGACTGGGGAGGTGAGAGGATCTGGGAGTGTCACAGTGACATCACTTATATCTATAGTAATAATACAAGGACATGACCAGGGAGGTGAGGGGATCTGGGAGTGTCACAGTGACATCACTTATATCTATAGTAATAATACAGGGACATGACTGGGGAGGTGAGGGGATCTGGGGGTGTCACAGTGACATCACTTATATCTATAGTAATAATACAGGGACATGACTGGGGAGGTGAGGGGATCTGGGAGTGTCACAGTGAAATCACTTATATCTATAGTAATACAGGGACATGTCCGGGGAGGTGAGAGGATCTGGGAGTGTCACAGTGACATCTCTTATATCTATAGTAATAATACAGGGACATGACTGGGGAGGTGAGGGGATCTGGAAGTGTCACAGTGACATCACTTATACCTATAGTAATTATACAGGGACATAACTGGGGAGGTGAGGGGATCTGGGAGTGTCACAGTGACATCACTTATATCTATAGTAATAATACAGGGACATGACTGGGGAGGTGAGGGGATCTTGGAGTGTCACAGTGAGATCCTTTATATCTATAGTAATAATACAGGGACATGACTGGGAAGGTGAGAGGGTCTGGGGGTGTCACAGTGACATCACTTATATGTATAGTAATAATACAGGGACATGACTGGGGAGGTGAGAGGATCTGGGAGTGTCACAGTGACATCTCGTATATCTATAGTAATAATACAGGGACATGACTGGGGAGGTGAGAGGATCTGGGAGTGTCACAGTGACATCACATAGTAATAATACAGGGACATAACTGGGGAGATGAGGAGATCTGGGTGTGTATGCAGGGATATATGATGTCTTCCCCAATATACAGGACTACACAGTAGTGAAAAAATCCAGTGCGTGTGAGACGCCCAGCAGCCATCCCCGTGTGTCAGGAGGACTGAGAAGGATCCAGAGCCCCATCACAGTGCCTCCATCTCACTCACTGATACATGAGAGACGCAATGACCAGAAGATCCTGGAACTCACCAACAAGATCATTCAGCTGCTGACTGGAGAGGTGACTGCTGGGAATGGGACATTATACAGTAACACTAGGGGATGTGTCTGGGTGATGACTGGAGAGGTGACTGCTGGGAATGGGACATTATACAGTAACACCAGGGGATGTGTCTGGGTGATGACTGGAGAGGTGACTGCTGGGAATGGGACATTATACAGTAACACCAGGGGAGGTGTCTGGGTGATGACTGCAGAGGTGACTGCTGGGAATGGGACGTTATACAGTAACACCAGGGGATGTGTCTGGGTGATGACTGGAGAGGTGACTGCTGGGAATGGGACATTATACAGTAACACCAGGGGATGTGTCTGGGTGATGACTGGAGAGGTGACTGCTGGGAATGGGACATTATACAGTAACACCAGGGGAGGTGTCTGGGTGATGACTGGAGAGGTGACTGCTGGGAATGGGACATTATACAGTAACACCAGGGGAGGTGTCTGGGTGATGACTGGAGAGGTGACTGCTGGGAATGGGACATTATACAGTAACACCAGGGGATGTGTCTGGGTGATGACTGGAGAGGTGACTGCTGGGAATGGGACATTATACAGTAACACCGGGGGAGGTGTCTGGGTGATGACTGGAGAGGTGACTGCTGGGAATGGGACATTATACAGTAACACCTGGGATGTGTCTGGGTGATGACTGTATCATTGTGTGTGTCAGATTCCTATAAGGTGTCAGGATGTCACTGTCTATGTCTCCATGCAGGAGGGGGAGTATATAGAGGAACACAGGGGTTTATGCAAGGACGTGATATTGGAGAATCACCGGCCCCTCACATCACTAGGTAAGAGGAGACTATCTTGTATGTGCTGGGGGGATCAGGTATAGGGGTCCCCTATACACACACATCACCTGATAATCATGTATATACAATGTACTCACTCACTGTGTGTCTCCCACAGATGGACTCAGTAACAGAAATACCCCAGAGAGATGTCCCCGTCCTCTTTATTCACAGGATTGTACAGAGGAGAATTACAGGATCCCACAGGAGAATCAGGTAGATGGGTTTTAGGGTGTCACCAATATACCAAAGTGACTATCACGATATGATCTGTAGAGAATCTGTGTTTGTTTTATATACTGACATTGCGTAATCTCCATTATTGAAATTAAATGTTACTAAAGTTTAATTTTATTGTTTAATGGGTTAATTAGGTTGATGATCTGACTGATATAAAGGCAGAATATATAGAGGGAGAAGAAGAGTCTTATGTGACTGATAAGGAAGAAGATACAGAGGGAGAAGAAGAGACGTATGTGACTGATCTAAAGGCAGAAGATATAGCGGGAGAAGAAGAGACATATGTGACTGATAATAAGGAAGAAGATATAGCGGGAGAAGCAGAGACGTATGTGACTGATATAAAGGCAGAAGATCTAATGGGAGAAGAAGAGACATATGTGATTGATATAAAGGCAGAAGATATAGAGGGAGAAGAAGAGACATATGTGACTGATAATAAGGAAGAAGATATAGCGGGAGAAGCAGAGACATATGTGACTGATATAAAGACAGAAGATCTAATGGGAGAAGAAGAGACGTATGTGACTGATATTAAGGCAGAAGATATAGAGCGAGAAGAAGAGACGTATGTGACTGATATTAAGGCAGACGATACAGAGGGAGAAGAGACGTATGTGACTGATATGAAGGGAGAAGATATAGAGGGAGAAGAAGATACATATGTGACTGATATAAAGGCAGAAGATATAGAGGGAGAAGAAGAGACGTATGTGACTGATATAAAGGCAGAAGATATAGAGGGAGAAGAAGAGACTTATGTGACTGATATAAAGGCAGAAGATATAGAGGGAGAAGAAGAGACATATGTGACTGATATAAAGGCAGAAGATATAGAGGGAGAAGAAGAGACGTATGTGAGGGGTGATCAGCAGTGTAAGGAGGAGGAAATCCCTACAGATATCACAACAGGTGAGTAGTAAACACATTACAGAAAAGAGTCACATATATACCTTGTTCAGTCACTACAACAATCTCTTATCCTGCATTTTTCTCTGCCAGTACAAACTAACGAGGGAAATGTATTTGCCAAGTGTGGGAGTCGGGAGCCATCAGCCATTATTAGACTCTTGTTCTCCTACTCACGTCATGTCACTGTGTGTTACCAGCCCAGAGACCTGACCTGTCTCCTCCCCTACACTCTGGTGATTGTTATACATCAGTACAAGGTGATTCCATCACTTATGAGTGGGATGAGACGTCATGTGAAATTGCTAATGAATCTTCCTATGCACTACGCCATGTGATATTACTTTTATCTTACTGGTGTAATAATAACTCATTATTTGGTTTCATACTGCAATAGTAAAGAAAAGTAGTAAGTGATTTCTCTCACCCTAAGCTCACACTTGTCACCACTAAACACCTGTCATTCTGTTCTAGTTCTCTCCAGTCTCTGTGATTGGGGACTCTGGTATCCTGCACACCCCATTCTACTCCAACTCACTGCTGTTTTTCCACCATTCTTGGTTGCTAATTCCTGTCTTTCCCTCTCAGTACCTGGTCTACACGGAAGCCTCAGCCTAGATTATCAGTAAGACTCTGGCTGCTGGGCTCTGCTCCTGGAGGGCAACCACAGGGATTTTTAGATTCTGCCCACTGGTTGTGCTAGCTGTGTGCTCACTTGAAGAACGTCATGTAATGTAACCCACGGTTGGGCCACTACGTGTGTATGTGAGGGCAGTGTGTGTGTGTGTGTGTATGTGAGGGCAGTGTGTGGCTGGGCAGTGACACTGGCTAATTTCAATGTATTGAGATGGTACCACAGCCTGGATATAAGGTGTATAATCTATATGTCACTGTGGCTGGGTCTATGCAGTGTGTGTATCTGGGTAGTGATACTGGCTAATGTCTATGTTGGGTGATGTGTGCATGTCACTGTGGCTGGGTCTATGCAGTGTGTATGGAGGCAGTGTGTGGGTATCATGCCTGGGTTGTGACACTGGCTAATGTCTATGTTGGGTGATGTGTGCATGTCAGTGTGCCTGGGTCTATGCAGTGTGTGTGCCTGGGTAGTGACACTGGCTAATGTCTATGTTGGGTGATGTGTGCATGTCACTGTGGCTGGGTCTATGCAGTGTGTGTGCCTGGGTAGTGACGCTGGCTAATGTCTATGTTGGGTGATGTGTGCATGTCACTGTGGCTGGGTCTATGCAGTGTGTGTGCCTGGGTAGTGACACTGGCTAATGTCTATGTTGGGTGATGTGTGCATGTCAGTATGGCTGGGCCTATGCAGTGTGTGTATCTGGGTAGTGATAATGGCTAATGTCTATGTTGGGTGATGTGTGCATGTCAGTGTGGCTGGGTCTATGCAGTGTGTGTGGCTGGGTAGTGACACTGGCTAATGTCTATGTTGGGTGATGTGTGCATGTCAGTGTGGCTGGGTCTATGCAGTGTGTGTGGCTGGGTAGTGACACTGGCTAATGTCTATGTTGGGTGATGTGTGCATGTCACTGTGGCTGGGTCTATGCAGTGTGTGTATCTGGGTAGTGACACTGGCTAATGTCTATGTTGGGTGATGTGTGCATGTCAGTGTGGCTGGGCCTATGCAGTGTGTGTGCCTGGGTAGTGACACTGGCTAATGTCTATGTTGGGTGATGTGTGCATGTCAGTGTGGCTGGGTCTATGCAGTGTGTGTATCTGGGTAGTGACTCTGGCTAATGTCTATGTTGGGTGATGTGTGCATGTCAGTGTGGCTGGGTCTATGCAGTGTGTGTATCTGGGTAGTGACACTGGCTAATGTCTATGTTGGGTGATGTGTGCATGTCAGTGTGGCTGGGTCTATGCAGTGTGTGTATCTGGGTAGTGACACTGGCTAATGTCTATGTTGGGTGATGTGTGCATGTCAGTGTGGCTGGGTCTATGCAGTGTGTATGTGGGTAGTAACACTGGCTAATGTCTATGTTGGGTGATGTGTGCATGTCAGTGTGGCTGGGTCTATGCAGTGTGTGTATCTGGGTAGTGATACTGGCTAATGTCTATGTTGGGTGATGTGTGCATGTCACTGTGGCTGGGTCTATGCAGTGTGTATGGAGGCAGTGTGTGGGTATCATGCCTGGGTTGTGACACTGGCTAATGTCTATGTTGGGTGATGTGTGCATGTCAGTGTGCCTGGGTCTATGCAGTGTGTGTGCCTGGGTAGTGACACTGGCTAATGTCTATGTTGGGTGATGTGTGCATGTCACTGTGGCTGGGTCTATGCAGTGTGTGCCTAGGTAGTGACGCTGGCTAATGTCTATGTTGGGTGATGTGTGCATGTCACTGTGGCTGGGTCTATGCAGTGTGTGTGCCTGGGTAGTGACACTGGCTAATGTCTATGTTGGGTGATGTGTGCATGTCAGTATGGCTGGGCCTATGCAGTGTGTGTATCTGGGTAGTGATAATGGCTAATGTCTATGTTGGGATATGTGTGCATGTCAGTGTGGCTGGGTCTATGCAGTGTGTGAATCTGGGTAGTGACGCTGGCTAATGTCTATGTTGGGTGATGTGTGCATGTCAGTGTGGCTGGGTCTATGCAGTGTGTGTGCCTGGGTAGTGACACTGGCTAATGTCTATGTTGGGTGATGTATGTATGTCAGTGTGGCTGGGTCTATGCAGTGTGTGTGCCTGGGTAGTGACACTGGCTAATGTCTATGTTGGGTGATGTATGTATGTCAGTGTGGCTGGGTCTATGCAGTGTGTGTATCTGGGTAGTAACACTGGCTAATGTCTATGTTGGGTGATGTGTGGCTGGGTCTATGCAGTGTGTGTATCTGGGTAGTAACACTGGCTAATGTCTATGTTGGGTGATGTGTGCATGTCACTGTGGCTGGGTCTATGCAGTGTGTGTGCCTGGGTAGTGACACTGGATAATGTCTATGTTGTGTGACGTCTGCATGTCACTGTGGCTGGGTCTATGCAGTGTATCTGGGTAGTGACAATGGCTAATGTCTATGTTGGGTGATGTGTGCATGTCACTGGCTGGGTCTATGCAGTGTGTGTATCTGGGTAGTGATACTGGCTAATGTCTATGTTGGGTGATGTGTGCATGTCAGTGTGGCTGGGTCTATGCAGTGTGTGTATCTGGGTAGTGATACTGGCTAATGTCTATGTTGGGTGATGTGTGCATGTCACTGTGGCTGGGTCTATGCAGTGTGTATGGAGGCAGTGTGTGGGTATCATGCCTGGGTTGTGACACTGGCTAATGTCTATGTTGGGTGATGTGTGCATGTCAGTGTGCCTGGGTCTATGCAGTGTGTGTGCCTGGGTAGTGACACTGGCTAATGTCTATGTTGGGTGATGTGTGCATGTCACTGTGGCTGGGTCTATGCAGTGTGTGCCTAGGTAGTGACGCTGGCTAATGTGTATGTTGGGTGATGTGTGCATGTCACTGTGGCTGGGTCTATGCAGTGTGTGTGCCTGGGTAGTGACACTGGCTAATGTCTATGTTGGGTGATGTGTGCATGTCAGTATGGCTGGGCCTATGCAGTGTGTGTATCTGGGTAGTGATAATGGCTAATGTCTATGTTGGGATATGTGTGCATGTCAGTGTGGCTGGGTCTATGCAGTGTGTGAATCTGGGTAGTGACGCTGGCTAATGTCTATGTTGGGTGATGTGTGCATGTCAGTGTGGCTGGGTCTATGCAGTGTGTGTGCCTGGGTAGTGACACTGGCTAATGTCTATGTTGGGTGATGTATGTATGTCAGTGTGGCTGGGTCTATGCAGTGTGTGTGCCTGGGTAGTGACACTGGCTAATGTCTATGTTGGGTGATGTATGTATGTCAGTGTGGCTGGGTCTATGCAGTGTGTGTATCTGGGTAGTAACACTGGCTAATGTCTATGTTGGGTGATGTGTGGCTGGGTCTATGCAGTGTGTGTATCTGGGTAGTAACACTGGCTAATGTCTATGTTGGGTGATGTGTGCATGTCACTGTGGCTGGGTCTATGCAGTGTGTGTGCCTGGGTAGTGACACTGGATAATGTCTATGTTGTGTGACGTCTGCATGTCACTGTGGCTGGGTCTATGCAGTGTATCTGGGTAGTGACAATGGCTAATGTCTATGTTGGGTGATGTGTGCATGTCACTGGCTGGGTCTATGCAGTGTGTGTATCTGGGTAGTGACACTGGCTAATGTCTATGTTGGGTGATGTGTGCTTGTCACTGTGGCTTGGTCTATGCAGTGTGTGTATCTGGGTAGTGACACTGGCTAATGTCTATGTTGGGTGATGTGTGCATGTCAGTGTGGCTGGGTCTATGCAGTGTGTGTATCTGGGTAGTGACACTGGCTAATGTCTATGTTGGGTGATGTGTGCATGTCAGTGTGGCTGGGTCTGCAGTGTGTGTATGTGGGTAGTAACACTGGCTAATGTCTATGTTGGGTGATGTGTGCATGTCACTGTGGCTGGGTCTATGCAGTGTGTGTATCTGGGTTGTGACACTGGCTGATGTCTATGTTGGGTGATGTGTGCATGTCAGTGTGGCTGGGTCTATGCAGTGTGTGTATCTGGGTAGTGACACTGGCTAATGTTTATGTTGGGTGATGTGTGCATGTCAGTGTGGCTGGGTCTATGCAGTGTGAGTGCCTGGGTAGTGACGCTGGCTAATGTCTATGTTGGGTGATGTGTGCATGTCAGTGTGGTAGGGCCTATGCAGTGTGTGTACCTGGGTAGTGACACTGGCTAATGTCTATGTTGGGTGATGTGTGCATGTCAGTGTGGCTGGGTCTATGCAGTGTGTGTGACTGGGTAGTGACACTGGCTAATGTCTATGTTGGGTGATGTGTGCATGTCAGTGTGGCTGGGTCTATGCAGTGTGTGTATCTGGGTTGTGACACTGGCTAATGTCTATGTTGGGTGATGTGTGCATGTGAGTGTGGCTGGGTCTATGCAATGTGTGTGCCTGGGTAGTGACTGGCTAATGTCTATGTTGGGTGATGTGTGCATGACACTGTGGCTCGGTCTATGCAGTGTGTGTGTACCTGGGTAGTGACACTGGCTAATGTTTATGTTGGGTGATGTGTGCATGTCAGTGTGGCTGGGTCTATGCAGCGTGTGTATCTGGGTAGTGACACTGGCTAATGTCTATGTTGGGTGATGTGTGCATGTCAGTGTGGCTGGGCCTATACAGTGTGTGTATCTGGGTAGTAACACTGGCTAATGTCTATGTTGGGTGATGTGTGCATGTCACTGTGGCTGGGTCTATGCAGTGTGTGTGCCTGGGTAGTGACACTGGATAATGTCTATGTTGTGTGACGTCTGCATGTCACTGTGGCTGGGTCTATGCAGTGTATCTGGGTAGTGACAATGGCTAATGTCTATGTTGGGTGATGTGTGCATGTCACTGGCTGGGTCTATGCAGTGTGTGTATCTGGGTAGTGATACTGGCTAATGTCTATGTTGGGTGATGTGTGCATGTCAGTGTGGCTGGGTCTATGCAGTGTGTGTATCTGGGTAGTGATACTGGCTAATGTCTATGTTGGGTGATGTGTGCATGTCACTGTGGCTGGGTCTATGCAGTGTGTATGGAGGCAGTGTGTGGGTATCATGCCTGGGTTGTGACACTGGCTAATGTCTATGTTGGGTGATGTGTGCATGTCAGTGTGCCTGGGTCTATGCAGTGTGTGTGCCTGGGTAGTGACACTGGCTAATGTCTATGTTGGGTGATGTGTGCATGTCACTGTGGCTGGGTCTATGCAGTGTGTGCCTAGGTAGTGACGCTGGCTAATGTGTATGTTGGGTGATGTGTGCATGTCACTGTGGCTGGGTCTATGCAGTGTGTGTGCCTGGGTAGTGACACTGGCTAATGTCTATGTTGGGTGATGTGTGCATGTCAGTATGGCTGGGCCTATGCAGTGTGTGTATCTGGGTAGTGATAATGGCTAATGTCTATGTTGGGATATGTGTGCATGTCAGTGTGGCTGGGTCTATGCAGTGTGTGAATCTGGGTAGTGACGCTGGCTAATGTCTATGTTGGGTGATGTGTGCATGTCAGTGTGGCTGGGTCTATGCAGTGTGTGTGCCTGGGTAGTGACACTGGCTAATGTCTATGTTGGGTGATGTATGTATGTCAGTGTGGCTGGGTCTATGCAGTGTGTGTGCCTGGGTAGTGACACTGGCTAATGTCTATGTTGGGTGATGTATGTATGTCAGTGTGGCTGGGTCTATGCAGTGTGTGTATCTGGGTAGTAACACTGGCTAATGTCTATGTTGGGTGATGTGTGGCTGGGTCTATGCAGTGTGTGTATCTGGGTAGTAACACTGGCTAATGTCTATGTTGGGTGATGTGTGCATGTCACTGTGGCTGGGTCTATGCAGTGTGTGTGCCTGGGTAGTGACACTGGATAATGTCTATGTTGTGTGACGTCTGCATGTCACTGTGGCTGGGTCTATGCAGTGTATCTGGGTAGTGACAATGGCTAATGTCTATGTTGGGTGATGTGTGCATGTCACTGGCTGGGTCTATGCAGTGTGTGTATCTGGGTAGTGACACTGGCTAATGTCTATGTTGGGTGATGTGTGCTTGTCACTGTGGCTTGGTCTATGCAGTGTGTGTATCTGGGTAGTGACACTGGCTAATGTCTATGTTGGGTGATGTGTGCATGTCAGTGTGGCTGGGTCTATGCAGTGTGTGTATCTGGGTAGTGACACTGGCTAATGTCTATGTTGGGTGATGTGTGCATGTCAGTGTGGCTGGGTCTGCAGTGTGTGTATGTGGGTAGTAACACTGGCTAATGTCTATGTTGGGTGATGTGTGCATGTCACTGTGGCTGGGTCTATGCAGTGTGTGTATCTGGGTTGTGACACTGGCTGATGTCTATGTTGGGTGATGTGTGCATGTCAGTGTGGCTGGGTCTATGCAGTGTGTGTATCTGGGTAGTGACACTGGCTAATGTTTATGTTGGGTGATGTGTGCATGTCAGTGTGGCTGGGTCTATGCAGTGTGAGTGCCTGGGTAGTGACGCTGGCTAATGTCTATGTTGGGTGATGTGTGCATGTCAGTGTGGTAGGGCCTATGCAGTGTGTGTACCTGGGTAGTGACACTGGCTAATGTCTATGTTGGGTGATGTGTGCATGTCAGTGTGGCTGGGTCTATGCAGTGTGTGTGACTGGGTAGTGACACTGGCTAATGTCTATGTTGGGTGATGTGTGCATGTCAGTGTGGCTGGGTCTATGCAGTGTGTGTATCTGGGTTGTGACACTGGCTAATGTCTATGTTGGGTGATGTGTGCATGTGAGTGTGGCTGGGTCTATGCAATGTGTGTGCCTGGGTAGTGACTGGCTAATGTCTATGTTGGGTGATGTGTGCATGACACTGTGGCTCGGTCTATGCAGTGTGTGTGTACCTGGGTAGTGACACTGGCTAATGTTTATGTTGGGTGATGTGTGCATGTCAGTGTGGCTGGGTCTATGCAGCGTGTGTATCTGGGTAGTGACACTGGCTAATGTCTATGTTGGGTGATGTGTGCATGTCAGTGTGGCTGGGCCTATACAGTGTGTGTATCTGGGTAGTGACACAGGCTAATGTCTATGTTGGGTGATGTGTGCATGTCAGTGTGGCTGGGTCTATGCAGTGTGTGTATCTGGGTAGTGATACTGGCTAATGTCTATGTTGGGTGATGTGTGCATGTCAGTGTGGCTGGGTCTATGCAGTGTGTGTGTCTGGGTAGTGATGCTGGCTAATGTCTATGTTGGGTGATGTGAGCATGTCAGTGTGGCTGGGTCTATGCAGTGTGTGTATCTGGGTAGTGACACTGGCTAATGTCTATGTTGGGTGATGTGAGCATGTCAGTGTGGCTAGGTCTATGCAGTGTGTGTATCTGGGTAGTGACACTGGCTAATGTCTATGTTGGGTGATGTGAGCATGTCAGTGTGGCTAGGTCTATGCAGTGTGTGTATCTGGGTAGTGACGCTGGCTAATGTCTATGTTGGGTGATGTGAGCATGTCAGTGTGGCTGGGTCTATGCAGTGTGTGTATGTGGGTAGTAACACTGGCTGATGTCTATGTTGGGTGATGTGTGCATGTCACTGTGGCTGGGTCTATGCAGTATGTGTATCTGGGTAGTGACACTGGCTAATGTCTATGTTGGGTGATGTATGTATGTCACTGTGGCTGGGTCTATGCAGTGTGGGTGCCTGGGTAGTGACACTGGCTAATTTCTATGTTGGGTGATGTGTGCATGTCTCTGTGGCTGGGTTCATGCAGTGTGTGTATCTGGGTAGTGACACTGGCTAATGTCTATGTTGGGTGATGTGTGCATGTCAGTGTGACTTGGTCTATGCAGTGTGTGTGCCTGGGTAGTGACACTGGCTAATGTCTATGTTGGGTGATGTGTGCATGTCACTGTGGCTGGGTCTATGCAGTGTGTGTATCTGGGTAGTCACACTGGCTAATGTCTATGTTGGGTGATGTGTGCATGTCACTGTGGCTGGGTCTATGCAGTGTGTGTATCTGGGTAGTCACACTGGCTAATGTCTATGTTGGGTGATGTGTGCATGTCAGTGTGGCTTGGTGTATGCAGTGTATCTGGGTAGTGACACTGGCTAATGTCTATGTTGGGTGATGTGTGGCTGGGTCTATGCAGTGTGTGTATCTGGGTAGTCACACTGGCTAATGTCTATGTTGGGTGATGTGTGCATGTCACTGTGGCTGGGTCTATGCAGTGTATCTGGGTAGTGACACTGGCTAATGTCTATGTTGGGTGATGTGTGCATGTCACTGTGGCTGGGTCTATGCAGTGTGTGTATCTGGGTAGTGACACTGGCTAATGTCTTTGTTGGGTGATGTGTGGCTGGGTCTATGCAGTGTGTGTATCTGGGTAGTCACACTGGCTAAAGTCTATGTTGGGTGATGTGTGCATGTCACTGGCTGGGTCTATGCAGTGTATCTGGGTAGTGACACTGGCTAATGTCTATGTTGGGTGATGTGTGTATGTCAGTGTGGCTGGGTCTATGCAGTGTGTGTATGTGGGTAGTAACACTGGCTGATGTCTATGTTGGGTGATGTGTGCATGTCAGTGTCGCTAGGTCTATGCAGTGT
Organism: Taudactylus pleione; assembly: GCA_031769625.1. Lineage (NCBI taxonomy): Eukaryota > Metazoa > Chordata > Amphibia > Anura > Myobatrachidae > Taudactylus > Taudactylus pleione. The sequence continues at coordinate 789,813 of JAUIMM010001710.1, forward strand.
GTGTATCTGGGTAGTGACACTGGCTAATGTCTATGTTGGGTGATGTGTGCATGTCACTGTGGCTGGGTCTATGCAGTATGTGTATCTGGGTAATGACACTGGCTAATGTCTATGTTGGGTGATGTATGTATGTCACTGTGGCTGGGTCTATGCAGTGTGGGTGCCTGGGTAGTGACACTGGCTAATGTCTATGTTGGGTGATGTGTGCATGTCTCTGTGGCTGGGTTCATGCAGTGTGTGTATCTGGCTAGTGACACTGGCTAATGTCTATGTTGGGTGATGTGTGCATGTCAGTGTGACTTGGTCTATGCAGTGTGTGTGCCTGGGTAGTGACACTGGCTAATGTCTATGTTGGGTGATGTGTGCATGTCACTTTGGCTGGGTCTATGCAGTGTGTGTATCTGGGTAGTCACACTGGCTAATGTCTATGTTGGGTGATGTGTGCATGTCACCGTGGCTGGGTCTATGCAGTGTGTGTATCTGGGTAGTCACACTGGCTAATGTCTATGTTGGGTGATGTGTGCATGTCAGTGTGGCTTGGTGTATGCAGTGTATCTGGGTAGTGACACTGGCTAATGTCTATGTTGGGTGATGTGTGGCTGGGTCTATGCAGTGTGTGTATCTGGGTAGTCACACTGGCTAATGTCTATGTTGGGTGATGTGTGCATGTCACTGTGGCTGGGTCTATGCAGTGTATCTGGGTAGTGACACTGGCTAATGTCTATGTTGGGTGATGTGTGCATGTCACTGTGGCTGGGTCTATGCAGTGTGTGTATCTGGGTAGTGACACTGGCTAATGTCTTTGTTGGGTGATGTGTGGCTGGGTCTATGCAGTGTGTGTATCTGGGTAGTCACACTGGCTAAAGTCTATGTTGGGTGATGTGTGCATGTCACTGTGGCTGGGTCTATGCAGTGTATCTGGGTAGTGACACTGGCTAATGTCTATGTTGGGTGATGTGTGCATGTCAGTGTGGCTGGGTCTATGCAGTGTGTGTATCTGGGTAGTGACACTGGCTTATGTCTATGTTGGGTGATGTGTGCATGTCAGTGTGGCTGGGCCTATGCAGTGTGTGTGCCTGGGTAGTGACACTGGCTAATGTCTATGTTGGGTGATGTGTGCATGTCAGTGTGGCTGGGTCTATGCAGTGTGTGTATCTGGATAGTGACACTGGCTAATGTCTATGTTGGGTGATGTGTGCATGTCAGTGTGGCTGGGTCTATGCAGTGTGTGTGCCTGGGTAGTGACACTGGCTAATGTCTATGTTGGGTGTTGTATGTATGTCAGTGTGGCTGGGTCTTTGCAGTGTGTGTGGCTGGGTAGTGACACTGGCTAATGTCTATGTTGGGTGATGTATGTATGTCAGTGTGGCTGGGTCTATGCAGTGTGTGTGGCTGGGTAGTGACACTGGCTAATATCTATGTTGGGTGATGTGTGCATGTCAGTGTGGCTGGGTCTATGCAGTGTGTGTGCCTGGGTAGTGACGCTGGCTAATGTCTATGTTGGGTGATGTGTGCATGTCAGTGTGGCTGGGCCTATGCAGTGTGTGTGCCTGGGTAGTGACACTGGCTAATGTCTATGTTGGGTGATGTGTGCATGTCAGTGTGGCTGGGTCTATGCAGTGTGTGTGCCTAGATAGTAACACTGGCTAATGTCTATGTTGGGTGACGTGTGCATGTCACTGTGGCTGGGTCTATGCAGTGTATCTGGGTAGTGACAATGGCTAATGTCTATGTTGGGTGATGTGTGCATGTCATTGTGGCTGGGTCTATGCAGTGTGTGTATCTGGGTAGTGACACTGGCTAATGTCTATGTTGGGTGATGTGAGCATGTCAGTGTGGCAAGTTCTATGCAGTGTGTGTATCTGGGTAGTGACACTGGCTAATGTCTATGTTGGGTGATGTGAGCATGTCAGTGTGGCTAGGTCTATGCAGTGTGTGTATCTGGGTAGTGACGCTGGCTAATGTCTATGTTGGGTGATGTGAGCATGTCAGTGTGGCTGGGTCTATGCAGTGTGTGTATGTGGGTAGTAACACTGGCTGATGTCTATGTTGGGTGATGTGTGCATGTCAGTGTCGCTAGGTCTATGCAGTGTGTGTATCTGGGTAGTGACACTGGCTAATGTCTATGTTGGGTGATGTGTGCATGTCACTGTGGCTGGGTCTATGCAGTGTGTGTATCTGGGTAGTGACACTGGCTAAAGTCTATGTTGGGTGATGTATGTATGTCACTGTGGCTGGGTCTATGCAGTGTGTGTGCCTGGGTAGTGACACTGGCTAATGTCTATGTTGGGTGATGTGTGCATGTCACTGTGACTTGGTCTATGCAGTGTGTGTGCCTGGGTAGTGACACTGGCTAATGTCTATGTTGGGTGATGTGTGCATGTCACTGTGGCTGGGTCTATGCAGTGTATCTGGGTAGTGACACTGGCTAATGTCTATGTTGGGTGATGTGTGCATGTCAGTGTGGCTGGGTCTATGCAGTGTGTGTATCTGGGTAGTGACACTGGCTTATGTCTATGTTGGGTGATGTGTGCATGTCAGTGTGGCTGGGCCTATGCAGTGTGTGTGCCTGGGTAGTGACACTGGCTAATGTCTATGTTGGGTGATGTGTGCATGTCAGTGTGGCTGGGTCTATGCAGTGTGTGTATCTGGGTAGTCACACTGGCTAATGTCTATGTTGGGTGATGTGTGCATGTCAGTGTGGCTGGGTCTATGCAGTGTGTGTGCCTGGGTAGTGACACTGGCTAATGTCTATGTTGGGTGTTGTATGTATGTCAGTGTGGCTGGGTCTTTGCAGTGTGTGTGGCTGGGTAGTGACACTGGCTAATGTCTATGTTGGGTGATGTATGTATGTCAGTGTGGCTGGGTCTATGCAGTGTGTGTGGCTGGGTAGTGACACTGGCTAATGTCTATGTTGGGTGATGTGTGCATGTCAGTGTGGCTGGGTCTATGCAGTGTGTGTGCCTGGGTAGTGACGCTGGCTAATGTCTATGTTGGGTGATGTGTGCATGTCAGTGTGGCTGGGCCTATGCAGTGTGTGTGCCTGGGTAGTGACACTGGCTAATGTCTATGTTGGGTGATGTGTGCATGTCAGTGTGGCTGGGTCTATGCAGTGTGTGTGCCTAGATAGTAACACTGGCTAATGTCTATGTTGGGTGACGTGTGCATGTCACTGTGGCTGGGTCTATGCAGTGTATCTGGGTAGTGACAATGGCTAATGTCTATGTTGGGTGATGTGTGCATGTCACTGTGGCTGGGTCTATGCAGTGTGTGTATCTGGGTAGTGACACTGGCTAATGTCTATGTTGGGTGATGTGAGCATGTCAGTGTGGCAAGTTCTATGCAGTGTGTGTATCTGGGTAGTGACACTGGCTAATGTCTATGTTGGGTGATGTGAGCATGTCAGTGTGGCTAGGTCTATGCAGTGTGTGTATCTGGGTAGTGACGCTGGCTAATGTCTATGTTGGGTGATGTGAGCATGTCAGTGTGGCTGGGTCTATGCAGTGTGTGTATGTGGGTAGTAACACTGGCTGATGTCTATGTTGGGTGATGTGTGCATGTCAGTGTCGCTAGGTCTATGCAGTGTGTGTATCTGGGTAGTGACACTGGCTAATGTCTATGTTGGGTGATGTGTGCATGTCACTGTGGCTGGGTCTATGCAGTGTGTGTATCTGGGTAGTGACACTGGCTAAAGTCTATGTTGGGTGATGTATGTATGTCACTGTGGCTGGGTCTATGCAGTGTGTGTGCCTGGGTAGTGACACTGGCTAATGTCTATGTTGGGTGATGTGTGCATGTCACTGTGACTTGGTCTATGCAGTGTGTGTGCCTGGGTAGTGACACTGGCTAATGTCTATGTTGGGTGATGTGTGCATGTCACTGTGGCTGGGTCTATGCAGTGTGTGTATCTGGGTAGTCACACTGGCTAATGTCTATGTTGGGTGATGTGTGCATGTCACTGTGGCTGGGTCTATGCAGTGTGTGTATCTGGGTAGTCACACTGGCTAATGTCTATGTTGGGTGATGTGTGCATGTCAGTGTGGCTGGGTCTATGCAGTGTATCTGGGTAGTGACACTGGCTAATGTCTATGTTGGGTGATGTTTGGCTGGGTCTATGCAGTGTGTGTATCTGGGTAGTCACACTGGCTAATGTCTATGTTGGGTGATGTGTGCATGTCACTGTGGCTGGGTCTATGCAGTGTATCTGGGTAGTGACACTGGCTAATGTCTATGTTGGGTGATGTGTGCATGTCAGTGTGGCTGGGTCTATGCAGTGTGTGTATCTGGGTAGTGACACTGGCTAATGTCTATGTTGGGTGATGTGTGGCTGGGTCTATGCAGTGTGTGTATCTGGGTAGTCACACTGGCTAATGTCTATGTTGGGTGATGTGTGCATGTCAGTGTGGCTGGGTCTATGCAGTGTGTGTATGTGGGTAGTAACACTGGCTGATGTCTATGTTGGGTGATGTGTGCATGTCAGTGTCGCTAGGTCTATGCAGTGTGTGTATCTGGGTAGTGACACTGGCTAATGTCTATGTTGGGTGATGTGTGCATGTCACTGTGGCTGGGTCTATGCAGTATGTGTATCTGGGTAGTGACACTGGCTAATGTCTATGTTGGGTGATGTATGTATGTCACTGTGGCTGGGTCTATGCAGTGTGGGTGCCTGGGTAGTGACACTGGCTAATGTCTATGTTGGGTGATGTGTGCATGTCTCTGTGGCTGGGTTCATGCAGTGTGTGTATCTGGGTAGTGACACTGGCTAATGTCTATGTTGGGTGATGTGTGCATGTCAGTGTGACTTGGTCTATGCAGTGTGTGTGCCTGGGTAGTGACACTGGCTAATGTCTATGTTGGGTGATGTGTGCATGTCACTGTGGCTGGGTCTATGCAGTGTGTGTATCTGGGTAGTCACACTGGCTAATGTCTATGTTGGGTGATGTGTGCATGTCACCGTGGCTGGGTCTATGCAGTGTGTGTATCTGGGTAGTCACACTGGCTAATGTCTATGTTGGGTGATGTGTGCATGTCAGTGTGGCTTGGTGTATGCAGTGTATCTGGGTAGTGACACTGGCTAATGTCTATGTTGGGTGATGTGTGCATGTCACTGTGGCTGGGTCTATGCAGTGTGTGTATCTGGGTAGTGACACTGGCTAATGTCTTTGTTGGGTGATGTGTGGCTGGGTCTATGCAGTGTGTGTATCTGGGTAGTCACACTGGCTAAAGTCTATGTTGGGTGATGTGTGCATGTCACTGTGGCTGGGTCTATGCAGTGTATCTGGGTAGTGACACTGGCTAATGTCTATGTTGGGTGATGTGTGCATGTCAGTGTGGCTGGGTCTATGCAGTGTGTGTATCTGGGTAGTGACACTGGCTAATGTCTATGTTGGGTGATGTGTGCATGTCAGTGTGGCTGGGCCTATGCAGTGTGTGTGCCTGGGTAGTGACACTGGCTAATGTCTATGTTGGGTGATGTGTGCATGTCACTGTGGCTGGGTCTATGCAGTGTGTGTATCTGGATAGTGACACTGGCTAATGTCTATGTTGGGTGATGTGTGCATGTCAGTGTGGCTGGGTCTATGCAGTGTGTGTGCCTGGGTAGTGACACTGGCTAATGTCTATGTTGGGTGTTGTATGTATGTCAGTGTGGCTGGGTCTTTGCAGTGTGTGTGGCTGGGTAGTGACACTGGCTAATGTCTATGTTGGGTGATGTATGTATGTCAGTGTGGCTGGGTCTATGCAGTGTGTGTGGCTGGGTAGTGACACTGGCTAATGTCTATGTTGGGTGATGTGTGCATGTCAGTGTGGCTGGGTCTATGCAGTGTGTGTGCCTGGGTAGTGACGCTGGCTAATGTCTATGTTGGGTGATGTGTGCATGTCAGTGTGGCTGGGCCTATGCAGTGTGTGTGCCTGGGTAGTGACACTGGCTAATGTCTATGTTGGGTGATGTGTGCATGTCAGTGTGGCTGGGTCTATGCAGTGTGTGTGCCTAGATAGTAACACTGGCTAATGTCTATGTTGGGTGACGTGTGCATGTCACTGTGGCTGGGTCTATGCAGTGTATCTGGGTAGTGACAATGGCTAATGTCTATGTTGGGTGATGTGTGCATGTCACTGTGGCTGGGTCTATGCAGTGTGTGTATCTGGGTAGTGACACTGGCTAATGTCTATGTTGGGTGATGTGAGCATGTCAGTGTGGCAAGTTCTATGCAGTGTGTGTATCTGGGTAGTGACACTGGCTAATGTCTATGTTGGGTGATGTGAGCATGTCAGTGTGGCTAGGTCTATGCAGTGTGTGTATCTGGGTAGTGACGCTGGCTAATGTCTATGTTGGGTGATGTGAGCATGTCAGTGTGGCTGGGTCTATGCAGTGTGTGTATGTGGGTAGTAACACTGGCTGATGTCTATGTTGGGTGATGTGTGCATGTCAGTGTCGCTAGGTCTATGCAGTGTGTGTATCTGGGTAGTGACACTGGCTAATGTCTATGTTGGGTGATGTGTGCATGTCACTGTGGCTGGGTCTATGCAGTGTGTGTATCTGGGTAGTGACACTGGCTAAAGTCTATGTTGGGTGATGTATGTATGTCACTGTGGCTGGGTCTATGCAGTGTGTGTGCCTGGGTAGTGACACTGGCTAATGTCTATGTTGGGTGATGTGTGCATGTCACTGTGGCTGGGTCTATGCAGTGTGTATGGAGGCAGTGTGTGGGTATCATGCCTGGGTTGTGACACTGGCTAATGTCTATGTTGGGTGATGTGTGCATGTCAGTGTGCCTGGGTCTATGCAGTGTGTGTGCCTGGGTAGTGACACTGGCTAATGTCTATGTTGGGTGATGTGTGCATGTCACTGTGGCTGGGTCTATGCAGTGTGTGCCTAGGTAGTGACGCTGGCTAATGTCTATGTTGGGTGATGTGTGCATGTCACTGTGGCTGGGTCTATGCAGTGTGTGTGCCTGGGTAGTGACACTGGCTAATGTCTATGTTGGGTGATGTGTGCATGTCAGTATGGCTGGGCCTATGCAGTGTGTGTATCTGGGTAGTGATAATGGCTAATGTCTATGTTGGGATATGTGTGCATGTCAGTGTGGCTGGGTCTATGCAGTGTGTGAATCTGGGTAGTGACGCTGGCTAATGTCTATGTTGGGTGATGTGTGCATGTCAGTGTGGCTGGGTCTATGCAGTGTGTGTGCCTGGGTAGTGACACTGGCTAATGTCTATGTTGGGTGATGTATGTATGTCAGTGTGGCTGGGTCTATGCAGTGTGTGTGCCTGGGTAGTGACACTGGCTAATGTCTATGTTGGGTGATGTATGTATGTCAGTGTGGCTGGGTCTATGCAGTGTGTGTATCTGGGTAGTAACACTGGCTAATGTCTATGTTGGGTGATGTGTGGCTGGGTCTATGCAGTGTGTGTGCCTGGGTAGTGACACTGGCTAATGTCTATGTTGGGTGATGTGTGCATGTCACTGTGGCTGGGTCTATGCAGTGTGTGTATCTGGGTAGTGACACTGGCTAATGTCTATGTTGGGTGGTGTGTGCATGTCAGTGTGGCTGGGTCTATGCAGTGTGTGTGGCTGGGTAGTCACACTGGCTGATGTCTATGTTGGGTGATGTGTGCATGTCAGTGTGGCTGGGTCTATGCAGTGTGTGTATCTGGGTAGTGACACTGGCTAATGTCTATGCTGGGTGATGTGTGCATGTCAGTGTGGCTGGGTCTATGCAGTGTGTGTATCTGGGTAGTGACACTGGCTAATGTCTATGTTGGGTGATGTGTGCATGTCAGTGTGGCTGGGTCTATGCAGTGTGTGTATCTGGGTAGTGACACTGGCTAATGTCTATGTTGGGTGATGTGTGCATGTCAGTGTGGCTGGGTCTATGCAGTGTGTGTATCTGGGTAGTGACACTGGCTAATGTCTATGTTGGGTGATGTGTGCATGTCAGTGTGGTTGGGTCTATGCAGTGTGTGTATGTGGGTAGTAACACTGGCTAATGTCTATGTTGGGTGATGTGTGCATGTCAGTGTGGCTGGGTCTATGCAGTGTGTGTGCCTAGATAGTAACACTGGCTAATGTCTATGTTGGGTGATGTGTGCATGTCACTGTGGCTGGGTCTATGCAGTGTGTGTGCCTGGGTAGTGACACTGGATAATGTCTATGTTGTGTGACGTCTGCATGTCACTGTGGCTGGGTCTATGCAGTGTATCTGGGTAGTGACAATGGCTAATGTCTATGTTGGGTGATGTGTGCATGTCACTGGCTGGGTCTATGCAGTGTGTGTATCTGGGTAGTGACACTGGCTAATGTCTATGTTGGGTGATGTGTGCTTGTCACTGTGGCTTGGTCTATGCAGTGTGTGTATCTGGGTAGTGACACTGGCTAATGTCTATGTTGGGTGATGTGTGCATGTCAGTGTGGCTGGGTCTATGCAGTGTGTGTATCTGGGTAGTGACACTGGCTAATGTCTATGTTGGGTGATGTGTGCATGTCAGTGTGGCTGGGTCTGCAGTGTGTGTATGTGGGTAGTAACACTGGCTAATGTCTATGTTGGGTGATGTGTGCATGTCACTGTGGCTGGGTCTATGCAGTGTGTGTATCTGGGTTGTGACACTGGCTGATGTCTATGTTGGGTGATGTGTGCATGTCAGTGTGGCTGGGTCTATGCAGTGTGTGTATCTGGGTAGTTACACTGGCTAATGTTTATGTTGGGTGATGTGTGCATGTCAGTGTGGCTGGGTCTATGCAGTGTGAGTGCCTGGGTAGTGACGCTGGCTAATGTCTATGTTGGGTGATGTGTGCATGTCAGTGTGGTAGGGCCTATGCAGTGTGTGTACCTGGGTAGTGACACTGGCTAATGTCTATGTTGGGTGATGTGTGCATGTCAGTGTGGCTGGGTCTATGCAGTGTGTGTGACTGGGTAGTGACACTGGCTAATGTCTATGTTGGGTGATGTGTGCATGTCAGTGTGGCTGGGTCTATGCAGTGTGTGTATCTGAGTAGTGACACTGGCTAATGTCTATGTTGGGTGATGTGTGCATGTGAGTGTGGCTGGGTCTATGCAATGTGTGTGCCTGGGTAGTGACACTGGCTAATGTCTATGTTGGGTGATGTGTGCATGACACTGTGGCTCGGTCTATGCAGTGTGTGTGTACCTGGGTAGTGACACTGGCTAATGTTTATGTTGGGTGATGTGTGCATGTCAGTGTGGCTGGGTCTATGCAGCGTGTGTATCTGGGTAGTGACACTGGCTAATGTCTATGTTGGGTGATGTGTGCATGTCAGTGTGGCTGGGCCTATACAGTGTGTGTATCTGGGTAGTGACACAGGCTAATGTCTATGTTGGGTGATGTGTGCATGTCAGTGTGGCTGGGTCTATGCAGTGTGTGTATCTGGGTAGTGACACTGGCTAATGTCTATGTTGGGTGATGTGTGCATGTCAGTGTGGCTGGGTCTATGCAGTGTGTGTATCTGGGTAGTGACACTGGCTAATGTCTATGTTGGGTGATGTGTGCATGTCAGTGTGGCTGGGTCTGCAGTGTGTGTATGTGGGTAGTAACACTGGCTAATGTCTATGTTGGGTGATGTGTGCATGTCACTGTGGCTGGGTCTATGCAGTGTGTGTATCTGGGTTGTGACACTGGCTAATGTCTATGTTGGGTGATGTGTGCATGTCAGTGTGGCTGGGTCTGCAGTGTGTGTATGTGGGTAGTAACACTGGCTAATGTCTATGTTGGGTGATGTGTGCATGTCACTGTGGCTGGGTCTATGCAGTGTGTGTATCTGGGTTGTGACACTGGCTGATGTCTATGTTGGGTGATGTGTGCATGTCAGTGTGGCTGGGTCTATGCAGTGTGTGTATCTGGGTAGTTACACTGGCTAATGTTTATGTTGGGTGATGTGTGCATGTCAGTGTGGCTGGGTCTATGCAGTGTGAGTGCCTGGGTAGTGACGCTGGCTAATGTCTATGTTGGGTGATGTGTGCATGTCAGTGTGGTAGGGCCTATGCAGTGTGTGTACCTGGGTAGTGACACTGGCTAATGTCTATGTTGGGTGATGTGTGCATGTCAGTGTGGCTGGGTCTATGCAGTGTGTGTGACTGGGTAGTGACACTGGCTAATGTCTATGTTGGGTGATGTGTGCATGTCAGTGTGGCTGGGTCTATGCAGTGTGTGTATCTGAGTAGTGACACTGGCTAATGTCTATGTTGGGTGATGTGTGCATGTGAGTGTGGCTGGGTCTATGCAATGTGTGTGCCTGGGTAGTGACACTGGCTAATGTCTATGTTGGGTGATGTGTGCATGACACTGTGGCTCGGTCTATGCAGTGTGTGTGTACCTGGGTAGTGACACTGGCTAATGTTTATGTTGGGTGATGTGTGCATGTCAGTGTGGCTGGGTCTATGCAGCGTGTGTATCTGGGTAGTGACACTGGCTAATGTCTATGTTGGGTGATGTGTGCATGTCAGTGTGGCTGGGCCTATACAGTGTGTGTATCTGGGTAGTGACACAGGCTAATGTCTATGTTGGGTGATGTGTGCATGTCAGTGTGGCTGGGTCTATGCAGTGTGTGTATCTGGGTAGTGACACTGGCTAATGTCTATGTTGGGTGATGTGTGCATGTCAGTGTGGCTGGGTCTATGCAGTGTGTGTATCTGGGTAGTGACACTGGCTAATGTCTATGTTGGGTGATGTGTGCATGTCAGTGTGGCTGGGTCTGCAGTGTGTGTATGTGGGTAGTAACACTGGCTAATGTCTATGTTGGGTGATGTGTGCATGTCACTGTGGCTGGGTCTATGCAGTGTGTGCATCTGGGTTGTGACACTGGCTGATGTCTATGTTGGGTGATGTGTGCATGTCAGTGTGGCTGGGTCTATGCAGTGTGTGTATCTGGGTAGTTACACTGGCTAATGTTTATGTTGGGTGATGTGTGCATGTCAGTGTGGCTGGGTCTATGCAGTGTGAGTGCCTGGGTAGTGACGCTGGCTAATGTCTATGTTGGGTGATGTGTGCATGTCAGTGTGGTAGGGCCTATGCAGTGTGTGTACCTGGGTAGTGACACTGGCTAATGTCTATGTTGGGTGATGTGTGCATGTCAGTGTGGCTGGGTCTATGCAGTGTGTGTGACTGGGTAGTGACACTGGCTAATGTCTATGTTGGGTGATGTGTGCATGTCAGTGTGGCTGGGTCTATGCAGTGTGTGTATCTGAGTAGTGACACTGGCTAATGTCTATGTTGGGTGATGTGTGCATGTGAGTGTGGCTGGGTCTATGCAATGTGTGTGCCTGGGTAGTGACACTGGCTAATGTCTATGTTGGGTGATGTGTGCATGACACTGTGGCTCGGTCTATGCAGTGTGTGTGTACCTGGGTAGTGACACTGGCTAATGTTTATGTTGGGTGATGTGTGCATGTCAGTGTGGCTGGGTCTATGCAGCGTGTGTATCTGGGTAGTGACACTGGCTAATGTCTATGTTGGGTGATGTGTGCATGTCAGTGTGGCTGGGCCTATACAGTGTGTGTATCTGGGTAGTGACACAGGCTAATGTCTATGTTGGGTGATGTGTGCATGTCAGTGTGGCTGGGTCTATGCAGTGTGTGTATCTGGGTAGTGATACTGGCTAATGTCTATGTTGGGTGATGTGTGCATGTCAGTGTGGCTGGGTCTATGCAGTGTGTGTGTCTGGGTAGTGATGCTGGCTAATGTCTATGTTGGGTGATGTGAGCATGTCAGTGTGGCTGGGTCTATGCAGTGTGTGTATCTGGGTAGTGACACTGGCTAATGTCTATGTTGGGTGATGTGAGCATGTCAGTGTGGCTAGGTCTATGCAGTGTGTGTATCTGGGTAGTGACACTGGCTAATGTCTATGTTGGGTGATGTGAGCATGTCAGTGTGGCTAGGTCTATGCAGTGTGTGTATCTGGGTAGTGACGCTGGCTAATGTCTATGTTGGGTGATGTGAGCATGTCAGTGTGTCTGGGTCTATGCAATGTGTGTATGTGGGTAGTAACACTGGCTGATGTCTATGTTGGGTGATGTGTGCATGTCAATGTCGCTAGGTCTATGCAGTGTGTGTATCTGGGTAGTGACACTGGCTAATGTCTATGTTGGGTGATGTGTGCATGTCACTGTGGCTGGGTCTATGCAGTATGTGTATCTGGGTAGTGACACTGGCTAATGTCTATGTTGGGTGATGTATGTATGTCACTGTGGCTGGGTCTATGCAGTGTGGGTGCCTGGGTAGTGACACTGGCTAATTTCTATGTTGGGTGATGTGTGCATGTCTCTGTGGCTGGGTTCATGCAGTGTGTGTATCTGGGTAGTGACACTGGCTAATGTCTATGTTGGGTGATGTGTGCATGTCAGTGTGACTTGGTCTATGCAGTGTGTGTGCCTGGGTAGTGACACTGGCTAATGTCTATGTTGGGTGATGTGTGCATGTCACTGTGGCTGGGTCTATGCAGTGTGTGTATCTGGGTAGTCACACTGGCTAATGTGTATGTTGGGTGATGTGTGCATGTCACTGTGGCTGGGTCTATGCAGTGTGTGTATCTGGGTAGTCACACTGGCTAATGTCTATGTTGGGTGATGTGTGCATGTCAGTGTGGCTTGGTGTATGCAGTGTATCTGGGTAGTGACACTGGCTAATGTCTATGTTGGGTGATGTGTGGCTGGGTCTATGCAGTGTGTGTATCTGGGTAGTCACACTGGCTAATGTCTATGTTGGGTGAGGTGTGCATGTCACTGTGGCTGGGTCTATACAGTGTATCTGGGTAGTGTCACTGGCTAATGTCTATGTTGGGTGATGTGTGCATGTCACTGTGGCTGGGTCTATGCAGTGTGTGTATCTGGGTAGTGACACTGGCTAATGTCTTTGTTGGGTGATGTGTGGCTGGGTCTATGCAGTGTGTGTATCTGGGTAGTCACACTGGCTAAAGTCTATGTTGGGTGATGTGTGCATGTCACTGGCTGGGTCTATGCAGTGTATCTGGGTAGTGACACTGGCTAATGTCTATGTTGGGTGATGTGTGCATGTCAGTGTGGCTGGGTCTATGCAGTGTGTGTATGTGGGTAGTAACACTGGCTGATGTCTATGTTGGGTGATGTGTGCATGTCAGTGTCGCTAGGTCTATGCAGTGTGTGTATCTGGGTAGTGACACTGGCTAATGTCTATGTTGGGTGATGTGTGCATGTCACTGTGGCTGGGTCTATGCAGTATGTGTATCTGGGTAATGACACTGGCTAATGTCTATGTTGGGTGATGTATGTATGTCACTGTGGCTGGGTCTATGCAGTGTGGGTGCCTGGGTAGTGACACTGGCTAATGTCTATGTTGGGTGATGTGTGCATGTCTCTGTGGCTGGGTTCATGCAGTGTGTGTATCTGGGTAGTGACACTGGCTAATGTCTATGTTGGGTGATGTGTGCATGTCAGTGTGACTTGGTCTATGCAGTGTGTGTGCCTGGGTAGTGACACTGGCTAATGTCTATGTTGGGTGATGTGTGCATGTCACTGTGGCTGGGTCTATGCAGTGTGTGTGGCTGGGTAGTGACACTGGCTAATATCTATGTTGGGTGATGTGTGCATGTCAGTGTGGCTGGGTCTATGCAGTGTGTGTGCCTGGGTAGTGACGCTGGCTAATGTCTATGTTGGGTGATGTGTGCATGTCAGTGTGGCTGGGCCTATGCAGTGTGTGTGCCTGGGTAGTGACACTGGCTAATGTCTATGTTGGGTGATGTGTGCATGTCAGTGTGGCTGGGTCTATGCAGTGTGTGTGCCTAGATAGTAACACTGGCTAATGTCTATGTTGGGTGACGTGTGCATGTCACTGTGGCTGGGTCTATGCAGTGTATCTGGGTAGTGACAATGGCTAATGTCTATGTTGGGTGATGTGTGCATGTCACTGTGGCTGGGTCTATGCAGTGTGTGTATCTGGGTAGTGACACTGGCTAATGTCTATGTTGGGTGATGTGAGCATGTCAGTGTGGCAAGTTCTATGCAGTGTGTGTATCTGGGTAGTGACACTGGCTAATGTCTATGTTGGGTGATGTGAGCATGTCAGTGTGGCTAGGTCTATGCAGTGTGTGTATCTGGGTAGTGACGCTGGCTAATGTCTATGTTGGGTGATGTGAGCATGTCAGTGTGGCTGGGTCTATGCAGTGTGTGTATGTGGGTAGTAACACTGGCTGATGTCTATGTTGGGTGATGTGTGCATGTCAGTGTCGCTAGGTCTATGCAGTGTGTGTATCTGGGTAGTGACACTGGCTAATGTCTATGTTGGGTGATGTGTGCATGTCACTGTGGCTGGGTCTATGCAGTGTGTGTATCTGGGTAGTGACACTGGCTAAAGTCTATGTTGGGTGATGTATGTATGTCACTGTGGCTGGGTCTATGCAGTGTGTGTGCCTGGGTAGTGACACTGGCTAATGTCTATGTTGGGTGATGTGTGCATGTCACTGTGACTTGGTCTATGCAGTGTGTGTGCCTGGGTAGTGACACTGGCTAATGTCTATGTTGGGTGATGTGTGCATGTCACTGTGGCTGGGTCTATGCAGTGTATCTGGGTAGTGACACTGGCTAATGTCTATGTTGGGTGATGTGTGCATGTCAGTGTGGCTGGGTCTATGCAGTGTGTGTATCTGGGTAGTGACACTGGCTTATGTCTATGTTGGGTGATGTGTGCATGTCAGTGTGGCTGGGCCTATGCAGTGTGTGTGCCTGGGTAGTGACACTGGCTAATGTCTATGTTGGGTGATGTGTGCATGTCAGTGTGGCTGGGTCTATGCAGTGTGTGTATCTGGGTAGTCACACTGGCTAATGTCTATGTTGGGTGATGTGTGCATGTCAGTGTGGCTGGGTCTATGCAGTGTGTGTGCCTGGGTAGTGACACTGGCTAATGTCTATGTTGGGTGTTGTATGTATGTCAGTGTGGCTGGGTCTTTGCAGTGTGTGTGGCTGGGTAGTGACACTGGCTAATGTCTATGTTGGGTGATGTATGTATGTCAGTGTGGCTGGGTCTATGCAGTGTGTGTGGCTGGGTAGTGACACTGGCTAATGTCTATGTTGGGTGATGTGTGCATGTCAGTGTGGCTGGGTCTATGCAGTGTGTGTGCCTGGGTAGTGACGCTGGCTAATGTCTATGTTGGGTGATGTGTGCATGTCAGTGTGGCTGGGCCTATGCAGTGTGTGTGCCTGGGTAGTGACACTGGCTAATGTCTATGTTGGGTGATGTGTGCATGTCAGTGTGGCTGGGTCTATGCAGTGTGTGTGCCTGGGTAGTGACACTGGCTAATGTCTATGTTGGGTGTTGTATGTATGTCAGTGTGGCTGGGTCTTTGCAGTGTGTGTGGCTGGGTAGTGACACTGGCTAATGTCTATGTTGGGTGATGTATGTATGTCAGTGTGGCTGGGTCTATGCAGTGTGTGTGGCTGGGTAGTGACACTGGCTAATGTCTATGTTGGGTGATGTGTGCATGTCAGTGTGGCTGGGTCTATGCAGTGTGTGTGCCTGGGTAGTGACGCTGGCTAATGTCTATGTTGGGTGATGTGTGCATGTCAGTGTGGCTGGGCCTATGCAGTGTGTGTGCCTGGGTAGTGACACTGGCTAATGTCTATGTTGGGTGATGTGTGCATGTCAGTGTGGCTGGGTCTATGCAGTGTGTGTGCCTAGATAGTAACACTGGCTAATGTCTATGTTGGGTGACGTGTGCATGTCACTGTGGCTGGGTCTATGCAGTGTATCTGGGTAGTAACAATGGCTAATGTCTATGTTGGGTGATGTGTGCATGTCACTGTGGCTGGGTCTATGCAGTGTGTGTATCTGGGTAGTGACACTGGCTAATGTCTATGTTGGGTGATGTGAGCATGTCAGTGTGGCAAGTTCTATGCAGTGTGTGTATCTGGGTAGTGACACTGGCTAATGTCTATGTTGGGTGATGTGAGCATGTCAGTGTGGCTAGGTCTATGCAGTGTGTGTATCTGGGTAGTGACGCTGGCTAATGTCTATGTTGGGTGATGTGAGCATGTCAGTGTGGCTGGGTCTATGCAGTGTGTGTATGTGGGTAGTAACACTGGCTGATGTCTATGTTGGGTGATGTGTGCATGTCAGTGTCGCTAGGTCTATGCAGTGTGTGTATCTGGGTAGTGACACTGGCTAATGTCTATGTTGGGTGATGTGTGCATGTCACTGTGGCTGGGTCTATGCAGTGTGTGTATCTGGGTAGTGACACTGGCTAAAGTCTATGTTGGGTGATGTATGTATGTCACTGTGGCTGGGTCTATGCAGTGTGTGTGCCTGGGTAGTGACACTGGCTAATGTCTATGTTGGGTGATGTGTGCATGTCACTGTGACTTGGTCTATGCAGTGTGTGTGCCTGGGTAGTGACACTGGCTAATGTCTATGTTGGGTGATGTGTGCATGTCACTGTGGCTGGGTCTATGCAGTGTGTGTATCTGGGTAGTCACACTGGCTAATGTCTATGTTGGGTGATGTGTGCATGTCACTGTGGCTGGGTCTATGCAGTGTGTGTATCTGGGTAGTCACACTGGCTAATGTCTATGTTGGGTGATGTGTGCATGTCAGTGTGGCTGGGTCTATGCAGTGTATCTGGGTAGTGACACTGGCTAATGTCTATGTTGGGTGATGTTTGGCTGGGTCTATGCAGTGTGTGTATCTGGGTAGTCACACTGGCTAATGTCTATGTTGGGTGATGTGTGCATGTCACTGTGGCTGGGTCTATGCAGTGTATCTGGGTAGTGACACTGGCTAATGTCTATGTTGGGTGATGTGTGCATGTCACTGTGGCTGGGTCTATGCAGTGTGTGTATCTGGGTAGTGACACTGGCTAATGTCTATGTTGGGTGATGTGTGGCTGGGTCTATGCAGTGTGTGTATCTGGGTAGTCACACTGGCTAATGTCTATGTTGGGTGATGTGTGCATGTCAGTGTGGCTGGGTCTATGCAGTGTGTGTATGTGGGTAGTAACACTGGCTGATGTCTATGTTGGGTGATGTGTGCATGTCAGTGTCGCTAGGTCTATGCAGTGTGTGTATCTGGGTAGTGACACTGGCTAATGTCTATGTTGGGTGATGTGTGCATGTCACTGTGGCTGGGTCTATGCAGTATGTGTATCTGGGTAGTGACACTGGCTAATGTCTATGTTGGGTGATGTATGTATGTCACTGTGGCTGGGTCTATGCAGTGTGGGTGCCTGGGTAGTGACACTGGCTAATGTCTATGTTGGGTGATGTGTGCATGTCTCTGTGGCTGGGTTCATGCAGTGTGTGTATCTGGGTAGTGACACTGGCTAATGTCTATGTTGGGTGATGTGTGCATGTCAGTGTGACTTGGTCTATGCAGTGTGTGTGCCTGGGTAGTGACACTGGCTAATGTCTATGTTGGGTGATGTGTGCATGTCACTGTGGCTGGGTCTATGCAGTGTGTGTATCTGGGTAGTCACACTGGCTAATGTCTATGTTGGGTGATGTGTGCATGTCACCGTGGCTGGGTCTATGCAGTGTGTGTATCTGGGTAGTCACACTGGCTAATGTCTATGTTGGGTGATGTGTGCATGTCAGTGTGGCTTGGTGTATGCAGTGTATCTGGGTAGTGAAACTGGCTAATGTCTATGTTGGGTGATGTGTGCATGTCACTGTGGCTGGGTCTATGCAGTGTGTGTATCTGGGTAGTGACACTGGCTAATGTCTTTGTTGGGTGATGTGTGGCTGGGTCTATGCAGTGTGTGTATCTGGGTAGTCACACTGGCTAAAGTCTATGTTGGGTGATGTGTGCATGTCACTGTGGCTGGGTCTATGCAGTGTATCTGGGTAGTGACACTGGCTAATGTCTATGTTGGGTGATGTGTGCATGTCAGTGTGGCTGGGTCTATGCAGTGTGTGTATCTGGGTAGTGACACTGGCTAATGTCTATGTTGGGTGATGTGTGCATGTCAGTGTGGCTGGGCCTATGCAGTGTGTGTGCCTGGGTAGTGACACTGGCTAATGTCTATGTTGGGTGATGTGTGCATGTCACTGTGGCTGGGTCTATGCAGTGTGTGTATCTGGATAGTGACACTGGCTAATGTCTATGTTGGGTGATGTGTGCATGTCAGTGTGGCTGGGTCTATGCAGTGTGTGTGCCTGGGTAGTGACACTGGCTAATGTCTATGTTGGGTGTTGTATGTATGTCAGTGTGGCTGGGTCTTTGCAGTGTGTGTGGCTGGGTAGTGACACTGGCTAATGTCTATGTTGGGTGATGTATGTATGTCAGTGTGGCTGGGTCTATGCAGTGTGTGTGGCTGGGTAGTGACACTGGCTAATGTCTATGTTGGGTGATGTGTGCATGTCAGTGTGGCTGGGTCTATGCAGTGTGTGTGCCTGGGTAGTGACGCTGGCTAATGTCTATGTTGGGTGATGTGTGCATGTCAGTGTGGCTGGGCCTATGCAGTGTGTGTGCCTGGGTAGTGACACTGGCTAATGTCTATGTTGGGTGATGTGTGCATGTCAGTGTGGCTGGGTCTATGCAGTGTGTGTGCCTAGATAGTAACACTGGCTAATGTCTATGTTGGGTGACGTGTGCATGTCACTGTGGCTGGGTCTATGCAGTGTATCTGGGTAGTGACAATGGCTAATGTCTATGTTGGGTGATGTGTGCATGTCACTGTGGCTGGGTCTATGCAGTGTGTGTATCTGGGTAGTGACACTGGCTAATGTCTATGTTGGGTGATGTGAGCATGTCAGTGTGGCAAGTTCTATGCAGTGTGTGTATCTGGGTAGTGACACTGGCTAATGTCTATGTTGGGTGATGTGAGCATGTCAGTGTGGCTAGGTCTATGCAGTGTGTGTATCTGGGTAGTGACGCTGGCTAATGTCTATGTTGGGTGATGTGAGCATGTCAGTGTGGCTGGGTCTATGCAGTGTGTGTATGTGGGTAGTAACACTGGCTGATGTCTATGTTGGGTGATGTGTGCATGTCAGTGTCGCTAGGTCTATGCAGTGTGTGTATCTGGGTAGTGACACTGGCTAATGTCTATGTTGGGTGATGTGTGCATGTCACTGTGGCTGGGTCTATGCAGTGTGTGTATCTGGGTAGTGACACTGGCTAAAGTCTATGTTGGGTGATGTATGTATGTCACTGTGGCTGGGTCTATGCAGTGTGTGTGCCTGGGTAGTGACACTGGCTAATGTCTATGTTGGGTGATGTGTGCATGTCACTGTGGCTGGGTCTATGCAGTGTGTATGGAGGCAGTGTGTGGGTATCATGCCTGGGTTGTGACACTGGCTAATGTCTATGTTGGGTGATGTGTGCATGTCAGTGTGCCTGGGTCTATGCAGTGTGTGTGCCTGGGTAGTGACACTGGCTAATGTCTATGTTGGGTGATGTGTGCATGTCACTGTGGCTGGGTCTATGCAGTGTGTGCCTAGGTAGTGACGCTGGCTAATGTCTATGTTGGGTGATGTGTGCATGTCACTGTGGCTGGGTCTATGCAGTGTGTGTGCCTGGGTAGTGACACTGGCTAATGTCTATGTTGGGTGATGTGTGCATGTCAGTATGGCTGGGCCTATGCAGTGTGTGTATCTGGGTAGTGATAATGGCTAATGTCTATGTTGGGATATGTGTGCATGTCAGTGTGGCTGGGTCTATGCAGTGTGTGAATCTGGGTAGTGACGCTGGCTAATGTCTATGTTGGGTGATGTGTGCATGTCAGTGTGGCTGGGTCTATGCAGTGTGTGTGCCTGGGTAGTGACACTGGCTAATGTCTATGTTGGGTGATGTATGTATGTCAGTGTGGCTGGGTCTATGCAGTGTGTGTGCCTGGGTAGTGACACTGGCTAATGTCTATGTTGGGTGATGTATGTATGTCAGTGTGGCTGGGTCTATGCAGTGTGTGTATCTGGGTAGTAACACTGGCTAATGTCTATGTTGGGTGATGTGTGGCTGGGTCTATGCAGTGTGTGTGCCTGGGTAGTGACACTGGCTAATGTCTATGTTGGGTGATGTGTGCATGTCACTGTGGCTGGGTCTATGCAGTGTGTGTATCTGGGTAGTGACACTGGCTAATGTCTATGTTGGGTGGTGTGTGCATGTCAGTGTGGCTGGGTCTATGCAGTGTGTGTGGCTGGGTAGTCACACTGGCTGATGTCTATGTTGGGTGATGTGTGCATGTCAGTGTGGCTGGGTCTATGCAGTGTGTGTATCTGGGTAGTGACACTGGCTAATGTCTATGCTGGGTGATGTGTGCATGTCAGTGTGGCTGGGTCTATGCAGTGTGTGTATCTGGGTAGTGACACTGGCTAATGTCTATGTTGGGTGATGTGTGCATGTCAGTGTGGCTGGGTCTATGCAGTGTGTGTATCTGGGTAGTGACACTGGCTAATGTCTATGTTGGGTGATGTGTGCATGTCAGTGTGGCTGGGTCTATGCAGTGTGTGTATCTGGGTAGTGACACTGGCTAATGTCTATGTTGGGTGATGTGTGCATGTCAGTGTGGTTGGGTCTATGCAGTGTGTGTATGTGGGTAGTAACACTGGCTAATGTCTATGTTGGGTGATGTGTGCATGTCAGTGTGGCTGGGTCTATGCAGTGTGTGTGCCTAGATAGTAACACTGGCTAATGTCTATGTTGGGTGATGTGTGCATGTCACTGTGGCTGGGTCTATGCAGTGTGTGTGCCTGGGTAGTGACACTGGATAATGTCTATGTTGTGTGACGTCTGCATGTCACTGTGGCTGGGTCTATGCAGTGTATCTGGGTAGTGACAATGGCTAATGTCTATGTTGGGTGATGTGTGCATGTCACTGGCTGGGTCTATGCAGTGTGTGTATCTGGGTAGTGACACTGGCTAATGTCTATGTTGGGTGATGTGTGCTTGTCACTGTGGCTTGGTCTATGCAGTGTGTGTATCTGGGTAGTGACACTGGCTAATGTCTATGTTGGGTGATGTGTGCATGTCAGTGTGGCTGGGTCTATGCAGTGTGTGTATCTGGGTAGTGACACTGGCTAATGTCTATGTTGGGTGATGTGTGCATGTCAGTGTGGCTGGGTCTGCAGTGTGTGTATGTGGGTAGTAACACTGGCTAATGTCTATGTTGGGTGATGTGTGCATGTCACTGTGGCTGGGTCTATGCAGTGTGTGTATCTGGGTTGTGACACTGGCTGATGTCTATGTTGGGTGATGTGTGCATGTCAGTGTGGCTGGGTCTATGCAGTGTGTGTATCTGGGTAGTTACACTGGCTAATGTTTATGTTGGGTGATGTGTGCATGTCAGTGTGGCTGGGTCTATGCAGTGTGAGTGCCTGGGTAGTGACGCTGGCTAATGTCTATGTTGGGTGATGTGTGCATGTCAGTGTGGTAGGGCCTATGCAGTGTGTGTACCTGGGTAGTGACACTGGCTAATGTCTATGTTGGGTGATGTGTGCATGTCAGTGTGGCTGGGTCTATGCAGTGTGTGTGACTGGGTAGTGACACTGGCTAATGTCTATGTTGGGTGATGTGTGCATGTCAGTGTGGCTGGGTCTATGCAGTGTGTGTATCTGAGTAGTGACACTGGCTAATGTCTATGTTGGGTGATGTGTGCATGTGAGTGTGGCTGGGTCTATGCAATGTGTGTGCCTGGGTAGTGACACTGGCTAATGTCTATGTTGGGTGATGTGTGCATGACACTGTGGCTCGGTCTATGCAGTGTGTGTGTACCTGGGTAGTGACACTGGCTAATGTTTATGTTGGGTGATGTGTGCATGTCAGTGTGGCTGGGTCTATGCAGCGTGTGTATCTGGGTAGTGACACTGGCTAATGTCTATGTTGGGTGATGTGTGCATGTCAGTGTGGCTGGGCCTATACAGTGTGTGTATCTGGGTAGTGACACAGGCTAATGTCTATGTTGGGTGATGTGTGCATGTCAGTGTGGCTGGGTCTATGCAGTGTGTGTATCTGGGTAGTGACACTGGCTAATGTCTATGTTGGGTGATGTGTGCATGTCAGTGTGGCTGGGTCTATGCAGTGTGTGTATCTGGGTAGTGACACTGGCTAATGTCTATGTTGGGTGATGTGTGCATGTCAGTGTGGCTGGGTCTGCAGTGTGTGTATGTGGGTAGTAACACTGGCTAATGTCTATGTTGGGTGATGTGTGCATGTCACTGTGGCTGGGTCTATGCAGTGTGTGTATCTGGGTTGTGACACTGGCTGATGTCTATGTTGGGTGATGTGTGCATGTCAGTGTGGCTGGGTCTATGCAGTGTGTGTATCTGGGTAGTTACACTGGCTAATGTTTATGTTGGGTGATGTGTGCATGTCAGTGTGGCTGGGTCTATGCAGTGTGAGTGCCTGGGTAGTGACGCTGGCTAATGTCTATGTTGGGTGATGTGTGCATGTCAGTGTGGTAGGGCCTATGCAGTGTGTGTGACTGGGTAGTGACACTGGCTAATGTCTATGTTGGGTGATGTGTGCATGTCAGTGTGGCTGGGTCTATGCAGTGTGTGTATCTGAGTAGTGACACTGGCTAATGTCTATGTTGGGTGATGTGTGCATGTGAGTGTGGCTGGGTCTATGCAATGTGTGTGCCTGGGTAGTGACACTGGCTAATGTCTATGTTGGGTGATGTGTGCATGACACTGTGGCTCGGTCTATGCAGTGTGTGTGTACCTGGGTAGTGACACTGGCTAATGTTTATGTTGGGTGATGTGTGCATGTCAGTGTGGCTGGGTCCTTGCAGCGTGTGTATCTGGGTAGTGACACTGGCTAATGTCTATGTTGGGTGATGTGTGCATGTCAGTGTGGCTGGGCCTATACAGTGTGTGTATCTGGGTAGTGACACAGGCTAATGTCTATGTTGGGTGATGTGTGCATGTCAGTGTGGCTGGGTCTATGCAGTGTGTGTATCTGGGTAGTGATACTGGCTAATGTCTATGTTGGGTGATGTGTGCATGTCAGTGTGGCTGGGTCTATGCAGTGTGTGTGTCTGGGTAGTGATGCTGGCTAATGTCTATGTTGGGTGATGTGAGCATGTCAGTGTGGCTGGGTCTATGCAGTGTGTGTATCTGGGTAGTGACACTGGCTAATGTCTATGTTGGGTGATGTGAGCATGTCAGTGTGGCTAGGTCTATGCAGTGTGTGTATCTGGGTAGTGACACTGGCTAATGTCTATGTTGGGTGATGTGAGCATGTCAGTGTGGCTAGGTCTATGCAGTGTGTGTATCTGGGTAGTGACGCTGGCTAATGTCTATGTTGGGTGATGTGAGCATGTCAGTGTGGCTGGGTCTATGCAATGTGTGTATGTGGGTAGTAACACTGGCTGATGTCTATGTTGGGTGATGTGTGCATGTCAATGTCGCTAGGTCTATGCAGTGTGTGTATCTGGGTAGTGACACTGGCTAATGTCTATGTTGGGTGATGTGTGCATGTCACTGTGGCTGGGTCTATGCAGTATGTGTATCTGGGTAGTGACACTGGCTAATGTCTATGTTGGGTGATGTATGTATGTCACTGTGGCTGGGTCTATGCAGTGTGGGTGCCTGGGTAGTGACACTGGCTAATTTCTATGTTGGGTGATGTGTGCATGTCTCTGTGGCTGGGTTCATGCAGTGTGTGTATCTGGGTAGTGACACTGGCTAATGTCTATGTTGGGTGATGTGTGCATGTCAGTGTGACTTGGTCTATGCAGTGTGTGTGCCTGGGTAGTGACACTGGCTAATGTCTATGTTGGGTGATGTGTGCATGTCACTGTGGCTGGGTCTATGCAGTGTGTGTATCTGGGTAGTCACACTGGCTAATGTGTATGTTGGGTGATGTGTGCATGTCACTGTGGCTGGGTCTATGCAGTGTGTGTATCTGGGT
The DNA here is from genome assembly GCA_031769625.1 of Taudactylus pleione. Lineage (NCBI taxonomy): Eukaryota > Metazoa > Chordata > Amphibia > Anura > Myobatrachidae > Taudactylus > Taudactylus pleione. The sequence goes on from JAUIMM010001710.1 coordinate 813,633, forward strand.
AGTCACACTGGCTAATGTCTATGTTGGGTGATGTGTGCATGTCAGTGTGGCTTGGTGTATGCAGTGTATCTGGGTAGTGACACTGGCTAATGTCTATGTTGGGTGATGTGTGGCTGGGTCTATGCAGTGTGTGTATCTGGGTAGTCACACTGGCTAATGTCTATGTTGGGTGATGTGTGCATGTCACTGTGGCTGGGTCTATGCAGTGTATCTGGGTAGTGACACTGGCTAATGTCTATGTTGGGTGATGTGTGCATGTCACTGTGGCTGGGTCTATGCAGTGTGTGTATCTGGGTAGTGACACTGGCTAATGTCTTTGTTGGGTGATGTGTGGCTGGGTCTATGCAGTGTGTGTATCTGGGTAGTCACACTGGCTAAAGTCTATGTTGGGTGATGTGTGCATGTCACTGGCTGGGTCTATGCAGTGTATCTGGGTAGTGACACTGGCTAATGTCTATGTTGGGTGATGTGTGCATGTCAGTGTGGCTGGGTCTATGCAGTGTGTGTATGTGGGTAGTAACACTGGCTGATGTCTATGTTGGGTGATGTGTGCATGTCAGTGTCGCTAGGTCTATGCAGTGTGTGTATCTGGGTAGTGACACTGGCTAATGTCTATGTTGGGTGATGTGTGCATGTCACTGTGGCTGGGTCTATGCAGTATGTGTATCTGGGTAATGACACTGGCTAATGTCTATGTTGGGTGATGTATGTATGTCACTGTGGCTGGGTCTATGCAGTGTGGGTGCCTGGGTAGTGACACTGGCTAATGTCTATGTTGGGTGATGTGTGCATGTCTCTGTGGCTGGGTTCATGCAGTGTGTGTATCTGGGTAGTGACACTGGCTAATGTCTATGTTGGGTGATGTGTGCATGTCAGTGTGACTTGGTCTATGCAGTGTGTGTGCCTGGGTAGTGACACTGGCTAATGTCTATGTTGGGTGATGTGTGCATGTCACTGTGGCTGGGTCTATGCAGTGTGTGTATCTGGGTAGTCACACTGGCTAATGTCTATGTTGGGTGATGTGTGCATGTCACCGTGGCTGGGTCTATGCAGTGTGTGTATCTGGGTAGTCACACTGGCTAATGTCTATGTTGGGTGATGTGTGCATGTCAGTGTGGCTTGGTGTATGCAGTGTATCTGGGTAGTGACACTGGCTAATGTCTATGTTGGGTGATGTGTGGCTGGGTCTATGCAGTGTGTGTATCTGGGTAGTCACACTGGCTAATGTCTATGTTGGGTGATGTGTGCATGTCACTGTGGCTGGGTCTATGCAGTGTATCTGGGTAGTGACACTGGCTAATGTCTATGTTGGGTGATGTGTGCATGTCACTGTGGCTGGGTCTATGCAGTGTGTGTATCTGGGTAGTGACACTGGCTAATGTCTTTGTTGGGTGATGTGTGGCTGGGTCTATGCAGTGTGTGTATCTGGGTAGTCACACTGGCTAAAGTCTATGTTGGGTGATGTGTGCATGTCACTGTGGCTGGGTCTATGCAGTGTATCTGGGTAGTGACACTGGCTAATGTCTATGTTGGGTGATGTGTGCATGTCAGTGTGGCTGGGTCTATGCAGTGTGTGTATCTGGGTAGTGACACTGGCTTATGTCTATGTTGGGTGATGTGTGCATGTCAGTGTGGCTGGGCCTATGCAGTGTGTGTGCCTGGGTAGTGACACTGGCTAATGTCTATGTTGGGTGATGTGTGCATGTCAGTGTGGCTGGGTCTATGCAGTGTGTGTATCTGGATAGTGACACTGGCTAATGTCTATGTTGGGTGATGTGTGCATGTCAGTGTGGCTGGGTCTATGCAGTGTGTGTGCCTGGGTAGTGACACTGGCTAATGTCTATGTTGGGTGTTGTATGTATGTCAGTGTGGCTGGGTCTTTGCAGTGTGTGTGGCTGGGTAGTGACACTGGCTAATGTCTATGTTGGGTGATGTATGTATGTCAGTGTGGCTGGGTCTATGCAGTGTGTGTGGCTGGGTAGTGACACTGGCTAATGTCTATGTTGGGTGATGTGTGCATGTCAGTGTGGCTGGGTCTATGCAGTGTGTGTGCCTGGGTAGTGACGCTGGCTAATGTCTATGTTGGGTGATGTGTGCATGTCAGTGTGGCTGGGCCTATGCAGTGTGTGTGCCTGGGTAGTGACACTGGCTAATGTCTATGTTGGGTGATGTGTGCATGTCAGTGTGGCTGGGTCTATGCAGTGTGTGTGCCTAGATAGTAACACTGGCTAATGTCTATGTTGGGTGACGTGTGCATGTCACTGTGGCTGGGTCTATGCAGTGTATCTGGGTAGTGACAATGGCTAATGTCTATGTTGGGTGATGTGTGCATGTCACTGTGGCTGGGTCTATGCAGTGTGTGTATCTGGGTAGTGACACTGGCTAATGTCTATGTTGGGTGATGTGAGCATGTCAGTGTGGCAAGTTCTATGCAGTGTGTGTATCTGGGTAGTGACACTGGCTAATGTCTATGTTGGGTGATGTGAGCATGTCAGTGTGGCTAGGTCTATGCAGTGTGTGTATCTGGGTAGTGACGCTGGCTAATGTCTATGTTGGGTGATGTGAGCATGTCAGTGTGGCTGGGTCTATGCAGTGTGTGTATGTGGGTAGTAACACTGGCTGATGTCTATGTTGGGTGATGTGTGCATGTCAGTGTCGCTAGGTCTATGCAGTGTGTGTATCTGGGTAGTGACACTGGCTAATGTCTATGTTGGGTGATGTGTGCATGTCACTGTGGCTGGGTCTATGCAGTGTGTGTATCTGGGTAGTGACACTGGCTAAAGTCTATGTTGGGTGATGTATGTATGTCACTGTGGCTGGGTCTATGCAGTGTGTGTGCCTGGGTAGTGACACTGGCTAATGTCTATGTTGGGTGATGTGTGCATGTCACTGTGACTTGGTCTATGCAGTGTGTGTGCCTGGGTAGTGACACTGGCTAATGTCTATGTTGGGTGATGTGTGCATGTCACTGTGGCTGGGTCTATGCAGTGTGTGTATCTGGGTAGTCACACTGGCTAATGTCTATGTTGGGTGATGTGTGCATGTCACTGTGGCTGGGTCTATGCAGTGTGTGTATCTGGGTAGTCACACTGGCTAATGTCTATGTTGGGTGATGTGTGCATGTCAGTGTGGCTGGGTCTATGCAGTGTATCTGGGTAGTGACACTGGCTAATGTCTATGTTGGGTGATGTTTGGCTGGGTCTATGCAGTGTGTGTATCTGGGTAGTCACACTGGCTAATGTCTATGTTGGGTGATGTGTGCATGTCACTGTGGCTGGGTCTATGCAGTGTATCTGGGTAGTGACACTGGCTAATGTCTATGTTGGGTGATGTGTGCATGTCACTGTGGCTGGGTCTATGCAGTGTGTGTATCTGGGTAGTGACACTGGCTAATGTCTATGTTGGGTCTATGCAGTGTGTGTATCTGGGTAGTCACACTGGCTAATGTCTATGTTGGGTGATGTGTGCATGTCAGTGTGGCTGGGTCTATGCAGTGTGTGTATGTGGGTAGTAACACTGGCTGATGTCTATGTTGGGTGATGTGTGCATGTCAGTGTCGCTAGGTCTATGCAGTGTGTGTATCTGGGTAGTGACACTGGCTAATGTCTATGTTGGGTGATGTGTGCATGTCACTGTGGCTGGGTCTATGCAGTATGTGTATCTGGGTAGTGACACTGGCTAATGTCTATGTTGGGTGATGTATGTATGTCACTGTGGCTGGGTCTATGCAGTGTGGGTGCCTGGGTAGTGACACTGGCTAATGTCTATGTTGGGTGATGTGTGCATGTCTCTGTGGCTGGGTTCATGCAGTGTGTGTATCTGGGTAGTGACACTGGCTAATGTCTATGTTGGGTGATGTGTGCATGTCAGTGTGACTTGGTCTATGCAGTGTGTGTGCCTGGGTAGTGACACTGGCTAATGTCTATGTTGGGTGATGTGTGCATGTCACTGTGGCTGGGTCTATGCAGTGTGTGTATCTGGGTAGTCACACTGGCTAATGTCTATGTTGGGTGATGTGTGCATGTCACCGTGGCTGGGTCTATGCAGTGTGTGTATCTGGGTAGTCACACTGGCTAATGTCTATGTTGGGTGATGTGTGCATGTCAGTGTGGCTTGGTGTATGCAGTGTATCTGGGTAGTGACACTGGCTAATGTCTATGTTGGGTGATGTGTGCATGTCACTGTGGCTGGGTCTATGCAGTGTGTGTATCTGGGTAGTGACACTGGCTAATGTCTTTGTTGGGTGATGTGTGGCTGGGTCTATGCAGTGTGTGTATCTGGGTAGTCACACTGGCTAAAGTCTATGTTGGGTGATGTGTGCATGTCACTGTGGCTGGGTCTATGCAGTGTATCTGGGTAGTGACACTGGCTAATGTCTATGTTGGGTGATGTGTGCATGTCAGTGTGGCTGGGTCTATGCAGTGTGTGTATCTGGGTAGTGACACTGGCTAATGTCTATGTTGGGTGATGTGTGCATGTCAGTGTGGCTGGGCCTATGCAGTGTGTGTGCCTGGGTAGTGACACTGGCTAATGTCTATGTTGGGTGATGTGTGCATGTCAGTGTGGCTGGGTCTATGCAGTGTGTGTATCTGGATAGTGACACTGGCTAATGTCTATGTTGGGTGATGTGTGCATGTCAGTGTGGCTGGGTCTATGCAGTGTGTGTGCCTGGGTAGTGACACTGGCTAATGTCTATGTTGGGTGTTGTATGTATGTCCCTGTGGCTGGGTCTATGCAGTGTATCTGGGTAGTGACAATGGCTAATGTCTATGTTGGGTGATGTGTGCATGTCACTGTGGCTGGGTCTATGCAGTGTGTGTGGCTGGGTAGTGACACTGGCTAATGTCTATGTTGGGTGATGTGTGCATGTCAGTGTGGCTGGGTCTATGCAGTGTGTGTGCCTGGGTAGTGACGCTGGCTAATGTCTATGTTGGGTGATGTGTGCATGTCAGTGTGGCTGGGCCTATGCAGTGTGTGTGCCTGGGTAGTGACGCTGGCTAATGTCTATGTTGGGTGATGTGTGCATGTCAGTGTGGCTGGGTCTATGCAGTGTGTGTATGTGGGTAGTAACACTGGCTGATGTCTATGTTGGGTGATGTGTGCATGTCAGTGTCGCTAGGTCTATGCAGTGTGTGTATCTGGGTAGTGACACTGGCTAATGTCTATGTTGGGTGATGTGTGCATGTCACTGTGGCTGGGTCTATGCAGTGTGTGTATCTGGGTAGTGACACTGGCTAAAGTCTATGTTGGGTGATGTATGTATGTCACTGTGGCTGGGTCTATGCAGTGTGTGTGCCTGGGTAGTGACACTGGCTAATGTCTATGTTGGGTGATGTGTGCATGTCACTGTGACTTGGTCTATGCAGTGTGTGTGCCTGGGTAGTGACACTGGCTAATGTCTATGTTGGGTGATGTGTGCATGTCACTGTGGCTGGGTCTATGCAGTGTGTGTATCTGGGTAGTCACACTGGCTAATGTCTATGTTGGGTGATGTGTGCATGTCACTGTGGCTGGGTCTATGCAGTGTGTGTATCTGGGTAGTCACACTGGCTAATGTCTATGTTGGGTGATGTGTGCATGTCAGTGTGGCTGGGTCTATGCAGTGTATCTGGGTAGTGACACTGGCTAATGTCTATGTTGGGTGATGTTTGGCTGGGTCTATGCAGTGTGTGTATCTGGGTATTGACACTGCCTAATGTCTATGTTGGGTGATGTGTGCATGTCACTGTGGCTGGGTCTATGCAGTGTGTGTATCTGGGTAGTGACACTGGCTAATGTCTATGTTGGGTGATGTGTGGCTGGGTCTATGCAGTGTGTGTATCTGGGTAGTCACACTGGCTAATGTCTATGTTGGGTGATGTGTGCATGTCAGTGTGGCTGGGTCTATGCAGTGTGTGTATCTGGGTAGTGACACTGGCTAATGTCTATGTTGGGTGATGTGTGCATGTCAGTGTGGCTGGGTCTATGCAGTGTGTGTGCCTAGATAGTAACACTAGCTGATGTCTATGTTGGGTGATGTGTGCATGTCACTGTGGCTGGGTCTGTGCAGTGTGTGTGCCTGGGTAGTGACACTGGCTAATGTCTATGTTGGGTGATGTGTGCATGTCAGTGTGGCTGGGTCTATGCAGTGTGTGTGGCTGGGCAGTGACACTGGCTAATGTCTATGTTGGGTGATGTTTGTATGTCAGTGTGGCTTGGCCTATGCAGTGTGTGTATCTGGGTATTGACACTGGCTAATGTCTATGTTGGGTGATGTGTGCATGTCACTGTGGCTGGGTCTATGCAGTGTGTGTTTCTGGGTAGTGACACTGGCTGATGTCTATGTTGGGTGATGTGTGCATGTCACTGTGGCTGGGTCTATGCAGTGTGTGTGCCTCTGTAGTGACACTGGCTAATGTTTATGTTGGGTGATGTGTGTATGTCAGTGTGGCTGGGTCTATGCAGTGTGTGGGTATCATGCCTGGGTAGTGACACTGGCTAATGTCTATGTTGGGTGATGTGTGCATGTCACTGTGGCTGGGCCTATGCAGTGTGTGTGACTGGGTAGTGGCACTGGCTAATGTCTATGTTGGGTGATGTGTGCATGTCTCTGTGGCTGGGTCTATGCAGTGTGTGTATCTGGGTAGTGACACTGGCTAATGACTATGTTTGGGTGATGTGTGCATGTCAGTGTGGCTGGGCCTATGCAGTGTGTGTATCTGGGTAGTGACGCTGGCTAATGTCTATGTTGGGTGATGTGAGCATGTCAGTGTGGCTGGGTCTATGCAGTGTGTGTATGTGGGTAGTAACACTGGCTGATGTCTATGTTGGGTGATGTGTGCATGTCAGTGTCGCTAGGTCTATGCAGTGTGTGTATCTGGGTTGTGACACTGGCTAATGTTTATGTTGGGTGATGTGTGTATGTCACTGTGGCTGGGTCTATGCAGTGTGTGTGCCTGGGTAGTGACACTGGCTAATGTCTATGTTGGGTGATGTGTGCATGTCAGTGTGGCTGGGTCTATGCAGTTTGTGTATCTGGGTAGTGACACTGGCTAATGTCTATGTTGGGTGATGTGTGCATGTCACTGTGGCTGGGTCTATGCAGTGTGTGTGACTGGATTGTGACACTGGCTAATGTCTATGTTGGGTGATGTGTGCATGTCACTGTGGCTGGGTCTATGCAGTGTGTTATGTGAGGGCAGTGTGTGTGTGTATGTATGGGCAGTGTGTGTGTGTATGTGTGGGCAGTGTGTGTGTATGTGTGGGCAGTGTGTGTGTGTGTGAGGGCAGTGTGTGGGCAGTGTGTGTGTGTGAGGACTGTGTGTATGTGAGGGCACTGTGTGTGTATGTGTGGGCAGTGTGTGTATGTGAGAGCAGTTTGTGTGTATGTGAGAGCAGTTTGTGTGTATGTGAGAGCAGTGTGTGTATGTGAGGGCAGTGTGTGTATGTGAGGGCAGGGTGTGTGTGTGAGGGCAGGGTGTGTGTGTGAGGGCAGTGTGTGTATGTGAGGGCAGTGTGTGTGTATGTGAGGGCAGTGTGTGTATGTGTGGTCAGTGTGTGTGTGTGTGAGGGCAGTGTGTGTGTATGTGAGGGCAGTGTGTGTGTATGTGAGGGCAGTGTGTGTGTATGTGAGGGCAATGTGTGTGTGAGGACTGTGTGTATGTGAGGGCAGTGACACTCTTTGCTGGGTCTTTGCTGTGTGTGATATTTTATCCATATAACAAGAGTCCTATTTGCTGTTTGTACATTTATCTTTCTAATAAAATTATCTCTCTTTGCGAATTGAAATGAAATAACTGAACATCCTGACCTGACTAATAGGGGTAAATTTACTAAGCAAATAACCCTGCTGGCCAGCCAAAGTCGTTTTGTAGTGATCCCCCACGTAAAGGTGCAGTCGTAGACTCTGAAGGACCATGGGTGGAAGTATCTAGGATCACTGGCATTCTTCAGTCTTCCTTAGCATCCCTAGGGGTTTCTGCAGTCACACAGTCCGGAAAGAGGCGATGTCATAACATACTATGATGTAAGATTTTCCTCCATTCATCGCCATCTGGGTACATTACACTGGCCACTTACACCAGTCCTTCAGGAGCCTCTTGATTGTCTAGAGCAATACTTCCCAGCTCTCCAACAGTTTACCACTCTTCACTTATACCAGGACCTGTTGTTCCACTATAAATGGTTCAGTCTCAGCTGATCCTGTATGAGAGTGTACCCGGGACCCAATGTGCTTTTCTGCCAACTCATGAGTGGTCTTCAGCTGTTGCCGATTCTCCTCCACCGTTCTCTTCCTCATTCCAGTACAATTACAGATTCTTTGCCACATGACGTGATTGTCCAAACAACAATAAGTAGGGAGAGGAGAGCACGCCCTGATGGCAACCAAATTAGACGCGCCCCTGAGTGGCTCTGAAGCCTGAATTTTAAACCCACTTATATTAGTCTTTAAAGCCCTATGTTGCCCATCTCTAAACCCACATCATCTGGTCTCCTGGCTTTACCCTGTTACAGCTTCATAGTGCTACAAACCACAGCTGACACCCAAAGATCCATGGCCTCCTACACTGTGAGGCCTGCAAGCCTTTCCTTGACAGTCGTCCTCTTCCCCCTGGATGCGCTGAGTCCTTGGCGCTAGCGGGCCCTGGCAGCTCTACTTGACTGGAGTGTTCATCATTCCAGTTTCTGTGGTAGCCCTCCTGTTTCTGTGCGCGGCCTTACCTGAAGAGGCTTTACCATCCGTTTACTGTGTGCCACACATCGGATCTGCAGCTGCTCCTGTCATGAAGGCTGTAGGGGGGGTCCATTCTGATGCCTGTGGCTCCCTGGGAAGTTTATGGTGCATATTGGACTGTCAGTGCCAAGAAGACCTGAGGTGCTGTTCTGTCTTGGATTCTTCCGGTGCTCTGTTGGAGGCTGCCCGTCACACATTGCATCATGTTCTGGTGCTCCCCACCTACCCGAGAAACCTTCACGGCGACCTGACCACTGTACACAGGTTTTTCTTGGCATCTGCTGGACTCTGCTGACACATCGTGGTGCCTCCCTGCATTCTACAATCGTCTCGGCCTTTTACCAGTTTCTTTGGACCCTGTACAGCTCCTGTTCATTTGGGCAGCACTCTTTTCCTGTAATCGTGCGCATCTATGTTTCCCTGTACAGCTCTGTGCCACTGAGGACATTTATTTTGGGATGCTGTTTTTTTCATTTGTTTTTTTGTCCCTTAGAAGCCCTCCCGAATAGTTTTTTTTTTTTTTTTAATTCCCTGATGCCTGTATTATATTTTTATTTTTCTCTCGATACCATGCAGAAGAGTTCACTTTAATCTAAGAAGGGATTGCAGTCCAGCCAGGAAGTGCCTCCACAATCCCCTTCTTCCTCTATTTATGGATGCTGATATGGATCACACTTGCGGGTTGGTTACTAAATCTGATATGAAGAATAGTTTTGGTACAAAGTCACTGCTGACCTCCAACAAAAGTGATTGGGGAGGCTCATAAGGATGTTTCTGATTTGTTACAACAGATGGAGGCTACAGGATCTAAACTGAATGCTGATTTTATACTTCTTGCTGATGCTCTTTACAAAATTAACTGCCTTCACCACCAAGAATGAGACATAAGACCTTGAGAACTGTCAAAGGAGCAACAACCTTAGACTTGGTGGAAACCCTGAGTCGGTTGTCACTTCTGGTTTTGAATGCTATCTGCTGCAGCTCAGCAGGCACTGCCTTCTAGAAGTGCGGTCTCTGACCTCCCCCATCCCTTAGGGATGTTCTTTTTACATTTTCATATGAGTGCCTAACATGATCCTGTGCAAGGAGAACCAATTTGACATGACCCTGAGGAAGCCCTGTGATGGGGAGAAACTAGTTGGTGAGAGAAGCGCACACAGAAGCCGTGCGATCCAGCGGTTACCTTCGCATGCCACCTTGCCGACAGAGCCCGGCTAAAGAGAGGAAGCATCGGCTGCTAGTCACGGAGCACCGTGGCTCACCAAGCGGACCCAAAAGCTGGAGTCTTCTGTTTGACCAGATTTTGCACAAGGGTCCTTATGCATGCACACAGCGATAAGCAAAGAAAGGAGACGGCACTTTGTGAAATGACATATATGAATAAAGATCTCTTTTTGCTCCTTTAAGTAATGTAGAACATTCAAACTCGAGTTACTGCAAAAACAATAACTGGGTAATTCCTCAGGTGTTACACTGCATCAAAATATAGTGATCTATCACCGGAGGGATTACCCAGTTATTGTTTTTTGACGTTTCTTTGTTTTAAACTTTTTGGAATAAATATATATGAAGAATACTACTTTGTATGGTGCCTATGAATTCTCCTCCTATAAAAGTTGAAGCCTAAAGAAACCTTTTGCGGAACGCCTGTACTTACATTCAGGTGAGCTTGGTTCCATTTGGGACATTGTCTATGTCGATATATGCTTGCTAGACTACATGAGGTGAATACTAGAGATACCTTTCAGTGAACACATTTCTTTGTGATCAGGTGAGTGGAGAATAATATCTCCACCTACAAAAAAACAGAATATAGACCGATTGTGATATAACAGTGTCTTTCTCTTATGGGGCTGGTGTAATTCAACAGCCACATTCAGACGTGAACCCCCAAAGGACAGTGTCATTGGAACCGCTCATATTTCTGTGTATCTGAAGGTGTGGTGCTCCAGAGCGTGAACTAGGCTGCATTACGGGAGCGCAGGATATTTGAACATTTTTGTTATTAGATAAAGTCTCATGCCTATCAAGAGTTACGGGCTTAGCACCTGAAATTGTTATGCACCTCAGACCCAGCACCCGAACTTAGGGTCCTTATGGGCCTAGTACTCCCTGGTGGTCCAGGGGGTTATAGGTAAGTAGAGAGGTCCCAAGGACACCGACCTGGTCTAAAGGGAAAGACTTCATGGAAAGCATTGTATAGCTCTCTCGCTTCCCACCACTGCCGACCTCTCCAGTCCTCCGCTTCTCTCTTGAATTTCATCACTAGTCACTGTCATTACTGCTTAGGTGCCACCTCAGAGTCTTCTTGCTGCTGCTGGTCTCAGCTCTCTCCAAACTCACAGCTTGCGGATCTGCTGACAACTGGCAGTGCCTTCTATCGCACACCAGGGGTTCCATGCTTGAAATTGGAGGCACTGATTGGCTGAGTTTGAATGCCTTTGGGTTCAAGCTTGCCATTGCACTACAAAAGGAAAAACCTGCATGTCTCACACAATGATATTCTCCAGATCTGACATCCACAGGGATGAGTAAGAGACAAACAGCTCCATCTGCTGGGCTACCCAGTCACACTCCAAAAGTTCCCTTCTTTCCTTTCTTCTCCAGTATTGTTTGAGTGTGACCGGTACCAGCCCAAAGTGTTTCACATAAAGTTGTACTAAGCACAAACCTATGGGAATAGGGGTGAGATAAATAATGATTAATGATGGCTTTGCTGTGGGATACTTGGATAACTATTTTATTTCTACCAGATGGACACAATACACGGAAGACCTCGGAGGGGCATCTCGTATGGTATGCAGATTTTAAATTAGAAGATAAGGACATCGCACAAGGGTCTCCAGAAGAAAACCGCATTACCCTAAATATACATCCAACTCTTCTTAGTGCAGATATATCATCTGATCCCTCTAATCTTGAGGAATGTTCTCCTTGTAACTCACATATTGCTGCACATAGTACAGATCATAGCAGTGATACAGTCATTTCATCTGAATGTGGGAAAAGTTTTACACAGAAATCAGATCTTGTTATACATGAGAGACGTCACATAGGTGAGAATCCATTTCCATGTCATGAGTGTGGGAAATGTTTTATACACAAATCTGCTCTTGTTATACATGAGAGAAGTCACACAGGTGAGAGACCATTTCCATGTTCTGAGTGTGGGAAATGTTTTACCCAGAAATCATGTCTTGTTACACATCATAGAAGTCACACAGGTGAGAGGCCATTTCCATGTTCTGAGTGTGGGAAATGTTTTACACGTAAATCAGATCTTGTTGCACATCAAAGATATCACACAGGTGAGAAACCATTTCCATGTTCTGAGTGTGGGAAATGTTTTACACGTAAATCAGAGCTTGTTAGACATCAGAGATGTCACACAGGTGAGAAACCATTTCCATGTTCTGAGTGTGGGAAATGTTTTACAGAGAAAATGTCCCTTATTAGACATCAGACACATCACTCAGGTGAAAAACCATTTATATGTTCTGAGTGTGGGAAATGTTTTACACAGAAATCACATTTTGTTACACATCAGAGAAGTCACACAGGTGAGAAACCATTCCCATGTTCTCAGTGTATGAAATGTTTCACAGATAAAGCTACTCTTTTTAGACACAAAAAATTTCACACAGGTGAGAAGCCATTTCCGTGTTCTGAGTGTGGGAAATGTTTTACACTGAAATCAGATCTTTTTGCACATCAGAGACGTCACACAGGTGAGAAACCATTTCCATGCTCTGAGTGTGGGAAATGTTTTACACACAAATCAGATCTTCTTATACATCTGAGAAGTCACACAGGTGAGAAACCATTTCCATGTTCTGAGTGTGAGAAACGTTTTACACGCAAATCAAATCTTGTTAGACATGAGAGACGTCACACAGGTGAGAATCTATTTCCATGTCCTGAGTGTGGGAAATGTTTTACATGTAAATCAGATCTTGTTAAACATCAGAGAACTCACATGGATGAGAAACCATTTCCGTGTTCTGAGTGTGGGAAAAGATTTACACAGAAATCGGATCTTGTTACACATCAGAGACGTCACACAGGTGAGAAACCATTTCCATGTTCTGAGTGTGGAAAATGTTTTACATGTAAATCAGAGCTTGTTACACATCAGAAAAGTCACACAGTTGAGAAACCATTTTTGTGTTCTGAGTGTGGGAAACGGTTTACAGATAAATCAAATCTTGTTAGACATGAGAGAAGTCACACAGGTGAGAAACCATTTTCATGTTCTGAGTGTGGGAAATATTTTACAAAGAAATCAAATCTCATTATACACCAGAGAAGTCACACAGGTGAGAAACCATTTCTATGTCCTGAGTGTGGGAAAAGTTTTATTCAGAAGTCACAACTCGATAGACATCAGAAAAGTCACACAGGTGAGAACCAGCTATTGCAAGGCATCATAAAGTTCACAGTTTAATTTTCTCTAGTTGATAGACCTGAAATGAGGTTACTCTAATATTTTACATAAAATAACTAATTTGTGTGTATATAGCACCTTTTTCACAATAGGGGGTCAAAGAACTTTGCATATTTGTCTAAGAGTACGCAGCCATCTTGGGCGTGTTCAAAGTATTCTATGTATTCAGTCATGTTGGTCTATGCCACACTGGAGCTTACAATCTAGTTCCATATTACACACCATGTTCCATTTTTTGTCAGAAGCTACTAAAAATTGCAGTTTGTTATGAACTTTGTGAAAGAAAATCAGAATAAGCAGTGGTAATCCACACAAGCATGGAGAGAACATATAAACTCCACACAAATAAAACCTTGGCGGAAATCATACTTCAAACTCCAGTACAGTGATGCAGCAACTCTAACTATGCTATTATGCATAGTAATGGAAATGAGCATAATTACATGTACTGAGCATACTTCAATGGCAATGAGGGGAGCAGATAACACTGGTTTCCATTATTAATAACTGCAAAACGGTAAGCTGCCATAGAGGCAAAGGGGTAGGGGAAAGTCTGATCCAGAGGGAAGGTATATAGCTCTTGCCACTGACTCCTAGATGCACCATGATAGATGGAAAAGGGATGAGCAGCTCCAGGGTAACCACTAGGCAGCCTCAAATATAAGGTAAGAGGGAGGGGTTCACTATATAGTTTCTGTGTGACCCTTTGTCTTCCCTATATATCTGCTGTGCTGTATATGTGACAACCTGCTGCGAGTGTGACCTTATGCACGTGTGAGAACCTGCTGTAAATTACTCTACATGTGAGAACCTGCTGTGAGTGTGAGAGCCTGCTGTAAGTTACCCTACATGTGAGAACCTGCTGCAAGTGTGACCTTATGCATGTGTGAGAGCCTGCTGTAAATTACCCTACATGTGAGAACCTGCTGTAAGTGTGACCTTATGCACGTGTGAGAGCCTGCTGTAATTACCCTACATGTGAGAACCTGCTGTGAGTGAGAGCCTGCTGTAAATTACCCTACATGTGAGAACCTGCTGTAAGTGTGACCTTATGCACATGTGAGAGCCTGCTGTAAATTACCCTACATGTGAGAACCTGCTGTGAGTGAGAGCCTGCTGTAAATTACCCTACATGTGAGAACCTGCTGTGAGTGTGACCTTATGCACGTGTGAGAGCCTGCTGTAAATTACCCTACATGTGAGAACCTGCTGTGAGTGTGACCTTATGCACGTGTGAGAGCCTGCTGTAAATTACCCTACATGTGAGAACCTGCTGTGAGTGTGACCTTATGCACGTGTGAGAGCCTGCTGTAAATTACCCTACATGTGAGAACCTGCTGTGAATGTGAGAGCCTGCTGTAAATTACCCTACATGTGACAACCTGCTGCGAGTGTGACCTTATGCACGTGTGAGAGCCTGCTGTAAATCATCCTACATGTTAGAACCTGCTGCGAGCATGACCTTATGCACATGTGAGAGCCTGCTGTAAATCATCCTACATGTGATAACCTGCTGCGAGTGTGACCTTATGCACATGTGAGAGCCTGCTGTAAATTACCCTACATGTGAGAACCTGCTGTGTGTGAGAGCCTGCTGTAAATTACCCTACATGTGAGAACCTGCTGTGGATGTGAGAGCCTGATGTAAATTACCCTACATGTGAGAACCTGCTGCGAGTGTGACCTTATGCACGTGTGAGAGCCTGCTGTAAATTACCCTACATGTGAGAACCTGCTGTGAGTGTGACCTTATGCACGTGTGAGAGCCTGCTGTAAATTACCCTACATGTGAGAACCTGCTGTGTGTGAGAGCCTGCTGTAAATTACCCTACATGTGAGAACCTGCTGTGAATGTGAGAGCCTGCTGTAAATTACCCTACATGTGAGAACCATGCTGCGAGTGTGACCTTATGCACGTGTGAGAGCCTGTTGTAAATCATCCTACATGTTAGAACCTGCTGCGAGCATGACCTTATGCACATGTGAGCCTGCTGTAAATCATCCTACATGTGATAACCTGCTGTGAGTGTGACCTTATGCACGTGTGAGAAGCTGCTGTAAATTACCCTACATGTGAGAACCTGCTGTGAGTGTGACTTTATGCACGTGTGAGAGCCTGCTGTAAATTACCCTACATGTGAGAACCTGCTGCAAATTACCCTACATGTGAGAACCTGCTGTGAGTGTGAGAACCTGCTGTAAATTACCCTACATGTGAGTACCTGCTGCGAGTGTGACCTTATGCACATGTGAGAGCCTGCTGTAAATCATCCTACATGTGAGAACCTGCTGCGAGTGTTACCTTATGCACGTGTGAGAGCCTGCTGTAAATCATCCTACATGTGAGAACCTGCTGCGAGTGTGACCTTATGCACGTGTGAGAGCCTGCTGTAAATTACCCTACATGTGAGAACCTGCTGTGAGTGTGAGAGCCTGCTGTAAATTACCCTAAATGTGAGAACCTGCTGTGAGTGTGAGAGCCTGCTGTAAATTACCCTACATGTGAGAACCTGCTGTGAGTGTGTGAGCCTGCTGTAAATTACCCTACATGTGAGAACCTGTTGCGAGTGTGACCTTATGCACATGTGAGAGCCTGCTGTAAATCATCCTACATGTGATAACCTGCTGCGAGTGTGACCTTATGCACGTGTGAGAGCCTGCTGTACATTACCCTACATGTGAGAACCTGCTGCGAGTGTGACCTTATGCACGTGTGAGAACCTGCTGTGAGTGTGACCTTATGCACGTGTGAGAGCCTGCTGTAAATTATCCTACATGTGAGAACCTGCTGTGAGTGTGACCTTATGCACGTGTGAGAGCTTGCTGTAAATTACCCTACATGTGAGAACCTGCTGTGAGTGTGACCTTATGCACGTGTGAGAACCTGCTGTGAGTGTGAGCTTATCCACGTGTGAGAGCCTGCTGTAAATTACCCTACATGTGAGAACCTGCTGTGAGTGTGAGAGCCTGCTGTACATTACCCTACATGTGAGAACCTGCTGCGAGTGTGACCTTATGCACGTGTGCGAACCTGCTGTAAATTACCCTACATGTGAGAACCTGCCGTGAGTGTGACCTTATGCATGTGAATGACACTGCATGTGAGATCCTAATGTGTGTGGTCATGTGAGAGCATGCCATGAGTGTGACTTACAAAAGACAACATAAAACGAACATTTTACTCATGTTGAACTTGCAACTTTTACAGTTCTTTAGTGGGCTGAAAGAATATCTATGATTAATCCTATTCACTAGGAACCAGCGACATCACGGATAATACTATCTATCACTTCCCTAGGAACCAGTGACATCACTGATAATGCTATCTATCACTTCCCTAGGAACCAGTGACATCACTGATAATGCTATCTATCACTTCCCTTTGAACCAGTGACATCACTGAGGTACTTTATAAAGCAATTGTGTGGTAAATAATGCCTCCACAATTATATCTGCTTGAGTGGTGTGTCGGTGACAATTGTGCTGTAATTGATGAGAAGCTACAATCTATGTAACACCTTAAACATAATGTTTGTATTTTATAGAATAAACAATGAATAAATAAATGCCTTCTTATTAGGGTACATTCAGTATTGTCCTGTAAAGTCCACACTGGTGTCGTAAGTTTCCAAACCTTTTTGTGAACTCTTGCAGGTGTAGAAGGTAACCACAACTGGGATTCTATTATCGTATTCCACCTACTCACAGGAATATATCTTTTATACAGGCTTGTAATAAAGTAGGATTTGGTGGGAATTTACTACATTTCAATACTAGAAGTCAAATCAAATAATACCCAGAGGCCTGGAAGTTAAATCTGCTCCTAACACAGAGAGTGAGGAGTATAAGAGAGTAGTGAGAGATCTTGGACACTTCTATATTCTCCCTCATCATCATTGTTAGAGAGAGAAGAAGCCTGGACACAGAGGAGATCACCGAGAGTGAGGAGTATAAAAGGGTGGTGAGAGATCTTGGACACTTCTATATTCTCCCTCATCATCATTGTTATAGAGAGAGAAGAAGCCTGGGCACAGGAGATCACAGAGTGAGGAGTACAAGAGATTGGTGATAGATCTTGGATACTTTATTCTCCCTCATCATTGTTAGAGAAGAAGCCCGGATACAGAGGTGATCACAGAGTGAGGAGTATAAGGGAGTGGTGAGAGATATTGGACACTTCTTTATTTTCCCTCATCCTCATTGTTACAGAGAGAAGAAGCCAGGACACAGGAGATCATAGAGAGTGAGGAGTATAAGAGAGAGGTGAGAGATATTGGGCACTTCTATATTCTCCCTCATCCTCATTGTTAGAGAGAGAAGAAGCCAGGACACAGGAGATCACAGAGAGTGAGGAGTATAAGAGAGTGGTGAGAGATATTGGGCACTTCTATATTCTCCCTCATTGTTAGAGAGAAGAAGAAGCCTGGGCACAGGATATCACAGAGAGTGAGGAGTATAAGAGAGTGGTGAGAGATATTGGACACTTCCATATTCTCCCTCATCCTCATTGTTAGAGAGAGAAGAAGCCTGAACACAGGAGATCACAGAGAGTGAGGAGTATAAGAGAGTGGTGAGAGATATTGGGCACTTCTATATTCTCCCTCATCATCATTGTTAGAGAGAGAAGAAGCCAGGACACAGGAGATCACAGAGAGTGAGGAGTATAAGAGAGTGGTGAGAGATATTGGGCACTTCTATATTCTCCCTCATCATCATTGTTAGAGAGAGAAGAAGCCAGGATACAGGAGATCACAGAGAGTGAGGAGTGTGAGAGATCTTGGGCACTTCTATATTATCCCTCATTGTTAGAGAGAAGAAGAAGCCTGGGCACAGGATATCACAGAGAGTGAGGAGTATAAGAGAGTGGTGAGAGATATTGGACACTTCTATATTCTCCCTCATCCTCATTGTTAGAGAGAGAAGAAGCCTGAACACAGGAGATCACAGAGAGTGAGGAGTATAAGAGAGTGGTGAGAGATATTGGGCACTTCTATATTCTCCCTCATCATCATTGTTAGAGAGAGAAGAAGCCAGGACACAGGAGATCACAGAGAGTGAGGAGTATAAGAGAGTGGTGAGAGATCTTGGACACTTCTTCATTCTTCCTCATTACCCTTATTGTTAGAGAGAGAAGAAACCTGGACACACAGGAGATCACAGAGAGTGAGGAGTATAAGAGAGTGGTGAGAGATCTTGGACACTTCTCTCCAACAATGAGGATGAGGGAGAACAAAGTGTCCAAGACCTCTCACCACTCTTATACTCCTCACTCTGTGATCTCCTGTGTCCAGGCTTCTCTCCAACAATGAAGGAGAATAAAGAAGTGCCCAAGATTTCCCACCACTCTTATGTTCCTCACTCTCTGTGATCTCTTGTGTCCAGGCTTCTCTCTCTAACAATGGGGATGAGGGAGAATGAAGAAGTGTCCAAGATCTCTCACCACTCTCTTATACTCCTCACTCTCTGTGTCCAGGCTTCTCTAACAATGAGGATAATGAGGGAAAATAAAGAAGTGCCCAAGATCTCTCACAACTCATACTCCTCACTTTGATCTCTGCGTCCAGGCTTCACCCAACAATGAGGATGAGGGAGAATAAAGAAGAAGCCTGGACACAGGAGATCACAGAGAGTGAGGAGTACAAGAGATTGGTGATAGATCTTGGATACTTTATTCTCCCTCATCATTGTTAGAGAAGAAGCCAGGACACACAGGAGATCACAGAGAGTGAGGAGTATAAGGGAGTAGTGAGATATATTGGACACTTCTATATTCTCCCTCATCCTCATTGTTAGAGAGAGAAGCCAGGACACAGAGGAGATCACAGAGAGTGAGGAGTATAAGAGAGTGGTGAGAGATCTTGTATACTTTATTCTCCCTCATCCTCATTGTTAGAGAGAGAAGAAGCCAGGACACAGAGGAGATCACAGAGAGAGAGGAGTATAAGAGAGTGGTGAGAGATATTGGGCACTTCTATATTTTCCCTCATCATTATTTGAGAGAGAAGAAGCCTGGATACAGAGGAGATCACAGAGAGTGAGGAGTATAAGAGAGTAGTGATAGATCTTGGACACTTCTTTATTCTCCCTCATGCTCATTGTTAGAGAAGAAGCCTGGACACAGCAAAGTATCCCTATAGCGGGTGCACTCATGGATTAATCATATCTAATACTACAACGTCTCGTGACCTTTCAATTAATAAAATGTTACTTTTATTGAGGCCTTGAAAATGAGGTCAGTGAAATATGTTATAAAATAACGTGAAAACAAAAATGTGCTATTAGATTAAAACTTGTGTCCTCCACAATAGTCTACTAAGTCATAGTCTTATGGTACATATGCCACATGTATATCTGCTTAATATTTTGAGTGCATACATATAATTTATTATTGCACCGTGTAATATGTTTATTATATATTGCTTTTGCTTTGAGTGATAACCCACTTATGTTCTCGTACCAATTAAACTCAGTAATTCAAATAGGTGCTCAATATGGTAACTATCCAGAAGAAACTTAATTCAATATCCCCTACACCTCTGATCCTATAGATCTTACTTGTATGTTACATTTGCCACTAATAGTTTATTTGACACTGTTTCAAAATAAACCTCAAAAAGAATTGTTAGTTTGAATTCTATGAATAGAGACACTTAGGCCCTCATTCAGAGCCGTACGCTCTGAATGAGGGCCGCCCTCCATAATTATGGAGCGTTCTCCTGGACGCTCGTATAGCTGTGGGTCACCACCCATAGCCTATACGAGCGTGCAGATTGATGGCCGCGATGGTCTTGACCATCGCGACCATCGCCACTGCGAGCCGGAGCCTGCGGTTGAGTTTTTCAACCGCAAGGCCCGGAGTGATTTTGGCTCTATCAGAGCCAAAATCACTCCCACTGACATCACTAGTGATGTCAGTGGGCCTGCTTCTGACGGTAGGCGTTCCCTTGGGAACGTCCCCGTCAGGGAGGCACGCCCACCAAAGGGGGCGTGCTGTCAATCAACATCGACAGCACGCCCCCTTTGATCAGGCACAACGAGCGAAGGAAAGTCCTACGCTCGTCGCGTCTGGCGCATGCGCACGACGGAGCTCCCGCCGTCGTGCGCATGCGCTGTGCACAACATCGACCCACTTGCGAGCGGACAGCCGCTTGCGAGTGGGTCTGAATCAGGCCCTTAGTGTCAATATATCATATGTGTGGCCTGCATGGTTTTCACATCCTATTCATGTCCTTATGAAATATTCATCGCAATCTAGCAATTAATAGGCTACAGCTTATTGAGGCCTTGGGTCTGAGGTCTTTAGCAAGATCCTGTTGAAGAGGTGGTATAGTAAATGGCATGGCAAGAAGCCAATCAAAATAATAGAAATTCTTTACTATACTCTGATAGAATTTAGATTGGTGAACTGGAAGTGATTCACTTCGTGGGGGATTTCTGTAGGGAATGGCAAATAATACAAAAATAATGGTCTGTACTTACCATAGATGAAGCTCTCGGATCCAAGGCCCTAATAAGCTGGAGACGGTCAGCTAATTTAAAGGATAAATTGGTTCGTAGTCATTTTAGCAGTAAGAGAGAGAGAAAAATGGCAGAAGGAGGTTCTTTTAAATGCTAGCTGCAAGACAGGGCCGTAGCTAAGGGTAGTGCAGCCGGTGCCATCGCACAGGTCAGGGGGCGCTGGTTGTGCCTGTCAAATTTCTGTTTATTATCATTCTCACTTGTAGTTTCCTCTTATTTCACCCCCAGCATCTCATGGCCTCTCCTATCTCTTCCCCATGAGGCCATGGCCCTCTCTCAGGTGCACTATATTATGTCCCTATTTATCCCCAGCATCTCCTGGCCTCCCCTATCTCTTCCCTGGCCCTTCCCAATGAGGCCATGGCCCTCTCTCAGGTGCACTATATTATGTCCCTATTTATCCCCAGCATCTCCTGGCCTCCCCTATCTCTTCCCTGGCCCTTCCCAATGAGGCCATGGCCCTCTCTCAGGTGCACTATATTATGTCCCTATTTATCCCCAGCATCTCCTGGCCTCCCCTATCTCTTCCCTGGGCCTTCCCCATGAGGCCATGGCCCTCTCTCAGGTGCACTATATTATGTCCCTATTTATCCCCAGCATCTCCTGGCCTCCCCTATCTCTTCCCTGGGCCTTCCCCATGAGGCCATGGCCCTCTCTCAGGTGCACTATATTATGTCCCTATTATCCCCAGCATCTCCTGGCCTCCCCTATCTCTTCCCTGGCCCTTTCCCATAAGGCCATGGCCCTCTCTCAGGTGCACTATATTATGTCACTATTTATCCCCAGCATCTCCTGGCCTCCCCTATCTCTTCCCTGGCCCTTCCCCATGAGGCCATGGCCCTCTCTCAGGTGCACTATGTTATGTCCCTATTTATCCCCAGCATCTCCTGGCCTCCCCTATCTCTTCCCCGGCCCTTACCCATGAGGCCATGGCCCTCTCTCAGGTGCACTATATTATGTCCCTATTTATCCCCAGCATCTCCTGGCCTCCCCTATCTCTTCCCCGGCCCTTCCCCATGAGGCCATGGCCCACTTTCAGGTGCACTATATTATGTCCCTATTTATCCCCAGCATCTCCTGGCCTCCCCTATCTCTTCCCCGGCCCTTCCCCATGAGGCAATGGCCCTCTCTCAGGTGCACTATATTATGTCCCTATTTATCCCCAGCATCTCCTGCTCTCCCCTATCACTTCCCCGACCCTTCCCCATGAGGCCATGGCCCTCCCTCAGGTGCACTATATTATGTCCCTATTTATCCCCAGCATCTCCTGGTCTCCCCTATCACTTCCCTGACCCTTCCCCATGAGGCCATGGCCCTCTCTCAGGTGCACTATATTATGTCCCTATTTATCCCCAGCATCTCCTGGCCTCCCCTATCTCTTCCCTGGCCCTTCCCAATGAGGGCATGGCCCTCTCTCAGGTGCACTATATTATGTCCCTATTTATCCCCAGCATCTCCTGGCCTCCCCTATCTCTTCCCTGGCCCTTCCCCATGAGGCCATGGCACTCTCTCAGGTGCACTATATTATGTCCCTATTTATCCCCAGCATCTCCTGGCCTCCCCTATCTCTTCCCTGGGCCTTCCCCATGAGGCCATGGCCCTCTCTCAGGTGCACTATATTATGTCCCTATTTATCCCCAGCATCTCCTGGCCTCCCCTATCTCTTCCCTGGCCCTTCCCCATGAGGCCATGGCCCTCTCTCAGGTGCACTATATTATGTCCCTATTTATCCCCAGCATCTCCTGGCCTCCCCTATCTCTTCCCTGGCCCTTCCCCATGAGGCCATGGCCCTCTCTCAGGTGCACTATATTATGTCACTATTTATCCCCAGCATCTCCTGGCCTCCCCTATCTCTTCCCTGGCCCTTCCCCATGAGGCCATGGCCCTCTCTAAGGTGCACTAGGTTATGTCCCTATTTATCCCCAGCATCTCCTGGCCTCCCCTATCTCTTCCCTGGCCCTTCCCCATGAGGCCATGGCCCTCTCTCAGGTGCACTATATTATGTCCCTATTTATCCCCAGCATCTCCTGGCCTCCCCTATCTCTTCCCCGGCCCTTCCCCATGAGGCCATGGCCCTCTTTCAGGTGCACTATATTATGTCCCTATTTATCCCCAGCATCTCCTGGCCTCCCCTATCTCTTCCCCGGCCCTTCCCCATGAGGCCATGGCCCTCTCTCAGGTGCACTATATTATGTCCCTATTTATCCCCAGCATCTCCTGCTCTCCCCTATCACTTCCCCGACCCTTCCCCATGAGGCCATGGCCCTCCCTCAGGTGCACTATATTATGTCCCTATTTATCCCCAGCATCTCCTGGTCTCCCCTATCACTTCCCTGACCCTTCCCCATGAGGCCATGGCCCTCTCTCAGGTGCACTATATTATGTCCCTATTTATCCCCAGCATCTCCTGGCCTCCCCTATCTCTTCCCTGGCCCTTCCCCATGAGGCCATGGCCCTCTCTCAGGTGCACTATATTATGTCCCTATTTATCCCCAGCATCTCCTGGCCTCCCCTATCTCTTCCCTGGCCCTTCCCCATGAGGCCATGGCCCTCTCTCAGGTGCACTATATTATGTCTCTATTTATCCCCAGCATCTCCTGGCCTCCCCTATCTCTTCCCTGGCCCTTCCCCATGAGGCCATGGCCCTCTCTCAGGTGCACTATATTATGTCCCTATTTATCCCCAGCATCTCCTGGCCTCCCCTATCTCTTCCCTTGCCCTTCCCCATGAGGCCATGGCCCTCTCTCAGGTGCACTATATTATGTCCCTATTTATCCCCAGCATCTCCTGGCCTCCCCTATCTCTTCCCTGGCCCTTCCCCATGAGGCCATGGCCCTCTCTCAGGTGCACTATATTATGTCCCTATTTATCCCCAGCATCTCCTGGCCTCCCCTATCTCTTCCCTGGCCCTTCCCAATGAGGCCATGGCCCTCTCTCAGGTGCACTATATTATGTCCCTATTTATCCCCAGCATCTCCTGGCCTCCCCTATCTCTTCCCTGGCCCTTCCCCATGAGGCCATGGCCCTCTCTCAGGTGCACTATATTATGTCCCTATTTATCCCAAGCATCTCCTGGCCTCCCCTATCTCTTCCCTGGCCCTTCCCCATGAGGCCATGGCCCTCTCTCAGGTGCACTATATTATGTCCCTATTTATCCCCAGCATCTCCTGGCCTCCCCTATCTCTTCCCTGGCCCTTCCCAATGAGGGCATGGCCCTCTCTCAGGTGCACTATATTATGTCCCTATTTATCCCCAGCATCTCCTGGCCTCCCCTATCTCTTCCCCGGCCCTTCCCAATGAGGCCATGGCCCTCTCTCAGGTGCACTATATTATGTCCCTATTTATCCACAGCATCTCCTGGCCTCCCCTATCTCTTCCCCGGCCCTTCCCAATGAGGCCATGGCCCTCTCTCAGGTGCACTATATTATGTCCCTATTTATCCCCAGCATCTCCTGGCCTCCCCTATCTCTTCCCTATCTCTTCCCCATGAGGCCATGGCCCTCTCTCAGGTGCACTATATTATGTCCCTATTTATCCCCAGCATCTCCTGGCCTCCCCTATCTCTTCCCCGGCCCTTCCCAATGAGGCCATGGCCCTCTCTCAGGTGCACTATATTATGTCCCTATTTATCCCCAGCATCTCCTGGCCTCCCCTATCTCTTCCCTAGCCCTTCCCAATGAGGCCATGGCCCTCTCTCAGGTGCACTATATTATGTCCCTATTTATCCCCAGCATCTCCAGGCCTCCCCTATCTCTTCCCTGGCCCTTCCCCATAAGGCCATGGCCCTCAGGTGCACTATATTATGTCCCTATTTATCCCCAGCATCTCCTGGCCTCCCCTATCTCTTCCCTGGCCCTTCCCAATGAGGCCATGGCCCTCTCTCAGGTGCACTATATTATGTCCCTATTTATCCCCAGCATCTCCTGGCCTCCCCTATCTCTTCCCTGGCCCTTCTCATGAGCCCATGGCCCTCTCTCAGGTGCACTATATTATGTCCCTATTTATCCCCAGCATCTCCTGGCCTCCCCTATCTCTTCCCTGGCCCGTCCCCATGAGGCCATGGCCCTCTCTCAGGTGCACTATATTATGTCACTATTTATCCCCAGCATCTCCTGGCCTCCCCTATCTCTTCCCTGGCCCTTCCCCATGAGGCCATGGCCCTCTCTCAGGTGCACTATATTATGTCCCTATTTATCCTCAGCATCTCCTGTCCTCCCCTATCTCTTCCCTGGCCCTTCCCCATGAGGCCATGGCCCTCTCTCAGATGCACTATATTATGTCCCTATTTATCCCCAGCATCTCCTGGCCTCCCCTATCTCTTCCCTGGCCCTTCCCAATGAGGTCATGGCCCTTTTTTGGGTGTATTATGTCCCTTTGAAAAATGAGGGGGGCGCCAGTGCTCTTTCTGGCACAGGGCACCAAAAAGTCTAGTTACGGCTCTGCTGCAAGGCTTGCAACTACATGACCTGAACAACGAAGTTCAAGGATAAATATAATAAAGAACACACAATACATGATTACATTAATTGTAATACTGCTGGGGTATTATACTGGATCACATGTACATGTGAGAAACGGTATATTGGCACGACATCTAGACCCTTTAAACAGAGTACTTGAACATGCAGGTAATATAAGGAATTCTGGGTCGGACCTGGTGAAGTTTAAACAATTCTCTTCGGTTTCAAGACACTTCTATAGCCACCATCATGGTGATCCAAAATACATGAGAGTATTCGGGATGGTTTAATAGTATTTAAAAAAAAATTATGATTGATTTGAGTAATGGATTATATATTTTTACAGTGTATTTTAAGTAGTGAATTATATTATAATTTTAATATTCATAACACGCTGGAGGTATTTTTCATTATATACTTTGTAAAACTGTATTATGACTTGGTAATTATGAATCAAATATATTAAGTTTGGTTCACGGGATGTAGCATCAATCAACACTTCACATTGGGTTGTTAATTATTATTTTATTGTTTTCCATTGGACATTAATGCCTGTAAGTATATAGAAAGGTTAAATTCTATTTAGACACATTAAGATATATCTGTTATGAATATTGAAGGATTATAAATGTTATAGTATGTTTTCATTAGTGAATAATATTATAATTATCATATTTATAACATACTGGAGGTATTTTGTATATTTTATTTTATTATAATTTTTGTTTGAAAAATTGTATTGTCACTTTTGGGAATAAATGAAATATATATATTACGTCTTACTCACAGGATGTAGCATCAATCAATGTTTCACATTATCTTATTATTTCCTATTGGTTATTAATATTTATAATTATATAGTAGGGTTATTAAAATATTCTATTTATTTGAAGTGTTTCTCAGACACAATAATTAAGATATGCTTGCAATAAATAGTAGAACTAATGATGTATACATTTTGGATTTATACAATTATTATTCATGTAATATATATTCAGGTTATAAATATATTTTATTTACCTAATAACTATGTATCATATATAAAAGTAGGACTAGATGTGTAACTTTATAGTGGACACTTATGTTTTCGGTATGCAGTCGGGAAGCCAGCGGACCTAATCCTGACCGCCGTCTTCCGACTGTTATATCCCGGCAAGGGTCTACGCCTGTTATTAGACATACGCTGGGAGCCCGACACCGGGTGCCAAGCGTGGATAGCTGTGGGGGGGAGGGTTAGGTTTAGGGTTCCCGGGGGGGACTTAGGGTTAGGCACCCCCATGGAAGGCTAGGTTTAGGCTAGGGAAAGGGGGGTTAGCGAAGGATTACCATCACCAATAGAAATTATGACAAGCACATCCTATTGGTTTAGCAAAATGTCAATCATGGAATCCGATAGTAATTGGAGGAAGACCAGGATATAGCTTGAGGGAACCCAGTGGTCTGTTTGCTCCTATGACTAAGCTGACAAGTGAAACGTGCGTCAGGACTGCAGAGGCACGCCATGCATAGCGTGACCTAAGCTTTATAATTACTCTCTCTCCTCAATAACATGCTGTTTAATATAAATTATGTTTGAGTGCAACATGTATACACGGGTGAGTGCAGCCTAAAAGCCGATGATCGTGGCATTGTGTGGTAGCTCACTAAACAATTAATAGTGACGGCTTCGTAAGGCAAGCTACAAGTGTTACACTGCGTGGAGCAACGGCACAGAGAAAGAATGGTGGGGCTGTGATACTACTAGAGCGCGAGTACGAGTCTTTGATCATGCCATGTTATAGTGGCTATATCTGCAGCACATCGCGTTTATATCAGATTGAATGAGAGCACAAACAACACCATCTAAGTGTCAAAGTTAACCTGACAAGTGCACAAAAATGGGAGCAAGGAGGAGGCAAGCAAATAGTGACCAGCGACTACCAACCAGTAACTAGCGACCAGCGACTACCAACCAGTAACTAGCGACCAGCGACTACCAACCAGCAACTAGTGACTACCAACCAGTAACTAGCGACCAGCGACTACAGGCCAGTAACTAGCGACCAGTGACTACCAACCAGTAACTAGTGACCAGCGACTACCAACCAGTAACTAGCGACCAGCGACTACCAACCAGTAACTAGCGACCAGCGACTACCAACCAGCAACTAGCGACCAGCAACTAGCGACCAGCGACTACCAACCAGTAACTAGCGACCAGTGACTACCAACCAGTAACTAGCGACCAGTGACTACAGGCCAGAAACTAGCGACCAGCGAATACCAACCAGTAACTAGTGACCAGAGACTACCAACCAGTAACTAGCGACCAGCGACTACCAACCAGTAACTAGCAACTAGTGACTACAGGCCAGTAACTAGCAACCAGCGACTACCAACCAGTAACTAGCGAACAGCGACTACCAACCAGCAACTAACGACCAGCGACTACCATCCAGTAACTAGCGACGAGCGACTAAGAACAATTAATATAGTATTAATGGTACTATACTGAGGAGGAAAGGGATCTAGGAGTCACTATTTCAGGTGACAAAGGCTAAATATAGTATTAATGGCACTATACTGGAAAGTACTGAGGAGGAAAGGGATCTAGGAGTCACTATTTCAGGTGACATAAAGGGTAAATATAGTAGTAATGGCACTATACTGGAAAGTACTGAAGAGGAAAGGGATCTAGGAGTCACTATTTCAGGTGACATAAAGGCTAAATATAGTATTAATGGCACTCTACTGGTAACTACTAAAGAGGAAAGGGATCTAGGAGTCACTATTTCCAGTGACCTAAAGGCTAAATATAGTATTAATGGCACTATACTGGAAACTACTGAAGAGGAAAGGGATCTAGGAGTCACTATTTCAGGTGACCTAAAGGCTAAATATAGTATTAATGGCACTATACTGGTAACTATAGAAGAGGAAAGGGATCTAGGAGTCACTTTCAGGTGACCTAAAGGCTAAATATAGTATTAATGGCACTATACTGGAAACTACTGAGGAGGAAAGGGATCTAGGAGTCACTATTTCAGGTGACATAAAGGCTAAATATAATAGTAATGGCACTATACTGGAAACTACTGAGGAGGAAAGGGATCTAGGAGTCACTATTTCAGATGACATAAAGGCTAAATATAGTATTAATGGCACTATACTGTTAACTACAGAGGAGGAAAGGGATCTTAGAGTCACTACTTCAGGTGACATAAAGGCTAAATATAGTAGTAATGGCACTATACTGGAAACTACTGAGGAGGAAAGGGATCTAGGAGTCACTATTTCAGCTGACATAAAGGCTAAATATAGTATTAATGGCACTATACTAGAAAGTACTGAAGAGGAAAGGGATCTAAGAGTCACTATTTCAGGTGACATAAAGACTAAATATAGTATTAATGGCATTATACTGGAAAGTACTGAGGAGGAAAGGGATCTAGGAGTCACTATTTACGGTGACCTAAAGGCTAAATATAGTATTAATGGCACTATACTGGAAACTACTGAGGAGGGAAGGCATCTAGGAGTCACTATTTCAGGTGACCTAAAGGCTAAATATAGTATTAAAGGCACTATACTTGAATTTACTGAGGAGAAAAGGGATCTAGGAGTCACTATTTCAGGTGACATAAAGGATAAATATTGTATTAATGGCACTATACTGGAAAGTACTAAGGAGGAAAGGGATCTAGGAGTCACTATTTCAGGTGACATAAAAGCTAAATATAGTAGTAATGGCACTATAGTGGAAAGTACTGAAGAGGAAAGGGATCTAGGAGTCACTATTTCAGGTGACATAAAGGCTAACTATAGTATTAATGGCACTATACTGGAAAGTACTGAGGAGGAAACGGATCTAGGATTCCCTATTTCAGGTGACATAAAGGCTAAATATAGTAGTAATGGCACTATACTGGAAAGTACCAAAGAGGAAAGGGATCTAGGAGTCACTATTTCAGGTGACATAAAGGCTAAATATAGTATTAATGGCACTATACTGGAAAGTACTGAGGAGGAAAGGGATCTAGGAGTCACTATCTCAGGTGACATAAAGGCTAAATATAGTATTAATGGTACTATACTGGAAAGTACTGAGGAGGAAAGGGATCTAGGAGTCACTATTTCAGGTGACATAAAGGCTAAATATAGTAGTAATGGCACTATACTGGAAAGTACTGAAGAGGAAAGGGATCTAGGAGTCACTATTTCAGGTGACATAAAGGATAAATATAGTATTAATGGCACTATACTGGTAACTACTGAAGAGGAAAGGGATCCAGGAGTCACTATTTCAGGTGACATAAAGGCTAAATATAGTATTAATGGCACTATACTGGTAACTACTGAAGAGAAAAGGGATCTAGGAGTCACTATTTCTGGTGACTTATAGGCTAAATATAGTATTAATGGCACTATACTGGAAACTACTGAAGAGGAAAGGGATCTAGGAGTCAGTATTTCAGGTGACATAAAGGCTAAATATAGTATTAATGGCTCTATACTGGAAAGTACTGAAGAGGAAAGGATCTAGGAGTCACTATTTCCGGTGACCTAAAGGCTAAATGTAGTAATAATGGCACTATACTGGAAACTACTGAAGAGGAAAGGGATCTAGGAGTCACTATTTCAGGTGACCTAAAGGCTAAATGTAGTAATAATGGCACTATACTGGAAACTACTGAGGAGGGAAGGGATCTAGGAGTCACCATTTCAGGTGACATAAAGGCTAAATATAGTCATTAATGGCACTATAATGGAAACTACTGAGGAGAAAAGGGATCTAGGAGTCACTATTTCAGGTGACATAAAGGCTAAATATAGTAGTAATGGCACTATACTGGAAACTACTGAGGAGGAAAGGGATCAAGGAGTCACTATTTCAGGTGACATAAAGGCTAAATATAGTATTAATGGCACTATACTGGAAAGTACTGAGGAGGAAAGGGATGTAGGAGTCACTTTTTCAGGTGACCTAAAGGCTAAATATAGTATTAAAGGTACAATACTGGAAACTATTTTGGAGGAAAGGGATCTAGGAGTCACTACTTCAGGTGACATAAAGGCTAAATATAGTAGTAATAGCACTATAATGGAAACTACTGAGGAGGAAAGGGATCTAGGAGTCACTATTTCAGGTGACATAAAGGCTAAATATAGTATTAATGGCACTATACTGGAAAGTAACGAAGAGGAAAGGGATCTAGGAGTCACTATTTCAGGTGACATAAAGGCTAAATATAGTATTAATGGCACTATACTGGTAACTACTGAAGAGGAAAGGGATCTAGGAGTCACTATTTCAGGTGGCATAAAGGCTAAATATAGTATTAATGGCACTATACTGGTAACTACTGAAGAGAAAAGGGATCTAGGAGTCACTATTTCAGGTGACTTATAGGCTAAATATAGTATTAATGGCACTATACTGGAAACTACTGAAGAGGAAAGGGATCTAGGAGTCAGTATTTCAGGTGACAGAAAGGCTAAATTTAGTATTAATGGCTCTATACTGGAAAGTACTGAAGAGGAAACGGATCTAGGAGTCACTATTTCAGGTGACGTAAAAGCTAAATATAGTATTAATGGCACTATACTGGAAAGTACTGAAGAGGAAACGGATCTAGGAGTCACTATTTCCGGTGACCTAAAGGCTAAATATAGTAATAATGGCACTATACTGGAAACTACTGAAGAGGAAAGGGATCTAGGAGTCACTATTTCAGGTGACCTAAAAGCTAAATATAGTATTAATGGCACTATACTGGAAACTACTGAGTAGTGAAGGGATCTAGGAGTCTCCATTTCAGGTGACATAAAGGCTAAATATAGTATTAATGGCACTATACTGGAAACTACTGAGGAGAAAAGGGATTTAGGAGTCACTATTTCAGGTGACATAAAGGCTAAATATAGTAGTAATGGCACTATACTGGAAACTACTGAGGAGGAAATGGATCAAGGAGTCACTATTTCAGGTGACATAAAGGATAAATATAGTATTAATGGCACTATACTGGAAAGTACTGAGGAGGAAAGGGATCTAGGAGTCACTATTTCAGGTGACCTAAAGGCTAAATATAGTAGTAATGGCACTATACTGGAAACTATTTTGGAGGAAAGGGATCTAGGAGTCACTACTTCAGGTGACATAAAGGCTAAATATAGTAGTAAAGGCACTATACTGGAAACTACTGAGGAGGAAAGGGATCTAGGAGTCACTATTTCAGGTGACATAAATTCTAAATATAGTATTAATGGCACTATACTGGAAAGTACTGAAGAGGAAAGGGATCTAGGAGTCACTATTTTAGGTGACATAAAGGCTAAATATAGTATTAATGGCACTATACTGGAAAGTACTGAAGAGGAAAGGGATCTAGGAGTCACTATTTCAGGTGAACTAAAGGCTAAATATAGTATTAATGGCACTATACTGGAATCTACTGAGGAGGAAAGGGATCTAGGAGACACTATTTCAGGTGACATAAGGCTAAATATAGTATTAATGGCACTATACTGGAAACTACTGAGGAGAAGAGGGATCTAGGAGTCACTATTTCAGGTGACATAAAGGCTAAATATAGTATTAATGGCACTATACTGGAAAGTACAGAAGAGGAAAGGGATCTAGGAGTCACTATTTCTGGTGACATAAAGGCTAAATATAGTATTAATGGCACTATACTGGAAAGAACTGAAGAGGAAAGGGATCTAGGAGTCATTATTTCAGGTGACATAAAGGCTAAATATAGTATTAATGGCACTATACTAGAAAGTACTGAAAAGGAAAGGGTTCTAGGAGTCACTATTTCAGGTGACATAAAGGCTAAGTATAGTAATAATGGCACTATACTGGAAAGTACTGAAGAGGAAAGGGATCTAGGAGTCACTATTTTAGGTGACCAAAAGGATAAATATAGTATTAATGGCACTATACTGGAAAGTAATGAAGAGGAAAGGGATCTAGGAGTCACTATTTTAGGTGACCAAAAGGATAAATATAGTATTAATGGCACTATACTGGAAAGTAATGAAGAGGAAAGGGATCTAGGAGTCACTATTTCAGGTGACATAAAGGCTAAATATAGAATTAATGGCACTATACAGGAAACTACTGAGGAGTGAAGGGATCTAGGAGTCTCCATTTCAGGTGACATAAAGGCTAAATATAGTATTAATGGCACTATACTGGAAACTACTGAGGAGAAAAGGGATTTAGGAGTCACTATTTCAGGTGACATAAAGGCTAAATATAGTAGTAATGGCACTATACTGGAAACTACTGAGGAGGAAAGGGATCTAGGAGTCGCTATTTCAGGTGACATAAATTCTAAAAATAGTATTAATGGCACTATACTGGAAAGTACTGAAGAGGAAAGGGATCTAGGAGTCACTATTTTAGGTGACATAAAGGCTAAATATAGTATTAATGGCACTATACTGAAAAGTACTGAAGAGGAAAGGGATCTAGGAGTCACTATTTCAGGTGACCTAAAGGCTAAATATAGTATTAATGGCACTATACTGGAAACTACTGAGGAGGAAAGGGATCTAGGAGACACTATTTCAGGTGACATAAGGCTAAATATAGTATTAATGGCACTATACTGGAAACTACTGAGGAGAAGAGGGATCTAGGAGTCACTATTTCAGGTGACATAAAGGCTAAATATAGTATTAATGGCACTATACTGGAAAGTACAGAAGAGGAAAGGGATCTAGGATTCACTATTTCTGGTGACATAAAGGCTAAATATAGTATTAATGGCACTATACTGGAAAGAACTGAAGAGGAAAGGGATCTAGGAGTCATTATTTCAGGTGACATAAAGGCTAAATATAGTATTAATGGCACTATACTAGAAAGTACTGAAAAGGAAAGGGTTCTAGGAGTCACTATTTCAGGTGACATAAAGGCTAAGTATAGTAATAATGGCACTATACTGGAAAGTACTGAGGAGGAAAGGGATCTAGGATTCACTATCTCAGGTGACATGAAGGCTAAATATAGTATTAATGGCACTATACTGGAAACTACTGAGGAGGAAAGGGATCTAGGAGTCACTATTTCAGGTGACATAAAGGCTAAATATAGTATTAATTGTACTATACTGGAAAGTACTGAAGAGGAAAGGGATCTAGGAGTCACTATTTCAGGTGACATAATGCTAAATATAGTATTAATGGCACTATACTGGAAACTACTGAGGAGAAGAGGGATCTAGGAGTCACTATTTCAGGTGACATAAAGGCTAAATATAGTATTAATGGCACTATACTGGAAAGTACTGAAGAGGAAAGGGATCTAGGAGTTACTGTTTCAGGTGACATAAAGGCTAAATATAGTATTAATGGCACTATACTGGAAAGTACTGAAGAGGAAAGGGATCTAGGAGTCACTATTTCAGGTGACATAAAGTCTAAATATAGTATTAATGGCACTAAACTAGAAAGTACTGAAAAGGAAAGGGATCTAGGAGTCACTATTTCAGGTGACATAAAGGCAAAGTATAGTAAGAATGGCACTATACTGGAAAGTACTGAAGAGGAAAGGGATCTAGGAGTCACTATTTCAGGTGACCTAAAGGCTAAATATAGTATTAATGGCACTAAACTAGAAAGTACTGAAAAGGAAAGGGATCTAGGAGTCACTATTTCAGGTGACATAAAGGCAAAGTATAGTAAGAATGGCACTATACTGGAAAGTACTGAAGAGGAAAGGGATCTAGGAGTCACTATTTCAGGTGACCTAAAGGATAAATATAGTATTAATGGCACAATATACTGGAAAGTACTGAAGAGGAAATGGATCTAGGAGTCACTATTTCAGGTGACCTAAAGGCTAAATATAGTATTAATGGCACTATACTGGAAAGTACTGAGGAGGAAAGGGATCTAGGAGTCACTATTTCAGGTGACATAAAGGCTAAATATAGTAGTAATGGCAAAATACTGGAAAGTACTGAAGAGGAAAGGGATCTAGGAGTCACTATTTCAGGTGACATAAAGGGTAAATATAGTATTAATGGCACAATACTGGAAAGTACTGAAGAGGAAACGGATCTAGGAGTCACTATTTCAGGTGACACAAAGGCTAAATATAGTATTAATGGCTCTATACTGGAAAGTACTGAAGAGGAAAGGGATCTAGGAGTCACTATTTACAGTGATCTAAAGGCTAAATATAGTATTAATGGCACTATACTAGAAACTACTGAGGAGGGAAGGCATCTACGAGTCACTATTTCAGGTGACCTAAAGGCTAAATATAGTATTAATGGCACTATACTGGAAACTACTGAGGAGGAAAGGGATCTAGGAGTCACTTTTGCAGGTGACATAAAGGCTAAATATAGTAGTAATGGCACTATACTGGTAACTACTGTGGAGGAAAGGAATCTAGGAGTCACTCTTTCAGGTGACACAAAGGCTAAATATAGTATTAATGGCACTATACTGGAAAGTACCGAAGAGGAAAGGGATCTAGGAGTCACTATTTCAGGTGACATAAAGGCAAAGTATAGTAAGAATGGCACTATACTAGAAACTACTGAGGAGGGAAGGCATCTACGAGTCACTATTTCAGGTGACCTAAAGGCTAAATATAGTATTAATGGCACTATACTGGAAACTACTGAGGAGGAAAGGGATCTAGGAGTCACTTTTGCAGGTGACATAAAGGCTAAATATAGTAGTAATGGCACTATACTGGTAACTACTGTGGAGGAAAGGAATCTAGGAGTCACTCTTTCAGGTGACATAAAGGCTAAATATAGTATTAATGGCACTATACTGGAAAGTACTGAAGAGGAAAGGGATCTAGGAGTTGCTATTTCAGGTGACATAAAGGCTAACTATAGTATTAATGGCACTATACTGGAAAGTACCGAAGAGGAAAGGGATCTAGGAGTCACTATTTCAGGTGACATAAAGGCTAAATATAGTATTAATGGCACTATACTGGTAACTACTGAAGAGGAAAGGGATCTAGGAGTCACTATTTCAGGTGACATAAAGGCTAAATATAGTATTAATGGCACTATACTGGTAACTACTGAAGAGAAAAGGGATCTAGGAGTCACTATTTCAGGTGACTTATAGGCTAAATATAGTATTAATGGCACTATACTGGAAACTACTGAAGAGGAAAGGGATCTAGGAGTCAGTATTTCAGGTGACAGAAAGGCTAAATTTAGTATTAATGGCTCTATACTGGAAAGTACTGAAGAGGAAACGGATCTAGGAGTCACTATTTCAGGTGACGTAAAAGCTAAATATAGTATTAATGGCACTATACTGGAAAGTACTGAAGAGGAAACGGATCTAGGAGTCACTATTTCCGGTGACCTAAAGGCTAAATATAGTAATAATGGCACTATACTGGAAACTACTGAAGAGGAAAGGGATCTAGGAGTCACTATTTCAGGTGACCTAAAAGCTAAATATAGTATTAATGGCACTATACTGGAAACTACTGAGGAGTGAAGGGATCTAGGAGTCTCCATTTCAGGTGACATAAAGGCTAAATATAGTATTAATGGCACTATACTGGAAACTACTGAGGAGAAAAGGGATTTAGGAGTCACTATTTCAGGTGACATAAAGGCTAAATATAGTAGTAATGGCACTATACTGGAAACTACTGAGGAGGAAAGGGATCAAGGAGTCACTATTTCAGGTGATACAAAGGATAAATATAGTATTAATGGCACTATACTGGAAAGTACTGAGGAGGAAAGGGATCTAGGAGTCACTATTTCAGGTGACATAAAGGCTAAATATAGTAGTAAAGGCACTATACTGGAAACTACTGAGGAGGAAAGGGATCTAGGAGTCACTATTTCAGGTGACATAAATTCTAAATATAGTATTAATGGCACTATACTGGAAAGTACTGAAGAGGAAAGGGATCTAGGAGTCACTATTTTAGGTGACATAAAGGCTAAATATAGTATTAATGGCACTATACTGGAAAGTACTGAAGAGGAAAGGGATCTAGGAGTCACTATTTCAGGTGACCTAAAGGCTAAATATAGTATTAATGGCACTATACTGGAAACTACTGACGAGGAAAGGGATCTAGGAGTCACTATTTTAGGTGACATAAAGGCTAATTATAGTATTAATGGCACTATACTGGAAAGTACTGAAGAGGAAAGGGATCTAGGAGTCACTATTTCAGGTGACCTAAAGGCTAAATATAGTATTAATGGCACTATACTGGAAACTACTGAGGAGGAAAGGGATGTAGGAGACACTATTTCAGGTGACATAAGGCTAAATATAGTATTAATGGCACTATACTGGAAACTACTGAGGAGAAGAGGGATCTAGGAGTCACTATTTCAGGTGACATAAAGGCTAAATATAGTATTAATGGCACTATACTGGAAAGTACAGAAGAGGAAAGGGATCTAGGAGTCACTATTTCTGGTGACATAAAGGCTAAATATAGTATTAATGGCACTATACTGGAAAGAACTGAAGAGGAAAGGGATCTAGGAGTCATTATTTCAGGTGACATAAAGGCTAAATATAGTATTAATGGCACTATACTAGAAAGTACTGAAAAGGAAAGGGTTCTAGGAGTCACTATTTCAGGTGACATAAAGGCTAAGTATAGTAATAATGCCACTATACTGGAAAGTACTGAGGAGGAAAGGGATCTAGGATTCACTATCTCAGGTGACATGAAGGCTAAATATAGTATTAATGGCACTATACTGGAAACTACTGAGGAGGAAAGGGATCTAGGAGTCACTATTTCAGGTGACATAAAGGCTAAATATAGTATTAATTGTACTATACTGGAAAGTACTGAAGAGGAAAGGGATCTAGGAGTCACTATTTCAGGTGACATAATGCTAAATATAGTATTAATGGCACTATACTGGAAACTACTGAGGAGAAGAGGGATCTAGGAGTCACTATTTCAGGTGACATAAAGGCTAAATATAGTATTAATGGCACTATACTGGAAAGTACTGAAGAGGAAAGGGATCTAGGAGTTACTGTTTCAGGTGACATAAAGGCTAAATATAGTATTAATGGCACTATACTGGAAAGTACTGAAGAGGAAAGGGATCTAGGAGTCACTATTTCAGGTGACATAAAGTCTAAATATAGTATTAATGGCACTAAACTAGAAAGTACTGAAAAGGAAAGGGATCTAGGAGTCACTATTTCAGGTGACATAAAGGCAAAGTATAGTAAGAATGGCACTATACTGGAAAGTACTGAAGAGGAAAGGGATCTAGGAGTCACGATTTCAGGTGACCTAAAGGCTAAATATAGTATTAATGGCACTAAACTAGAAAGTACTGAAAAGGAAAGGGATCTAGGAGTCACTATTTCAGGTGACATAAAAGCAAAGTATAGTAAGAATGGCACTATACTGGAAAGTACTGAAGAGGAAAGGGATCTAGGAGTCACTATTTCAGGTGACCTAAAGGATAAATATAGTATTAATGGCACAATATACTGGAAAGTACTGAAGAGGAAATGGATCTAGAAGTCACTATTTCAGGTGACCTAAAGGCTAAATATAGTATTAATGGCACTATACTGGAAAGTACTGAGGAGGAAAGGGATCTAGGAGTCACTATTTCAGGTGACATAAAGGCTAAATATAGTAAGTAATGGCACTATACTGGAAAGTACTGAAGAGGAAAGGGATCTAGGAGTTACTGTTTCAGGTGACATAAAGGCTAAATATAGTATTAATGGCACTATACTGGAAAGTACTGAAGAGGAAAGGGATCTAGGAGTCACTATTTCAGGTGACATAAAGTCTAAATATAGTATTAATGGCACTAAACTAGAAAGTACTGAAAAGGAAAGGGATCTAGGAGTCACTATTTCAGGTGACATAAAGGCAAAGTATAGTAAGAATGGCACTAGTACTGGAAAGTACTGAAGAGGAAAGGGATCTAGGAGTCACTATTTCAGGTGACCAAAAGGCTAAATATAGTATTAATGGCACTAAACTAGAAAGTACTGAAAAGGAAAGGGATCTAGGAGTCACTATTTCAGGTGACATAAAGGCAAAGTATAGTAAGAATGGCACTATACTGACAAGTACTGAAGAGGAAAGGGATCTAGGAGTCACTATTTCAGGTGACCTAAAGGATAAATATAGTATTAATGGCACAATATACCTGGAAAGTACTGAAGAGGAAATGGATCTAGGAGTCACTATTTTAGGTGACATAAAGGCTAAATATAGTATTAATGGCACTATACTGGAAAGTACTGAGGTGGAAAGGGATCTAGGAGTCACTATTTCAGGTGACATAAAGGCTAAATATAGTAGTAATGGCAAAATACTGGAAAGTACTGAAGAGGAAAGGGATCTAGGAGTCACTATTTCAGGTGACATAAAGGGGTAAATATAGTATTAATGGCACAATACTGGAAAGTACTGAAGAGGAAACGGATCTAGGAGTCACTATTTCAGGTGACACAAAGGCTAAATATAGTATTAATGGCTCTATACTGGAAAGTACTGAAGAGGAAAGGGATCTAGGAGTCACTATTTACAGTGATCTAAAGGCTAAATATAGTATTAATGGCACTATACTAGAAACTACTGAGGAGGGAAGGCATCTACGAGTCACTATTTCAGGTGACCTAAAGGCTAAATATAGTATTAATGGCACTATACTGGAAACTACTGAGGAGGAAAGGGATCTAGGAGTCACTATTGCAGGTGACATAAAGGCTAAATATAGTAGTAATGGCACTATACTGGTAACTACTGTGGAGGAAAGGAATCTAGGAGTCACTCTTTCAGGTGACATAAAGGCTAAATATAGTATTAATGGCACTATACTGGAAAGTACTGAAGAGGAAAGGGATCTAGGAGTTGCTATTTCAGGTGACATAAAGGCTAACTATAGTATTAATGGCACTATACTGGAAAGTACCGAAGAGGAAAGGGATCTAGGAGTCACTATTTCAGGTGACATAAAGGCTAAATATAGTATTAATGGCACTATACTGGTAACTACTGAAGAGGAAAGGGATCTAGGAGTCACTATTTCAGGTGACATAAAGGCTAAATATAGTATTAATGGCACTATACTGGTAACTACTGAAGAGAAAAGGGATCTAGGAGTCACTATTTCAGGTGACTTATAGGCTAAATATAGTATTAATGGCACTATACTGGAAACTACTGAAGAGGAAAGGGATCTAGGAGTCAGTATTTCAGGTGACAGAAAGGCTAAATTTAGTATTAATGGCTCTATACTGGAAAGTACTGAAGAGGAAACGGATCTAGGAGTCACTATTTCAGGTGACGTAAAAGCTAAATATAGTATTAATGGCACTATACTGGAAAGTACTGAAGAGGAAACGGATCTAGGAGTCACTATTTCCGGTGACCTAAAGGCTAAATATAGTAATAATGGCACTATACTGGAAACTACTGAAGAGGAATTGGATCTAGGAGTCACTATTTCAGGTGACCTAAAAGCTAAATATAGTATTAATGGCACTATACTGGAAACTACTGAGGAGTGAAGGGATCTAGGAGTCTCCATTTCAGGTGACATAAAGGCTAAATATAGTATTAATGGCACTATACTGGAAACTACTGAGGAGAAAAGGGATTTAGGAGTCACTATTTCAGGTGACATAAAGGCTAAATATAGTAGTAATGGCACTATACTGGAAACTACTGAGGAGGAAAGGGATCAAGGAGTCACTATTTCAGGTGATACAAAGGATAAATATAGTATTAATGGCACTATACTGGAAAGTACTGAGGAGGAAAGGGATCTAGGAGTCACTATTTCAGGTGACCTAAAGGCTAAATATAGTAGTAATGGCACTATACTGGAAACTATTTTGGAGGAAAGGGATCTAGGAGTCACTACTTCAGGTGACATAAAGGCTAAATATAGTAGTAAAGGCACTATACTGGAAACTACTGAGGAGGAAAGGGATCTAGGAGTCACTATTTCAGGTGACATAAATTCTAAATATAGTATTAATGGCACTATACTGGAAAGTACTGAAGAGGAAAGGGATCTAGGAGTCACTATTTTAGGTGACATAAAGGCTAAATATAGTATTAATGGCACTATACTGGAAAGTACTGAAGAGGAAAGGGATCTAGGAGTCACTATTTCAGGTGACCTAAAGGCTAAATATAGTATTAATGGCACTATACTGGAAACTACTGAGGAGGAAAGGGATCTAGGAGTCACTATTTTAGGTGACATAAAGGCTAATTATAGTATTAATGGCACTATACTGGAAAGTACTGAAGAGGAAAGGGATCTAGGAGTCACTATTTCAGGTGACCTAAAGGCTAAATATAATATTAATGGCACTATACTGGAAACTACTGAGGAGGAAAGGGATCTAGGAGACACTATTTCAGGTGACATAAGGCTAAATATAGTATTAATGGCACTATACTGGAAACTACTGAGGAGAAGAGGGATCTAGGAGTCACTATTTCAGGTGACATAAAGGCTAAATATAGTATTAATGGCACTATACTGGAAAGTACAGAAGAGGAAAGGGATCTAGGAGTCACTATTTCTGGTGACATAAAGGCTAAATATAGTATTAATGGCACTATACTGGAAAGAACTGAAGAGGAAAGGGATCTAGGAGTCATTATTTCAGG
The DNA here is from genome assembly GCA_031769625.1 of Taudactylus pleione. Lineage (NCBI taxonomy): Eukaryota > Metazoa > Chordata > Amphibia > Anura > Myobatrachidae > Taudactylus > Taudactylus pleione. The sequence goes on from JAUIMM010001710.1 coordinate 854,399, forward strand.
TGACATAAAGGCTAAAGATAGTATTAATGGCACTATACTAGAAAGTACTGAAAAGGAAAGGGTTCTAGGAGTCACTATTTCAGGTGACATAAAGGCTAAGTATAGTAATAATGCCACTATACTGGAAAGTACTGAGGAGGAAAGGGATCTAGGATTCACTATCTCAGGTGACATGAAGGCTAAATATAGTATTAATGGCACTATACTGGAAACTACTGAGGAGGAAAGGGATCTAGGAGTCACTATTTCAGGTGACATAAAGGCTAAATATAGTATTAATTGTACTATACTGGAAAGTACTGAAGAGGAAAGGGATCTAGGAGTCACTATTTCAGGTGACATAATGCTAAATATAGTATTAATGGCACTATACTGGAAACTACTGAGGAGAAGAGGGATCTAGGAGTCACTATTTCAGGTGACATAAAGGCTAAATATAGTATTAATGGCACTATACTGGAAAGTACTGAAGAGGAAAGGGATCTAGGAGTTACTGTTTCAGGTGACATAAAGGCTAAATATAGTATTAATGGCACTATACTGGAAAGTACTGAAGAGGAAAGGGATCTAGGAGTCACTATTTCAGGTGACATAAAGTCTAAATATAGTATTAATGGCACTAAACTAGAAAGTACTGAAAAGGAAAGGGATCTAGGAGTCACTATTTCAGGTGACATAAAGGCAAAGTATAGTAAGAATGGCACTATACTGGAAAGTACTGAAGAGGAAAGGGATCTAGGAGTCACGATTTCAGGTGACCTAAAGGCTAAATATAGTATTAATGGCACTAAACTAGAAAGTACTGAAAAGGAAAGGGATCTAGGAGTCACTATTTCAGGTGACATAAAAGCAAAGTATAGTAAGAATGGCACTATACTGGAAAGTACTGAAGAGGAAAGGGATCTAGGAGTCACTATTTCAGGTGACCTAAAGGATAAATATAGTATTAATGGCACAATATACTGGAAAGTACTGAAGAGGAAATGGATCTAGAAGTCACTATTTCAGGTGACCTAAAGGCTAAATATAGTATTAATGGCACTATACTGGAAAGTACTGAGGAGGAAAGGGATCTAGGAGTCACTATTTCAGGTGACATAAAGGCTAAATATAGTAGTAATGGCAAAATACTGGAAAGCACTGAAGAGGAAAGGGATCTAGGAGTCACTATTTCAGGTGACATAAAGGGTAAATATAGTATTAATGGCACAATACTGGAAAGTACTGAAGAGGAAACGGATCTAGGAGTCACTATTTCAGGTGACACAAAGGCTAAATATAGTATTAATGGCTCTATACTGGAAAGTACTGAAGAGGAAAGGGATCTAGGAGTCACTATTTCCAGTGACCTAAAGGCTAAATATAGTATTAATGGCACTATACTAGAAACTACTGAGGAGGGAAGGCATCTACGAGTCACTATTTCAGGTGACCTAAAGGCTAAATATAGTATTAATGGCACTATACTGTAAACTACTGAGGAGGAAAGGGATCTTGGAGTCACTATTGCAGGTGACATAAAGGCTAAATATAGTAGTAATGGCACTATACTGGTAACTACTGTGGAGGAAAGGAATCTAGGAGTCACTCTTTCAGGTGACATAAAGGTTAAATATAGTATTAATGGCACTATACTGGAAAGTACTGAAGAGGAAAGGGATCTAGGAGTTGCTATTTCAGGTGACATAAAGGCTAACTATAGTATTAATGGCACTATACTGGAAAGTACCGAAGCGGAAAGGGATCTAGGAGTCACTATTTCAGGTGACATAAAGGCTAAATATAGTATTAATGGCACTATACTGTTAACTACTGAAGAGGAAAGGGATCTAGGAGTCACTATTTCAGGTGACATAAAGGCTAAATATAGTATTAATGGCACTATACTGGTAACTACTGAAGAGAAAAGGGATCTAGGAGTCACTATTTCAGGTGACTTATAGGCTAAATATAGTATTAATGGCACTATACTGGAAACTACTGAAGAGGAAAGGGATCTAGGAGTCAGTATTTCAGGTGACAGAAAGGCTAAATTTAGTATTAATGGCTCTATACTGGAAAGTACTGAAGAGGAAACGGATCTAGGAGTCACTATTTCAGGTGACGTAAAAGCTAAATATAGTATTAATGGCACTATACTGGAAAGTACTGAAGAGGAAACGGATCTAGGAGTCACTATTTCCGGTGACCTAAAGGCTAAATATAGTAATAATGGCACTATACTGGAAACTACTGAAGAGGAAAGGGATCTAGGAGTCACTATTTCAGGTGACCTAAAAGCTAAATATAGTATTAATGGCACTATACTGGAAACTACTGAGGAGTGAAGGGATCTAGGAGTCTCCATTTCAGGTGACATAAAGGCTAAATATAGTATTAATGGCACTATACTGGAAACTACTGAGGAGAAAAGGAATTTAGGAGTCACTATTTCAGGTGACATAAAGGCTAAATATAGTAGTAATGGCACTATACTGGAAACTACTGAGGAGGAAAGGGATCAAGGAGTCACTATTTCAGGTGACATAAAGGATAAATATAGTATTAATGGCACTATACTGGAAAGTACTGAGGAGGAAAGGGATCTAGGAGTCACTATTTCAGGTGACCTAAAGGCTAAATATAGTAGTAATGACACTATACTGGAAAGTACTGAAGAGGAAAGGGATCTAGGAGTCACTATTTTAGGTGACATAAAGGCTAAATATAGTATTAATGGCACTATACTGGAAAGTACTGAAGAGGAAAGGGATCTAGGAGTCACTATTTCAGGTGACCTAAAGGCTAAATATAGTATTAATGGCACTATACTGGAAACTACTGAGGAGGAAAGGGATCTAGGAGACACTATTTCAGGTGACATAAGGCTAAATATAGTATTAATGGCACTATACTGGAAACTACTGAGGAGAAGATTGATCTAGGAGTCACTATTTCAGGTGACATAAAGGCTAAATATAGTATTAATGGCACTATACTGGAAAGTACAGAAGAGGAAAGGGATCTAGGAGTCACTATTTCTGGTGACATAAAGGCTAAATATAGTATTAATGGCACTATACTGGAAAGAACTGAAGAGGAAAGGGATCTAGGAGTCATTATTTCAGGTGACATAAAGGCTAAATATAGTATTAATGGCACTATACTAGAAAGTACTGAAAAGGAAAGGGTTCTAGGAGTCACTATTTCAGGTGACATAAAGGATAATTATAGTAATAATGGCACTATACTGGAAAGTACTGAAGAGGAAAGGGATCTAGGAGTCACTATTTTAGGTGACCAAAAGGATAAATATAGTATTAATGGCACTATACTGGAAAGTAATGAAGAGGAAAGGGATCTAGGAGTCACTATTTCAGGTGACATAAAGGCTAAATATAGAATTAATGGCACTATACAGGAAACTACTGAGGAGGAAAGGGATCTCGGAGTCACTATTTCAGGTAACATATAGGCTACATATAGTATTAATGGCACTATACTGGAAACTACTGAGGAGTGAAGGGATCTAGGAGTCTCCATTTCAGGTGACATAAAGGCTAAATATAGTATTAATGGCACTATACTGGAAACTACTGAGGAGAAAAGGGATTTAGGAGTCACTATTTCAGGTGACATAAAGGCTAAATATAGTAGTAATGGCACTATACTGGAAACTACTGAGGAGGAAAGGGATCAAGGAGTCACTATTTCAGGTGACATAAATTCTAAAAATAGTATTAATGGCACTATACTGGAAAGTACTGAAGAGGAAAGGGATCTAGGAGTCACTATTTTAGGTGACATAAAGGCTAAATATAGTATTAATGGCACTATACTGGAAAGTACTGAAGAGGAAAGGGATCTAGGAGTCACTATTTCAGGTGACCTAAAGGCTAAATATAGTATTAATGGCACTATACTGGAAACTACTGAGGAGGAAAGGGATCTAGGAGTCACTATTTCAGGTGACGTAAAAGCTAAATATAGTATTAATGGCACTATACTGGAAAGTACTGAGGAGGAAAGGGATCTAGGAGTCACTATTTCAGGTGACATAAAGGCTAAATATAGTATTAATGGCACTATACTGGAAAGTACTGAGGAGGAAACGGATCTAGGAGTCACTATTTGAGGTGACATAAAGGCTAAATATAGTATTAATGGCACTATACTGGAAAGTACTGAGGAGGAAAGGGATCTAGGAGTCACTATTTCAGGTGACATAAAGGGTAAATATAGTATTAATGGCACTATACTGGAAAGTACTGAAGAGGAAACAGATCTAGGAGTCACTATTTCAGGTGACACAAAGGCTAAATATAGTACTAAAGGCTCTATTCTGGAAAGTACTGAAGAGGAAAGGGATCTAGGAGTCACTATTTACGGTTACCTAAAGGCTAAATATAGTATTAATGGCACTATACTGGAAACTGCTGAGGAGGGAAGGCATCTAGGAGTCACTATTTCAGGTGACCTAAAGGCTAAATATAGTATTAATGGCACTATACTGGAAACTACTGAGGAGGAAAGGGATCTCGGAGTCACTATTTCAGGTAACATATAGGCTACATATAGTATTAATGGCACTATACTGGAAAGTACTGAGGAGGAAAGGCATCTAGGAGTCACTATTTCAGGTGACATAAAGGCTAAATATAGTATTAATGGCACTATACTGGAAAGTACTGAGGAGGAAAGGGATCTAGGAGTCACTATTTCAGGTGACATAAAGGCTAAATATAGTATTAATGGCACTATACTGGAAACTCCTGAGGAGGAAAGGGATCTCGGAGTCACTATTTCAGGTGACATAAAGGCTAAATATAGTATTAATGGCACTATACTGGAAAATACTGAGGAGGAAAGGGATCTCGGAGTCACTATTTCAGGTAACATATAGGCTAAATATAGTATTAATGGCACTATACTGGAAAGTACTGAGGAGGAAAGGCATCTAGGAGTCACTATTTCAGGTGACATAAAGGCTAAATATAGTATGAATGGCACTATACTGGAAAGTACTGAGGAGGAAAGGGATCTAGGAGTCACTATTTCAGGTGACCTAAAGGCTAAATATAGTAGTAATGGCACTATACTGGAAACTATTTTGGAGGAAAGAGATCTAGGAGTCACTACTTCAGGTGCCATAAAGGCTAAATATAGTAGTAAAGGCACTATACTGGAAACTACTGAGGAGGAAAGGGATCTAGGAGTCACTATTTGAGGTGACATAAAGGATAAATATAGTATTAATGGTACTTTACTGGAAAGTACTGAAGAGGAAAGGGATCTAGGAGTCACTATTTCAGGTGACATAAATTCTAAATATAGTATTAATGGCACTATACTGGAAAGTACTGAAGAGGAAAGGGATCTAGGAGTCACTATTTTAGGTGACATAAAGGCTAAATATAGTATTAATGGCACTATTCTGGAATCTACTGAAGAGGAAAGGGATCTAGGAGTCACTATTTCAGGTGACCTAAAGGCTAAATATAGTATTAATGGCACTATACTGGAAACTACTGAGGAGGAAAGGGATCTAGGAGTTACTATTTCAGGTGACATAAAGGCTAAATATAGTATTAATGGCACTATACTGGAAACTACTGAGGAGAAGAGGGATCTAGGAGTCACTATTTCAGGTGACATAAAGGCTAAATATAGTATTAATGGTTCTATACTGGAAAGTACAGAAGAGGAAAGGGATCTAGGAGTCACTATTTCTGGTGACATAAAGGCTAAATATAGTATTAATGGCACTATACCGGAAAGAACTGAAGAGGAAAGGGATCTAGGTGTCATTATTTCAGGTGACATGAAGGCTAAATATAGTATTAATGGCACTATACTAGAATGTACTGAAAAGGAAAGGGATCTAGGAGTCACTATTTCAGGTGACATAAAGGCTAAGTATAGAAATAATGGCACTATACTGGAAAGTACTGAAGAGGGAAGGGATCTAGGAGTCACTATTTCAGGTAACATATAGGCTACATATAGTATTAATGGCACTATACTGGAAAGTACTGAGGAGGAAAGGCATCTAGGAGTCACTATTTCAGGTGACATAAAGGCTAAATATAGTATTATTGACACTATACTGGAAAGTACTAAGGAGGAAAGGGATCTAGGAGTCTCTATTTCAGGTTACATAAAAGCTAAATATAGTATTAATGGCACTATACTGGAAACTACTGAGGAGGGAAGGCATCTAGGAGTCACTATTTCAGGTGACCTAAAGGCTAAATATAGTATTAATGGCTCTATACTGGAAAGTACTGAGGAGGAAAGGGATCTAGGAGTCACTATTTCAGGTGACATAAAGGCTAAATATAGTATTAATGGCACTATACTTGAATTTACCGAGGAGAAAAGGGATCTAGGAGTCACTATTTCAGGTGACATAAAGGCTAAATATAGTAGTAATGGCATTATACTGGAAATTACTGAGGAGGAAAGGCTTCTAGGAGTCATTATTTCAGGTGACATTGAGGCTAAATATAGTAGTAATGGCACTATACTGGAAAGTACTGAGGAGGAAAGGGATCTAGGAGTCACTATTTCAGGTGACATAAAGGCTACATATAGTATTAATGGCACTATACTGGAAAGTACTGAGGAGGAAAGGGATCTAGGAGTCACTATTTCAGGTGACATAAAGGCTAAATATAGTAGTAATGGCACTATATTGGAAAGTACTGAAGAGGAAACGGATCTAGGAGTCACTATTTCTGGTGACATAAAGGCTAAATATAGTATTAATGGCACTATACTGGAAAGTACTGAAGAGGAAACGGATCTAGGAGTCACTATTTCCGATGACCTAAAGGCTAAATATAGTATTAATGGCACTATACTGGAAACTACTGAAGAGGAAAGGGATCTAGGAGTCACTATTTCAGGTGACTTATAGGCTAAATATAGTATTAATTTCACTATACTAGAATGTACTGAAAAGGAAAGGGATCTAGGAGTCACTATTTCAGGTGACATAAAGGCTAAGTATAGTAATAATGGCACTATATTGGAAAGTACTGAAGAGGAAAGGGATCTAGGAGTCACTATTTCAGGTGACCTCAAGGATAAATATAGTATTAATGGCACTATACTGGAAAGTACAGAAGAGGAAACGGATCTTGGAGTCACTATTTAAGGTGACATAAAGGCTAAATATAGTATTAATGGCACTATACTGGAAACTACTGAGGAGGAAAGGGATCTCGGAGTCACTATTTCAGGTAACATATAGGCTACATATAGAATTAATGGCACTATACTGGAAAGTACTGAGGAGGAAAGGCATCTAGGAGTCACTATTTCAGGTGACATAAAGGCTAAATATAGTATTAATGGCACTATACTGGAAAGTACTGAAGAGGAAAGGGATCTAGGAGTCACTATTTCAGGTGACCTAAAGGATAAATATAGTATTAATGGCACTATACTGGAAAGTACTGAAGAGGAAACGGATCTTGGAGTCACTATTTCAGGTGACATGACTGCTAAATATAGTATTAATGGCACTATACTGGAAACTACTGAGGAGGAAAGGGATCTAGGAGTCACTATTTCAGGTGACATAAAGGATAAATATAGTATTAATGGCACTATACTGGTAATTACTGAAGAGGAAAGGGATCTAGGAGTCACTATTTCTGGTGACAAAATGGCTAAATATAGTATTAATGGCACTATACTGGTAACTACTGAAGAGAAAAGGGATCTAGGAGTCACTATTTTAGGTGACTTATAGGCTAAATATAGTATTAATGGCACTATACTGGAAACTACTGAAGAGGAAAGGGATCTAGGAGTCAGTATTTCAGGTGACATAAAGGCTAAAGATAGTATTACTGGCTCTATACTGAAAAGTACTGAAGAGGAAACGGATCTAGGAGTCACTATTTCCGGTGACCTAGAGGCTAAATATAGTAATAATGGCACTATACTGGAAACTACTGAAGAGGAATGGGATCTAGGAGTCACTATTTCAGGTGACCTAAAAGCTAAATATAGTATTAATGGCACTATACTGGAAACTACTGAGGAGGGAAGGGATCTAGGAGTCACCATTTCTGGTGACATAAAGGCCAAATATAGTATTAATGGCACTATACTGGAAATTACTGAGGAGAAAAGGGATCTAGGAGTCACTATTTCAGGTGACATAAAGGCTAAATATAGTAGTAATGGCACTATACTGGAAACTACTGAGGAGGAAAGGGATCAAGGAGTCACTATTTCAGGTGACATAAAGGCTAAATATAGTATTAATGGCACTATACTGGAAAGTACTGAGGAGGAAAGGGATCTAGGAGTCACTATTTCAGGTGACCTAAAGGCTAAATATAGTATTAATGGCACTATACTGGAAACTATTTTGGAGGAAAGGGATCTAGGAGTCACTACTTCAGGTGACATAAAGGCTAAATATAGTAGTAATGGCACTATACTGGAAACTACTGAGGAGGAAAGGGATCTAGGAGTCACTACTTCAGGTGACCTAAAGGCTAAATATAGTATTAGTGGCAGTATAGTGGAAACTACTGAGGAGGAAAGGGATATTGGAGTCACTATTTCAGGTGACATAAGGCTAAATATAGTATTAATGGCACTATACTGGAAACTACTGAGGAGAAGAGGGATCTAGGAGTCACTATTTCAGGTGACATAAAGGCTAAATATAGTATTAATGGCACTATACTGGAAAGTACTGAAGAGGAAACGGATCTAGGAGTCACTATTTCTGGTGACATAAAGGCTAAATATAGTATTAATGGCACTATACTGGAAACTACTGAAGAGGAAAGGGATCTAGGAGTCACTATTTCAGGTGACATAAAGGCTAAATATAGTATTAATGGCACTATACTGGAAAGTACTGAAGAGGAAAGGGATCTAGGAGTCACTATTTCAGGTGACCTAAAGGATAAATATAGTATTAATGGCACTATACTGGAAAGTACAGAAGAGGAAACGGATCTTGGAGTCACTATTTCAGGTGACATAAAGGCTAAATATAGTATTAATGGCACTATACTGGAAACTACTGAGGAGGAAAGGGATCTCAGAGTCACTATTTCAGGTAACATATAGGCTACATATAGTATTAATGGCACTATACTGGAAAGTACTGAGGAGGAAAGGCATCTAGGAGTCACTATTTCAGGTGACATAAAGGCTAAATATAGTATTAATGGCACTATACTGGAAAGTACTGAGGAGGAAAGGGATCTAGGAGTCACTATTTCAGGTGACATAAAGGCTAAATATAGTATTAATGGCACTATACTGGAAACTCCTGAGGAGGAAAGGGATCTAGGAGTCACTATTTCAGGTGACATAAAGGCTAAATATAGTATTAATGGCACTATACTGGAAACTACTGAGGAGGTAAGGGATCTCGGAGTCACTATTTCAGGTAACATATAGGCTAAATATAGTATTAATGGCACTATACTGGAAAGTACTGAGGAGGAAAGGTATCTAGGAGTCACTATTTGAGGTGACATAAAGGCTAAATATAGTATTAATGGCACTATACTGGAAAGTACTGAGGAGGAAAGGGATCTCGGAGTCACTATTTCAGGTAACATATAGGCTACATATAGTATTAATGGCACTATACTGGAAAGTACTGAGGAGGAAAGGCATCTAGGAGTCACTATTTCAGGTGACATAAAGGCTAAATATAGTATTAATGGCACTATACTGGAAAGTACTGAGGAGGAAAGGGATCTAGGAGTCACTATTTCAGGTGACATAAAGGCTAAATATAGTATTAATGGCACTATACTGGAAACTCCTGAGGAGGAAAGGGATCTCGGAGTCACTATTTCAGGTGACATAAAGGCTAAATATAGTATTAATGGCACTATACTGGAAACTACTGAGGAGGAAAGGGATCTCGGAGTCACTATTTCAGGTAACATATAGGCTAAATATAGTATTAATGGCACTATACTGGAAAGTACTGAGGAGGAAAGGCATCTAGGAGTCACTATTTCAGGTGACATAAAGGGTAAATATAGTATTAATGGCACTATACTGGAAAGTACTGAAGAGCAAACGGATCTAGGAGTCACTATTTCAGGTGACACAAAGGCTAAATATAGTATTAATGGCTCTATACTGGAAAGTACTGAAGAGGAAAGAGATCTAGGAGTCACTATTTACGGTGACCTAAAGGCTAAATATAGTATTAATGGCACTATACTGGAAACTACTGAAGAGGAAAGGGATCTAGGAGTCACTATTTCAGGTGACCTAAAGGCTAAATATAGTATTAATGGCACTATACTGGAAACTACTGAGGAGGGAAGGGATCTAGGAGTCACCATTTTAGGTGACATAAAGGCTAAATATAGTATTAATGGCACTATACTGGAAACTACTGAGGAGAAAAGGGATTTAGGAGTCACTATTTCAGGTGACATAAAGGCTAAAGATAGTAGTAATGGCACTATACTGGAAAATACTGAGGAGGAAAGGGATTAAGGAGTCACTATTTCAGGTGACATAAAGGCTAAATATAGTAATAATGGCACTATACTGGAAAGTACTGAGGAGGAAAGGGATCTAGGAGTCACTATTTCAGGTGACCTAAAGGCTAAATATAGTAGTAATGGCACTATACTGGAAACTATTTTGGAGGAAAGGGATCTAGGAGTCACTACTTCAGGTGACATAAAGGCTAAATTTAGTAGTAATGGCACTATACTGGAAACTACTGAGGAGGAAAGGGATCTAGGAGTCATTATTTCAGGTGACATAAAGGCTAAATATAGTATTAATGGTACTATACTGGAAAGTACTGAAGAGGAAAGGGATTTAGGAGTCACTATTTCAGGTGACATAAATTCTAAATATAGTATTAATGGCACTAAACTGGAAAGTACTGAAGAGGAAAGGGATCTAGTAGTCACTATTTACGGTGACCTAAAGGCTAAATATAGTATTAATGGCACTATACTGGAAAGTACTGAGGAGGAAAGGCTTCTAGGAGTCATTATTTCAGGTGACATAGAGGCTAAATATAGTAGTAATGGCACTATACTGGAAAGTACAGAGGAGGAAAGGCATCTAGGAGTCACTATTTCAGTTGACATAAAGGCTAAAAATAGTATTAATGGCACTATACTGGAAACTACTGAAGAGGAAAGGGATCTAGGAGTCACTATTTCAGGTGACATAAAGGCGAAATATAGTATTAATGGCACTATACTAGAAAGTACTGAAAAGGAAAGGGATCTAGGAGTCACTATTTCAGGTGACATAAAGGCTAAGTATAGTAATAATGGCACTATACTGGAAAGTACTGAAGAGGAAAGGGATCTAGGAGTCACTATTTCAGGTGACCTAAAGGATAAATATAGTATTAATGGCACTATACTGGAAAGTACTGAAGAGGAAACGGATCTTGGAGTCACTATTTCAGGTGACATGACTGCTAAATATAGTATTAATGGCACTATACTGGAAACTACTGAGGAGGAAAGGGATCTAGGAGTCACTATTTCAGGTGACATAAAGGATAAATATAGTATTAATGGCACTATACTGGTAATTACTGAAGAGGAAAGGGATCTAGGAGTCACTATTTCTGGTGACAAAATGGCTAAATATAGTATTAATGGCACTATACTGGAAACTACTGAAGAGGAAAGGGATCTAGGAGTCAGTATTTCAGGTGACATAAAGGCTAAAGATAGTATTAATGGCTCTATACTGGAAAGTACTGAAGAGGAAACGGATCTAGGAGTCACTATTTCCGGTGACCTAGAGGCTAAATAAAGTAATAATGGCACTATACTGGAAACTACTGAAGAGGAATGGGATCTAGGAGTCACTATTTCAGGTGACCTAAAAGCTAAATATAGTATTAATGGCACTATACTGGAAACTACTGAGGAGGGAAGGGATCTAGGAGTCACCATTTCTGGTGACATAAAGGCTAAATATAGTATTAATGGCACTATAATGGAAATTACTGAGGAGAAAAGGGATCTAGGAGTCACTATTTCAGGTGACATAAAGGCTAAATATAGTAGTAATGGCACTATACTGGAAACTACTGAGGAGGAAAGGGATCAAGGAGTCACTATTTCAGGTGACATAAAGGCTAAATATAGTATTAATGGCACTATACTGGAAAGTACTGAGGAGGAAAGGGATCTAGGAGTCACTATTTCAGGTGACCTAAAGGCTAAATATAGTATTAATGGCACTATACTGGAAACTATTTTGGAGGAAAGGGATCTAGGAGTCACTACTTCAGGTGACATAAAGGCTAAATATAGTAGTAATGGCACTATACTGGAAACTACTGAGGAGGAAAGGGATCTAGGAGTCACTATTTCAGGTGACATAAAGGCTAAATATAGTATTAATGGCACTATACTGGAAACTCCTGAGGAGGAAAGGGATCTAGGAGTCACTATTTCAGGTGACATAAAGGCTAAATATAGTATTAATGGCACTATACTGGAAACTACTGAGGAGGTAAGGGATCTCGGAGTCACTATTTCAGGTAACATATAGGCTAAATATAGTATTAATGGCACTATACTGGAAAGTACTGAGGAGGAAAGGGATCTAGGAGTCACTATTTCAGGTGACATAAAGGCTAAATATAGTATTAATGGTACTATACTGGAAAGTACTGAAGAGGAAAGGGATCTAGGAGTCACGATTTCAGGTGACATAAATTCTAAATAGAATATTAATGGCACTATACTGGAAAGTACTGAAGAGGAAAGGGATCTAGGAGTCAGTATTTTAGGTGGCATAAAGGCTAAATATAGTATTAATGGCACTATACTGGAAACTACTGAAGAGGAAACGGATCTAGGAGTCACTATTTCTGGTGACATAAAGGCTAAATATAGTATTAATGGCACTATACTGGAAACTACTGAAGAGGAAAGGGATCTAGGAGTCACTATTTCAGGTGACTTATAGGCTAAATATAGTATTAATGGCACTATACTAGAATGTACTGAAAAGGAAAGGGATCTAGGAGTCACTATTTCAGGTGACATAAAGGCTAAGTATAGTAATAATGGCACTATATTGGAAAGTACTGAAGAGGAAAGGGATCTAGGAGTCCCTATTTCAGGTGACCTAAAGGATAAATATAGTATTAATGGCACTATACTGGAAAGTACAGAAGAGGAAACGGATGTTGGAGTCACTATTTCAGGTGACATAAAGGCTAAATATAGTATTAATGGCACTATACTGGAAACTACTGAGGAGGAAAGGGATCTCGGAGTCACTATTTCAGGTAACATATAGGCTACATATAGTATTAATGGCACTATACTGGAAAGTACTGAGGAGGAAAGGCATATAGGAGTCACTATTTCAGGTGACATAAAGGCTAAATATAGTATTAATGGCACTATACTGGAAAGTACTGAGGAGGAAAGGGATCTAGGAGTCACTATTTCAGGTGACATAAAGGCTAAATATAGTATTAATGGCACTATACTGGAAACTCCTGAAGAGGAAAGGGGTCTCGGAGTCACTATTTCAGGTGACATAAAGGCTAAATATAGTATTAATGGCACTATACTGGAAACTACTGAGGAGGAAAGGGATCTCGGAGTCACTATTTCAGGTAACATATAGGCTAAATATAGTATTAATGGCACTATACTGGAAAGTACTGAGGAGGAAAGGCATCTAGGAGTCACTATTTCAGGTGACATAAAGGCTAAATATAGTATTAATGGCACTATACTGGAAAGTACTGAGGAGGAAAGGGATCTAGGAGTCACTATTTGAGGTGACATAAAGGCTAAATATAGTATTAATGGCACTATACTGGAAAGTACTGAGGAGGAAAGGGATCTAGGAGTCACTATTTCAGGTGACATAAAGGCTAAATATAGTATTAATGGCACTATACTGGAAACTACTGAAGAGGAAAGGGATCTCGGAGTCACTATTTCAGGTGACATAAAGGGTAAATATAGTATTAATGGCACTATACTGGAAAGTACTGAAGAGGAAACGGATCTAGGAGTCACTATTTCAGGTGACATAAAGGCTAAGTATAGTAATAATGGCACTATACTGGAAAGTACTGAAGAGGAAAGGGATCTAGGAGTCACTATTTCAGGTGACCTAAAGGATAAATATAGTATTAATGGCACTATACTGGAAAGTACTGAAGAGGAAACGGATCTTGGAGTCACTATTTCAGGTGACATGATTGCTAAATATAGTATTAATGGCACTATACTGGAAACTACTGAGGAGGAAAGGGATCTAGGAGTCACTATTTCAGGTGACATAAAGGATAAATATAGTATTAATGGCACTATACTGGTAATTACTGAAGAGGAAAGGGATCTAGGAGTCACTATTTCAGGTGACATAAAGGCTAAATATAGTATTAATGGCACTATACTGGAAACTACTGAGGAGAAAAGGGATTTAGGAGTCACTATTTCAGGTGACATAAAGGCTAAATATAGTAGTAATGGCACTATACTGGAAAATACTGAGGAGGAAAGGGATTAAGGAGTCACTATTTCAGGTGACATAAAGGCTAAATATAGTAATAATGGCACTATACTGGAAAGTACTGAGGAGGAAAGGGATCTAGGAGTCACTATTTCAGGTGACCTAAAGGGTAAATATAGTAGAAATGGCACTATACTGGAAACTATTTTGGAGGAAAGGGATCTAGGAGTCACTACTTCAGGTGACATAAAGGCTAAATTTAGTAGTAATGGCACTATACTGGAAACTACTGAGGAGGAAAGGGATCTAGGAGTCACTACTTCAGGTGACATAAAGGCTAAATATAGTATTAATGGTACTATACTGGAAAGTACTGAAGAGGAAAGGGATTTAGGAGTCACTATTTCAGGTGACATAAATTCTAAATATAGTATTAATGGCACTAAACTGGAAAGTACTGAAGAGGAAAGGGATCTAGTAGTCACTATTTACGGTGACCTAAAGGCTAAATATAGTATTAATGGCACTATACTGGAAAGTACTGAGGAGGAAAGGCTTCTAGGAGTCATTATTTCAGGTGACATAAAGGCTAAATATAGTAGTAATGGCACTATACTGGAAAGTACAGAGGAGGAAAGGCATCTAGGAGTCACTATTTCAGTTGACATAAAGGCTAAATATAGTATTAATGGCACTATACTGGAAACTACTGAAGAGGAAAGGGATCTAGGAGTCACTATTTCAGGTGACATAAAGGCGAAATATAGTATTAATGGCACTATACTAGAAAGTACTGAAAAGGAAAGGGATCTAGGAGTCACTATTTCAGGTGACATAAAGGCTAAGTATAGTAATAATGGCACTATACTGGAAAGTACTGAAGAGGAAAGGGATCTAGGAGTCACTATTTCAGGTGACCTAAAGGATAAATATAGTATTAATGGCACTATACTGGAAAGTACTGAAGAGGAAACGGATCTTGGAGTCACTATTTCAGGTGACATGATTGCTAAATATAGTATTAATGGCACTATACTGGAAACTACTGAGGAGGAAAGGGATCTAGGAGTCACTATTTCAGGTGACATAAAGGATAAATATAGTATTAATGGCACTATACTGGTAATTACTGAAGAGGAAAGGGATCTAGGAGTCACTATTTCAGGTGACATAAAGGCTAAATATAGTATTAATGGCACTATACTGGAAACTACTGAAGAGGAAAGGGATCTCGGAGTCACTATTTCAGGTGACATAAAGGGTAAATATAGTATTAATGGCACTATACTGGAAAGTACTGAAGAGGAAACGGATCTAGGAGTCACTATTTCAGGTGACACAAAGGCTAAATATAGTATTAATGGCTCTATACTGGAAAGTACTGAAGAGGAAAGAGATCTAGGAGTCACTATTTACGGTGACCTAAAGGCTAAATATAGTATTAATGGCACTATACTGGAAACTACTGAAGAGGAAAGGGATCTAGGAGTCACTATTTCAGGTGACCTAAAGGCTAAATATAGTATTAATGGCACTATACTGGAAACTACTGAGGAGGGAAGGGATCTAGGAGTCACCATTTTAGGTGACATAAAGGCTAAATATAGTATTAATGGCACTATACTGGAAACTACTGAGGAGAAAAGGGATTTAGGAGTCACTATTTCAGGTGACATAAAGGCTAAATATAGTAGTAATGGCACTATACTGGAAAATACTGAGGAGGAAAGGGATTAAGGAGTCACTATTTCAGGTGACATAAAGGCTAAATATAGTAATAATGGCACTATACTGGAAAGTACTGAGGAGGAAAGGGATCTAGGAGTCACTATTTCAGGTGACCTAAAGGGTAAATATAGTAGAAATGGCACTATACTGGAAACTATTTTGGAGGAAAGGGATCTAGGAGTCACTACTTCAGGTGACATAAAGGCTAAATTTAGTAGTAATGGCACTATACTGGAAACTACTGAGGAGGAAAGGGATCTAGGAGTCACTACTTCAGGTGACATAAAGGCTAAATATAGTATTAATGGTACTATACTGGAAAGTACTGAAGAGGAAAGGGATTTAGGAGTCACTATTTCAGGTGACATAAATTCTAAATATAGTATTAATGGCACTAAACTGGAAAGTACTGAAGAGGAAAGGGATCTAGTAGTCACTATTTACGGTGACCTAAAGGCTAAATATAGTATTAATGGCACTATACTGGAAAGTACTGAGGAGGAAAGGCTTCTAGGAGTCATTATTTCAGGTGACATAAAGGCTAAATATAGTAGTAATGGCACTATACTGGAAAGTACAGAGGAGGAAAGGCATCTAGGAGTCACTATTTCAGTTGACATAAAGGCTAAATATAGTATTAATGGCACTATACTGGAAACTACTGAAGAGGAAAGGGATCTAGGAGTCACTATTTCAGGTGACATAAAGGCGAAATATAGTATTAATGGCACTATACTAGAAAGTACTGAAAAGGAAAGGGATCTAGGAGTCACTATTTCAGGTGACATAAAGGCTAAGTATAGTAATAATGGCACTATACTGGAAAGTACTGAAGAGGAAAGGGATCTAGGAGTCACTATTTCAGGTGACCTAAAGGATAAATATAGTATTAATGGCACTATACTGGAAAGTACTGAAGAGGAAACGGATCTTGGAGTCACTATTTCAGGTGACATGATTGCTAAATATAGTATTAATGGCACTATACTGGAAACTACTGAGGAGGAAAGGGATCTAGGAGTCACTATTTCAGGTGACATAAAGGATAAATATAGTATTAATGGCACTATACTGGTAATTACTGAAGAGGAAAGGGATCTAGGAGTCACTATTTCTGGTGACAAAATGGCTAAATATAGTATTAATGGCACTATACTGGTAACTACTGAAGAGAAAAGGGATCTAGGAGTCACTATTTTAGGTGACTTATAGGCTAAATATAGTATTAATGGCACTCTACTGGAAACTACTGAAGAGGAAAGGGATCTAGGAGTCAGTATTTCAGGTGACATAAAGGCTAAAGATAGTATTAATGGCTCTATACTGGAAAGTACTGAAGAGGAAACGGATCTAGGAGTCACTATTTCCGGTGACCTAGAGGCTAAATATAGTAATAATGGCACTATACTGGAAACTACTGAAGAGGAATGGGATCTAGGAGTCACTATTTCAGGTGACCTAAAAGCTAAATATAGTATTAATGGCACTATACTGGAAACTACTGAGGAGGGAAGGGATGTAGGAGTCACCATTTCTGGTGACATAAAGGCTAAATATAGTATTAGTGGCACTATACTGGAAACTACTGAGGAGAAAAGGGATCTAGGAGTCACTATTTCAGGTGACATAAAGGCTAAATATAGTAGTAATGGCACTATACTGGAAACTACTGAGGAGGAAAGGGATCAAGGAGTCACTATTTCAGGTGACATAAAGGCTAAATATAGTATTAATGGCACTATACTGGAAAGTACTGAGGAGGAAAGGGATCTAGGAGTCACTATTTCAGGTGACCTAAAGGCTAAATATAGTATTAATGGCACTATACTGGAAACTATTTTGGAGGAAAGGGATCTAGGAGTCACTACTTCAGGTGACATAAAGGCTAAATATAGTAGTAATGGCACTATACTGGAAACTACTGAGGAGGAAAGGGATCTAGGAGTCACTACTTCAGGTGACCTAAAGGCTAAATATAGTATTAGTGGCAGTATACTGGAAACTACTGAGGAGGAAAGGGATATTGGAGTCACTATTTCAGGTGACATAAGACTAAATATAGTATTAATGGCACTATACTGGAAACTACTGAGGAGAAGAGGGATCTAGGAGTCACTATTTCAGGTGACATAAAGGCTAAATATAGTATTAATGGCACTATACTGGAAAGTACTGAAGAGGAAACGGATCTAGGAGTCACTATTTCTGGTGACATAAAGGCTAAATATAGTATTAATGGCACTATACTGGAAACTACTGAAGTGGAAAGGGATCTAGGAGTCACTATTTCAGGTGACATAAAGGCTAAATATAGTATTAATGGCACTATACTGGAAAGTACTGAAGATGAAAGGGATCTAGGAGTCACTATTTCAGGTGACCTAAAGGATAAATATAGTATTAATGGCACTATACTGGAAAGTACAGAAGAGGAAACGGATCTTGGAGTCACTATTTCAGGTGACATAAAGGCTAAATATAGTAATAATGGCACTATACTGGAAACTACTGAGGAGGAAAGGGATCTCGGAGTCACTATTTCAGGTAACATATAGGCTACATATAGTATTAATGGCACTATACTGGAAAGTACTGAGGAGGAAAGGCATCTAGGAGTCACTATTTCAGGTGACATAAAGGCTAAATATAGTATTAATGGCACTATACTGGAAAGTACTGAGGAGGAAAGGGATCTAGGAGTCACTATTTCAGGTGACATAAAGGCTAAATATAGTATTAATGGCACTATACTGGAAACTCCTGAGGAGGAAAGGGATCTAGGAGTCACTATTTCAGGTGACATAAAGGCTAAATATAGTATTAATGGCACTATACTGGAAACTACTGAGGAGGTAAGGCATCTAGGAGTCACTATTTCTGGTGACATAAAGGCTAAATATAGTATTAATGGCACTATACTGGAAAGTACTGAGAAGGAAAGGGATCTAGGAGTCACTATTTGAGGTGACATAAAGGCTAAATATAGTATTAATGGCACTATACTGGAAAGTACTGAGGAGGAAAGGGATCTAGGAGTCACTATTTCAGGTGACATAAAGGGTAAATATAGTATTAATGGCACTATACTGGAAAGTACTGAAGAGGAAACGGATCAAGGAGTCACTATTTCAGGTGACACAAAGGCTAAATATAGTATTAATGGCTCTATACTGGAAAGTACTGAAGAGGAAAGAGATCTAGGAGTCACTATTTACGGTGACCTAAAAGCTAAATATAGTATTAATGGCACTATACTGGAAACTACTGAAGAGGAAAGGGATCTAGGAGTCACTATTTCAGGTGACCTAAAGGCTAAATATAGTATTAATGGCACTATAATGGAAACTACTGAGGAGGGAAGGGATCTAGGAGTCACCATTTCAGGTGACATAAAGGCTAAATATAGTATTAATGGCACTATACTGGAAACTACTGAGGAGGAAAGGGATCTAGGAGTCACTATTTCAGGTGACATAAAGGATAAATATAGTATTAATGGCACTATACTGGTAATTACTGAAGAGGAAAGGGATCTAGGAGTCACTATTTCTGGTGACAAAATGGCTAAATATAGTATTAATGGCACTATACTGGTAACTACTGAAGAGAAAAGGGATCTAGGAGTCACTATTTTAGGTGACTTATAGGCTAAATATAGTATTAATGGCACTATACTGGAAACTACTGAAGAGGAAAGGGATCTAGGAGTCAGTATTTCAGGTGACATAAAGGCTAAAGATAGTATTAATGGCTCTATACTGGAAAGTACTGAAGAGGAAACGGATCTAGGAGTCACTATTTCCGGTGACCTAGAGGCTAAATATAGTAATAATGGCACTATACTGGAAACTACTGAAGAGGAATGGGATCTAGGAGTCACTATTTCAGGTGACCTAAAAGCTAAATATAGTATTAATGGCACTATACTGGAAACTACTGAGGAGGGAAGGGATGTAGGAGTCACCATTTCTGGTGACATAAAGGCTAAATATAGTATTAATGGCACTATACTGGAAACTACTGAGGAGAAAAGAGATCTAGGAGTCACTATTTCAGGTGACATAAAGGCTAAATATAGTAGTAATGGCACTATACTGGAAACTACTGAGGAGGAAAGGGATCAAGGAGTCACTATTTCAAGTGACATAAAAGCTAAATATAGTATTAATGGCACTATACTGGAAAGTACTGAGGAGGAAAGGGATCTAGGAGTCACTATTTCAGGTGACCTAAAGGCTAAATATAGTATTAATGGCACTATACTGGAAACTATTTTGGAGGAAAGGGATCTAGGAGTCACTACTTCAGGTGACATAAAGGCTAAATATAGTAGTAATGGCACTATACTGGAAACTACTGAGGAGGAAAGGGATCTAGGAGTCACTACTTCAGGTGACCTAAAGGCTAAATATAGTATTAATGGCACTATACTGGAAACTACTGAGGAGGAAAGGGATATTGGAGTCACTATTTCAGGTGACATAAGGCTAAATATAGTATTAATGGCACTATACTGGAAACTACTGAGGAGAAGAGGGATCTAGGAGTCACTATTTCAGGTGACATAAAGGCTAAATATAGTATTAATGGCACTATACTGGAAAGTACTGAAGAGGAAACGGATCTAGGAGTCACTATTTCTGGTGACATAAAGGCTAAATATAGTATTAATGGCACTATACTGGAAACTACTGAAGTGGAAAGGGATCTAGGAGTCACTATTTCAGGTGACATAAAGGCTAAATATAGTATTAATGGCACTATACTGGAAAGTACTGAAGATGAAAGGGATCTAGGAGTCACTATTTCAGGTGACCTAAAGGATAAATATAGTATTAATGGCACTATACTGGAAAGTACAGAAGAGGAAACGGATCTTGGAGTCACTATTTCAGGTGACATAAAGGCTAAATATAGTAATAATGGCACTATACTGGAAACTACTGAGGAGGAAAGGGATCTCTGAGTCACTATTTCAGGTAACATATAGGCTACATATAGTATTAATGGCACTATACTGGAAAGTACTGAGGAGGAAAGGCATCTAGGAGTCACTATTTCAGGTGACATAAAGGCTAAATATAGTATTAATGGCACTATACTGGAAAGTACTGAGGAGGAAAGGGATCTAGGAGTCACTATTTCAGGTGACATAAAGGCTAAATATAGTATTAATGGCACTATACTGGAAACTCCTGAGGAGGAAAGGGATCTAGGAGTCACTATTTCAGGTGACATAAAGGCTAAATATAGTATTAATGGCACTATACTGGAAACTACTGAGGAGGTAAGGGATCTCGGAGTCACTATTTCAGGTAACATATAGGCTAAATATAGTATTAATGGCACGATACTGGAAAGTACTGAGGAGGAAAGGCATCTAGGAGTCACTATTTCTGGTGACATAAAGGCTAAATATAGTATTAATGGCACTATACTGGAAAGTACTGAGAAGGAAAGGGATCTAGGAGTCACTATTTGAGGTGACATAAAGGCTAAATATAGTATTAATGGCACTATACTGGAAAGTACTGAGGAGGAAAGGGATCTAGGAGTCACTATTTCAGGTGACATAAAGGGTAAATATAGTATTAATGGCACTATACTGGAAAGTACTGAAGAGGAAACGGATCAAGGAGTCACTATTTCAGGTGACACAAAGGCTAAATATAGTATTAATGGCTCTATACTGGAAAGTACTGAAGAGGAAAGAGATCTAGGAGTCACTATTTACGGTGACCTAAAAGCTAAATATAGTATTAATGGCACTATACTGGAAACTACTGAAGAGGAAAGGGATCTAGGAGTCACTATTTCAGGTGACCTAAAGGCTAAATATAGTATTAATGGCACTATAATGGAAACTACTGAGGAGGGAAGGGATCTAGGAGTCACCATTTCAGGTGACATAAAGGCTAAATATAGTATTAATGGCACTATACTGGAAACTACTGAGGAGGAAAGGGATCTAGGAGTCACTATTTCAGGTGACATAAAGGATAAATATAGTATTAATGGCACTATACTGGTAATTACTGAAGAGGAAAGGGATCTAGGAGTCACTATTTCTGGTGACAAAATGGCTAAATATAGTATTAATGGCACTATACTGGTAACTACTGAAGAGAAAAGGGATCTAGGAGTCACTATTTTAGGTGACTTATAGGCTAAATATAGTATTAATGGCACTATACTGGAAACTACTGAAGAGGAAAGGGATCTAGGAGTCAGTATTTCAGGTGACATAAAGGCTAAAGATAGTATTAATGGCTCTATACTGGAAAGTACTGAAGAGGAAACGGATCTAGGAGTCACTATTTCCGGTGACCTAGAGGCTAAATATAGTAATAATGGCACTATACTGGAAACTACTGAAGAGGAATGGGATCTAGGAGTCACTATTTCAGGTGACCTAAAAGCTAAATATAGTATTAATGGCACTATACTGGAAACTACTGAGGAGGGAAGGGATGTAGGAGTCACCATTTCTGGTGACATAAAGGCTAAATATAGTATTAATGGCACTATACTGGAAACTACTGAGGAGAAAAGAGATCTAGGAGTCACTATTTCAGGTGACATAAAGGCTAAATATAGTAGTAATGGCACTATACTGGAAACTACTGAGGAGGAAAGGGATCAAGGAGTCACTATTTCAAGTGACATAAAAGCTAAATATAGTATTAATGGCACTATACTGGAAAGTACTGAGGAGGAAAGGGATCTAGGAGTCACTATTTCAGGTGACCTAAAGGCTAAATATAGTATTAATGGCACTATACTGGAAACTATTTTGGAGGAAAGGGATCTAGGAGTCACTACTTCAGGTGACATAAAGGCTAAATATAGTAGTAATGGCACTATACTGGAAACTACTGAGGAGGAAAGGGATCTAGGAGTCACTACTTCAGGTGACCTAAAGGCTAAATATAGTATTAGTGGCAGTATACTGGAAACTACTGAGGAGGAAAGGGATATTGGAGTCACTATTTCAGGTGACATAAGGCTAAATATAGTATTAATGGCACTATACTGGAAACTACTGAGGAGAAGAGGGATCTAGGAGTCACTATTTCAGGTGACATAAAGGCTAAATATAGTATTAATGGCACTATACTGGAAAGTACTGAAGAGGAAACGGATCTAGGAGTCACTATTTCTGGTGACATAAAGGCTAAATATAGTATTAATGGCACTATACTGGAAACTACTGAAGTGGAAAGGGATCTAGGAGTCACTATTTCAGGTGACATAAAGGCTAAATATAGTATTAATGGCACTATACTGGAAAGTACTGAAGATGAAAGGGATCTAGGAGTCACTATTTCAGGTGACCTAAAGGATAAATATAGTATTAATGGCACTATACTGGAAAGTACAGAAGAGGAAACGGATCTTGGAGTCACTATTTCAGGTGACATAAAGGCTAAATATAGTAATAATGGCACTATACTGGAAACTACTGAGGAGGAAAGGGATCTCGGAGTCACTATTTCAGGTAACATATAGGCTACATATAGTATTAATGGCACTATACTGGAAAGTACTGAGGAGGAAAGGCATCTAGGAGTCACTATTTCAGGTGACATAAAGGCTAAATATAGTATTAATGGCACTATACTGGAAAGTACTGAGGAGGAAAGGGATCTAGGAGTCACTATTTCAGGTGACATAAAGGCTAAATATAGTATTAATGGCACTATACTGGAAACTCCTGAGGAGGAAAGGGATCTAGGAGTCACTATTTCAGGTGACATAAAGGCTAAATATAGTATTAATGGCACTATACTGGAAACTACTGAGGAGGTAAGGGATCTCGGAGTCACTATTTCAGGTAACATATAGGCTAAATATAGTATTAATGGCACTATACTGGAAAGTACTGAGGAGGAAAGGCATCTAGGAGTCACTATTTCTGGTGACATAAAGGCTAAATATAGTATTAATGGCACTATACTGGAAAGTACTGAGAAGGAAAGGGATCTAGGAGTCACTATTTGAGGTGACATAAAGGCTAAATATAGTATTAATGGCACTATACTGGAAAGTACTGAGGAGGAAAGGGATCTAGGAGTCACTATTTCAGGTGACATAAAGGGTAAATATAGTATTAATGGCACTATACTGGAAAGTACTGAAGAGGAAACGGATCAAGGAGTCACTATTTCAGGTGACACAAAGGCTAAATATAGTATTAATGGCTCTATACTGGAAAGTACTGAAGAGGAAAGAGATCTAGGAGTCACTATTTACGGTGACCTAAAAGCTAAATATAGTATTAATGGCACTATACTGGAAACTACTGAAGAGGAAAGGGATCTAGGAGTCACTATTTCAGGTGACCTAAAGGCTAAATATAGTATTAATGGCACTATAATGGAAACTACTGAGGAGGGAAGGGATCTAGGAGTCACCATTTCAGGTGACATAAAGGCTAAATATAGTATTAATGGCACTATACTGGAAACTACTGAGGAGGAAAGGGATCTAGGAGTCACTATTTCAGGTGACATAAAGGATAAATATAGTATTAATGGCACTATACTGGTAATTACTGAAGAGGAAAGGGATCTAGGAGTCACTATTTCTGGTGACAAAATGGCTAAATATAGTATTAATGGCACTATACTGGTAACTACTGAAGAGAAAAGGGATCTAGGAGTCACTATTTTAGGTGACTTATAGGCTAAATATAGTATTAATGGCACTATACTGGAAACTACTGAAGAGGAAAGGGATCTAGGAGTCAGTATTTCAGGTGACATAAAGGCTAAAGATAGTATTAATGGCTCTATACTGGAAAGTACTGAAGAGGAAACGGATCTAGGAGTCACTATTTCCGGTGACCTAGAGGCTAAATATAGTAATAATGGCACTATACTGGAAACTACTGAAGAGGAATGGGATCTAGGAGTCACTATTTCAGGTGACCTAAAAGCTAAATATAGTATTAATGGCACTATACTGGAAACTACTGAGGAGGGAAGGGATGTAGGAGTCACCATTTCTGGTGACATAAAGGCTAAATATAGTATTAATGGCACTATACTGGAAACTACTGAGGAGAAAAGGGATCTAGGAGTCACTATTTCAGGTGACATAAAGGCTAAATATAGTAGTAATGGCACTATACTGGAAACTACTGAGGAGGAAAGGGATCAAGGAGTCACTATTTCAAGTGACATAAAAGCTAAATATAGTATTAATGGCACTATACTGGAAAGTACTGAGGAGGAAAGGGATCTAGGAGTCACTATTTCAGGTGACCTAAAGGCTAAATATAGTATTAATGGCACTATACTGGAAACTATTTTGGAGGAAAGGGATCTAGGAGTCACTACTTCAGGTGACATAAAGGCTAAATATAGTAGTAATGGCACTATACTGGAAACTACTGAGGAGGAAAGGGATCTAGGAGTCACTACTTCAGGTGACCTAAAGGCTAAATATAGTATTAGTGGCAGTATACTGGAAACTACTGAGGAGGAAAGGGATATTGGAGTCACTATTTCAGGTGACATAAGGCTAAATATAGTATTAATGGCACTATACTGGAAACTACTGAGGAGAAGAGGGATCTAGGAGTCACTATTTCAGGTGACATAAAGGCTAAATATAGTATTAATGGCACTATACTGGAAAGTACTGAAGAGGAAACGGATCTAGGAGTTACTATTTCTGGTGACATAAAGGCTAAATATAGTATTAATGGCACTATACTGGAAACTACTGAAGAGGAAAGGGATCTAGGAGTCACTATTTCAGGTGCCATAAAGGCTAAATATAGTATTAATGGCACTATACTGGAAAGTACTGAAGATGAAAGGGATCTAGGAGTCACTATTTCAGGTGACCTAAAGGATAAATATAGTATTAATGGCACTATACTGGAAAGTACAGAAGAGGAAACGGATCTTGGAGTCACTATTTCAGGTGACATAAAGGCTAAATATAGTATTAATGGCACTATACTGGAAACTACTGAGGAGGAAAGGAATCTCGGAGTCACTATTTCAGGTAACATATAGGCTACATATAGTATTAATGGCACTATACTGGAAAGTACTGAGGAGGAAAGGCATCTAGGAGTCACTATTTCAGGTGACATAAAGGCTAAATATAGTATTAATGGCACTATACTGGAAAGTACTGAGGAGGAAAGGGATCTAGGAGTCACTATTTCAGGTGACATAAAGCCTAAATATAGTATTAATGGCACTATACTGGAAACTCCTGAGGAGGAAAGGGATCTAGGAGTCACTATTTCAGGTGACATAAAGGCTAAATATAGTATTAATGGCACTATACTGGAAACTACTGAGGAGGTAAGGGATCTCGGAGTCACTATTTCAGGTAACATATAGGCTAAATATAGTATTAATGGCACTATACTGGAAAGTACTGAGGAGGAAAGGCATCTAGGAGTCACTATTTCTGGTGACATAAAGGCTAAATATAGTATTAATGGCACTATACTGGAAAGTACTGAGAAGGAAAGGGATCTAGGAGTCACTATTTGAGGTGACATAAAGGCTAAATATAGTATTAATGGCACTATACTGGAAAGTACTGAGGAGGAAAGGGATCTAGGAGTCACTATTTCAGGTGACATAAAGGGTAAATATAGTATTTAGGCACTATACTGGAAAGTACTGAAGAGGAAACGGATCTAGGAGTCACTATTTCAGGTGAAACAAAGGCTAAATATAGTATTAATGGCTCTATACTGGAAAGTACTGAAGAGGAAAGAGATCTAGGAGTCACTATTTACGGTGACCTAAAGGCTAAATATAGTATTAATGGCACTATACTGGAAACTACTGAAGAGGAAAGGGATCTAGGAGTCACTATTTCAGGTGACCTAAAGGCTAAATATAGTATTAATGGCACTATACTGGAAACTACTGAGGAGGGAAGGGATCTAGGAGTCACCATTTCAGGTGACATAAAGGCTAAATATAGTATTAATGGCACTATACTGGAAACTACTGAGGAGAAAAGGGATTTAGGAGTCACTATTTCAGGTGACATAAAGGCTAAATATAGTAGTAATGGCACTATACTGGAAACTACTGAGGAGGAAAGGGATCAAGGAGTCACTATTTCAGGTGACATAAAGGCTAAATATAGTAATAATGGCACTATACTGGAAAGTACTGAGGAGGAAAGGGATCTAGGAGTCACTATTTCAGGTGACCTAAAGGCTAAATATAGTAGTAATGGCACTATACTGGAAACTATTTTGGAGGAAAGGGATCTTGGAGTCACTACTTCAGGTGACATAAAGGCTAAATTTAGTAGTAATGGCACTATACTGGAAACTACTGAGGAGGAAAGGGATCTAGGAGTCACTATTTCAGGTGACATAAAGGCTAAATATAGTATTAATGGTACTATACTGGAAAGTACTGAAGAGGAAAGGGATTTAGGAGTCACTATTTCAGGTGACATAAATTCTAAATATAGTATTAATGGCACTATACTGGAAAGTACTGAAGAGGAAAGGGATCTAGTAGTCACTATTTACGGTGACCTAAAGGCTAAATATAGTATTAATGGCACTATACTGGAAAGTACTGAGGAGGAAAGGCTTCTAGGAGTCATTATTTCAGGTGACATAGAGGCTAAATATAGTAGTAATGGCACTATACTGGAAAGTACAGAGGAGGAAAGGCATCTAGGAGTCACTATTTCAGTTGACATAAAGGCTAAATATAGTATTAATGGCACTATACTGGAAACTACTGAAGAGGAAAGGGATCTAGGAGTCACTATTTCAGGTGACATAAAGGCTAAATATAGTATTAATGGCACTATACTAGAAAGTACTGAAAAGGAAAGGGATCTAGGAGTCACTATTTCAGGTGACATAAAGGCTAAATATAGTAATAATGGCACTATACTGGAAAGTACTGAAGAGGAAAGGGATCTAGGAGTCACTATTTCAGGTGACCTAAAGGATAAATATAGTATTAATGGCACTATACTGGAAAGTGCTGAAGAGGAAACGGATCTTGGAGTCACTATTTCAGGTGACATGACTGCTAAATATAGTATTAATGGCACTATACTGGAAACTACTGAGGAGGAAAGGGATCTAGGAGTCACTATTTCAGGTGACATAAAGGATAAATATAGTATTAATGGCACTATACTGGTAATTACTGAAGAGGAAAGGGATCTAGGAGTCACTATTTCTGGTGACAAAAAGGCTAAATATAGTATTAATGGCACTATACTGGTAACTACTGAAGAGAAAAGGGATCTAGGAGTCACTATTTTAGGTGACTTATAGGCTAAATTTAGTATTAATGGCACTATACTGGAAACTACTGAAGAGGAAAGGGATCTAGGAGTCAGTATTTCAGGTGACATAAAGGCTAAAGATAGTATTAATGGCTCTATACTGGAAAGTACTGAAGAGGAAACGGATCTAGGAGTCACTATTTCCGGTGACCTAGAGGCTAAATATAGTAATAATGGCACTATACTGGAAACTACTGAAGACGAATGGGATCTAGGAGTCACTATTTCAGGTGACCTAAAAGCTAAATATAGTATTAATGGCACTATACTGGAAACTACTGAGGAGGGAAGGGATCTAGGAGTCACCATTTCTGGTGACATAAAGGCTAAATATAGTATTAATGGCACTATACTGGAAACTACTGAGGAGAAGAGGGATCTAGGAGTCACTATTTCAGGTGACATAAAGGCTAAATATAGTATTAATGGCACTATACTGGAAAGTACTGAAGAGGAAACGGATCTAGGAGTTACTATTTCTGGTGACATAAAGGCTAAATATAGTATTAATGGCACTATACTGGAAACTACTGAAGAGGAAAGGGATCTAGGAGTCACTATTTCAGGTGCCATAAAGGCTAAATATAGTATTAATGGCACTATACTGGAAAGTACTGAAGATGAAAGGGATCTAGGAGTCACTATTTCAGGTGACCTAAAGGATAAATATAGTATTAATGGCACTATACTGGAAAGTACAGAAGAGGAAACGGATCTTGGAGTCACTATTTCAGGTGACATAAAGGCTAAATATAGTATTAATGGCACTATACTGGAAACTACTGAGGAGGAAAGGAATCTCGGAGTCACTATTTCAGGTAACATATAGGCTACATATAGTATTAATGGCACTATACTGGAAAGTACTGAGGAGGAAAGGCATCTAGGAGTCACTATTTCAGGTGACATAAAGGCTAAATATAGTATTAATGGCACTATACTGGAAAGTACTGAGGAGGAAAGGGATCTAGGAGTCACTATTTCAGGTGACATAAAGCCTAAATATAGTATTAATGGCACTATACTGGAAACTCCTGAGGAGGAAAGGGATCTAGGAGTCACTATTTCAGGTGACATAAAGGCTAAATATAGTATTAATGGCACTATACTGGAAACTACTGAGGAGGTAAGGGATCTCGGAGTCACTATTTCAGGTAACATATAGGCTAAATATAGTATTAATGGCACTATACTGGAAAGTACTGAGGAGGAAAGGCATCTAGGAGTCACTATTTCTGGTGACATAAAGGCTAAATATAGTATTAATGGCACTATACTGGAAAGTACTGAGAAGGAAAGGGATCTAGGAGTCACTATTTGAGGTGACATAAAGGCTAAATATAGTATTAATGGCACTATACTGGAAAGTACTGAGGAGGAAAGGGATCTAGGAGTCACTATTTCAGGTGACATAAAGGGTAAATATAGTATTTAGGCACTATACTGGAAAGTACTGAAGAGGAAACGGATCTAGGAGTCACTATTTCAGGTGAAACAAAGGCTAAATATAGTATTAATGGCTCTATACTGGAAAGTACTGAAGAGGAAAGAGATCTAGGAGTCACTATTTACGGTGACCTAAAGGCTAAATATAGTATTAATGGCACTATACTGGAAACTACTGAAGAGGAAAGGGATCTAGGAGTCACTATTTCAGGTGACCTAAAGGCTAAATATAGTATTAATGGCACTATACTGGAAACTACTGAGGAGGGAAGGGATCTAGGAGTCACCATTTCAGGTGACATAAAGGCTAAATATAGTATTAATGGCACTATACTGGAAACTACTGAGGAGAAAAGGGATTTAGGAGTCACTATTTCAGGTGACATAAAGGCTAAATATAGTAGTAATGGCACTATACTGGAAACTACTGAGGAGGAAATGGATCAAGGAGTCACTATTTCAGGTGACATAAAGGCTAAATATAGTAATAATGGCACTATACTGGAAAGTACTGAGGAGGAAAGGGATCTAGGAGTCACTATTTCAGGTGACCTAAAGGCTAAATATAGTAGTAATGGCACTATACTGGAAACTATTTTGGAGCAAAGGGATCTAGGAGTCACTACTTCAGGTGACATAAAGGCTAAATTTAGTAGTAATGGCACTATACTGGAAACTACTGAGGAGGAAAGGGATCTAGGAGTCACTATTTCAGGTGACATAAAGGCTAAATATAGTATTAATGGTACTATACTGGAAAGTACTGAAGAGGAAAGGGATTTAGGAGTCACTATTTCAGGTGACATAAATTCTAAATATAGTATTAATGGCACTATACTGGAAAGTACTGAAGAGGAAAGGGATCTAGTAGTCACTATTTACGGTGACCTAAAGGCTAAATATAGTATTAATGGCACTATACTGGAAAGTACTGAGGAGGAAAGGCTTCTAGGAGTCATTATTTCAGGTGACATAGAGGCTAAATATAGTAGTAATGGCACTATACTGGAAAGTACAGAGGAGGAAAGGCATCTAGGAGTCACTATTTCAGTTGACATAAAGGCTAAATATAGTATTAATGGCACTATACTGGAAACTACTGAAGAGGAAAGGGATCTAGGAGTCACTATTTCAGGTGACATAAAGGCTAAATATAGTATTAATGGCACTATACTAGAAAGTACTGAAAAGGAAAGGGATCTAGGAGTCACTATTTCAGGTGACATAAAGGCTAAATATAGTAATAATGGCACTATACTGGAAAGTACTGAAGAGGAAAGGGATCTAGGAGTCACTATTTCAGGTGACCTAAAGGATAAATATAGTATTAATGGCACTATACTGGAAAGTGCTGAAGAGGAAACGGATCTTGGAGTCACTATTTCAGGTGACATGACTGCTAAATATAGTATTAATGGCACTATACTGGAAACTACTGAGGAGGAAAGGGATCTAGGAGTCACTATTTCAGGTGACATAAAGGATAAATATAGTATTAATGGCACTATACTGGTAATTACTGAAGAGGAAAGGGATCTAGGAGTCACTATTTCTGGTGACAAAAAGGCTAAATATAGTATTAATGGCACTATACTGGTAACTACTGAAGAGAAAAGGGATCTAGGAGTCACTATTTTAGGTGACTTATAGGCTAAATTTAGTATTAATGGCACTATACTGGAAACTACTGAAGAGGAAAGGGATCTAGGAGTCAGTATTTCAGGTGACATAAAGGCTAAAGATAGTATTAATGGCTCTATACTGGAAAGTACTGAAGAGGAAACGGATCTAGGAGTCACTATTTCCGGTGACCTAGAGGCTAAATATAGTAATAATGGCACTATACTGGAAACTACTGAAGACGAATGGGATCTAGGAGTCACTATTTCAGGTGACCTAAAAGCTAAATATAGTATTAATGGCACTATACTGGAAACTACTGAGGAGGGAAGGGATCTAGGAGTCACCATTTCTGGTGACATAAAGGCTAAATATAGTATTAATGGCACTATACTGGAAACTACTGAGGAGAAAAGGGATCTAGGAGTAACTATTTCAGGTGACATAAAGGCTAAATATAGTAGTAATGGCACTATACTGGAAACTACTGAGGAGGAAAGGGATCAATGAGTCACTATTTCAGGTGACATAAAGGCTAAATATAGTATTAATGGCACTATACTGGAAAGTACTGAGGAGGAAAGGGATCTAGGAGTCACTATTTCAGGTGACCTAAAGGCTAAATATAGTATTAATGGCACTATACTGGAAACTATTTTGGAGGAAAGGGATCTAGGAGTCACTACTTCAGGTGACATAAAGGCTAAATATAGTAGTAATGGCACTATACTGGAAACTACTGAGGAGGAAAGGGATCTAGGAGTCACTATTTCAGGTGACATAAAGGCTAAATATAGTAATAATGGTACTATACTGGAAAGTACTGAAGAGGAAAGGGATCTAGGAGTCACTATTTCAGGTGACATAAATTCTAAATATAGTATTAATGGCACTATACTGGAAAGTACTGAAGAGGAAAGGGATCTAGGAGTCAGTATTATAGGTGACATAAAGGCTAAATATAGTATTAATGGCACTATACTGGAAACTACTGAAGAGGAAAGGGATCTAGGAGTCACTATTTCAAGTGACCTAAAGGCTAAATATAGTATTAGTGGCAGTATACTGGAAACTACTGAGGAGGAAAGGGTTATAGGAGTCACTATTTCAGGTGACATAAGGCTAAATATAGTATTAATGGCACTATACTGGAAACTACTGAGGAGAAGAGGGATCTAGGAGTTACTATTTCAGGTGACATAAAGGCTAAATATAGTATTAATGGCACTATACTGGAAAGTACTGAAGAGGAATGGGATCTAGGAGTCACTATTTCTGGTGACATAAAGGCTAAATATAGTATTAATGGCACTATACTGGAAACTACTGAAGAGGAAAGGGATCTAGGAGTCACTATTTCAGGTGACATAAAGGATAAATATAGTATTAATGGCACTATACTCGAAAGTACTGAAAAGGAAAGGGATCTAGGAGTCACTATTTCAGGTGACATAAAGGCTAAGTATAGTAATAATGGCACTATACTGGAAAGTACTGAAGAGGAAAGGGATCTAGGAGTCACTATTTCAGGTGACCTAAAGGATAAATATAGTATTAATGGCACTATACTGGAAAGTACAGAAGAGGAAACGGATCTTGGAGTCACTATTTCAGGTGACATAAAGGCTAAATATAGTATTAATGGCAATATACTGGAAACTCCTGAGGAGGAAAGGGATCTTGGAGTCACTATTTCAGGTAACATATAGGCTACATATAGTATTAATGGCACTAAACTGGAAAGTACAGAGGAGGAAAGGCATCTAGGAATCACTATTTCAGGTGACATAAAGGCTAAATATAGTATTAATGGCACTATACTGGAAAGTACTGAGGAGGAAAGGGATCTAGGAGTCACTATTTCTGGTGACATAAAGGCTAAATATAGTATTAATGGCACTATACTGGAAACTCCTGAGGAGGAAAGGGATCTCGGAGTCACTATTTCAGGTGACATAAAGCCTAAATATAGTATTAATGGCACTATACTGGAAACTACTGAGGAGGAAAGGGATCTCGGAGTCACTATTTCAGGTAACATATAGGCTAAATATAGTATTAATGGCACTATACTGGAAAGTACTGAGGAGGAAAGGCATCTAGGAGTCACTATTTCAGGTGACATAAAGGCTAAATATAGTATTAATGGCAATATACTGGAAAGTACTGAGGAGGAAAGGGATCTAGGAGTCACTATTTGAGGTGACATAAAGGCTAAATATAGTATTAATGGCACTATACTGGAAACTTCTGAGGAGGATAGGGATCTAGGAGTCACTATTTCAGGTGACATAAAGGCTAAATATAGTATTAATGGTACTATACTGGAAAGTACTGAAGAGGAAAGGGATTTAGGAGTCACTATTTCAGGTGACACAAATTCTAAATATAGTATTAATGGCACTATACTGGAAAGTACTGAAGAGGAAAGGGATCTAGGAGTCACTATTTACGGTGACCTAAAGGCTAAATATAGGATTAATGGCACTATACTGGAAAGTACTGAGGAGGAAAGGCTTCTAGGAGTCATTATTTCAGGTGACATAGAGGCTAAATATAGTAGTAATGGCACTATACTGGAAAGTACAGAGGAGGAAAGGCATCTAGGAGTCACTATTTCAGGTGACATAAAGGCTAAATATAGTATTAATGGCACTATACTGGAAAGTACTGAAGAGGAAAGGGATCTAGGAGTCACTATTTCTGGTGACATAAAGGCTAAATATAGTTTTAATGGCACTATACTAGAAAGTACTGAAAAGGAAAGGGATCTAGGAGTCACTATTTCAGGTGACAGAAAGGCTAAGTATAGTAATAATGGCACTATACTGGAAAGTACTGAAGAGGAAACGGATCTTGGAGTCACTATTTCAGGTGACATGACTGCTAAATATAGTATTAATGGCATTATACTGGAAACTACTGAGGAGGAAAGGGATCTCGGAGTCACTATTTCATGGAACATATAGGCTACATATAGTATTAATGGCACTATACTGGAAAGTACTAAGGAGGAAAGGGATCTAGGAGTCACTATTTCCGGTGACATAATGGCTAAATATAGTAGTAATGGCACTATACTGGAAAGTACTGAAGAGGAAAGGGATCTAGGAGTCACTTTCTCAGGTGACATAAAGGCTAAATATAGTATTAATGGCACTATACTGGAAACTCCTGAGGAGGAAAGGGATCTCGGAGTCACTATTTCAGGTGACATAAAGGCTAAATATAGTAGTAATGGCACTATGCTGGAAACTACTGAGGAGGAAAGGGATCTCGGAGTCACTATTTCAGGTAACATATAGGCTAAATATAGTATTAATGGCACTATATTGGAAAGTACTGAGGAGGAAAGGCATTTAGGAGTCACTATTTCAGGTGACATAAAGGCTAAATATAGTATTAATGGCACTATACTGGAAAGTACTGAGGAGGAAAGGGATCTAGGAGTCACTATTTGAGGTGACATAAAGGCTAAATATAGTATTAATGGCACTATACTGGAAAGTACTGAGGAGGAAAGGGATCTAGGAGTCACTATTTCAGGTGACATAAAGGGTAAATATAGTATTAAAGGCACTATACTGGAAAGTACTGAAGAGGAAACGGATCTAGGAGTCACTATTTCAGGTGACACAAAGGCTAAATATAGTATTAATGGCTCTATACTGGAAAGTACTGAAGAGGAAAGAGATCTAGGAGTCACTATTTACGGTGACCTAAAGGCTAAATATAGTATTAATGGCACTATACTGGAAACTACTGAAGAGGAAAGGGATCTAGGAGTCACTATTTTAGGTGACCTAAAGGCTAAATATAGTATTAATGGCACTATACTGGAAACTACTGAGGAGGGAAGGCATCTAGGAGTCACTATTTCAGGTGACATAAAGGCTAAATATAGTAGTAATGGCACTATACTGGTAACTACTGAGGAGGAAAGGGATCTAGGAGTCACTATTTCAGGTGACTTATAGGCTAAATATAGTAGTAATGGCACTATACTGGAAACTACTGAGGAGAAAGGGATCAAGGAGTCACTATTTCAGGTGACCTAAAGGCTAAATATAGTATTAATGGCACTATACTGGTAACTACTGAGGAGGAAAGGGATCTAGGAGTCACTATTTCAGGTGACATAAAGGCTAAATATAGTAGTAATGGCACTATACTGGTAACTACTGAGGAGGAAAGGGATCTAGGAGTCACTATTTCAGGTGACATAAAGGCTAAATATAGTAGTAATGGCACTATACTGGTAACTACTGAGGAGGAAAGGGATCTAGGAGTCACTATCTCAGGTGACATAAAGGCTAAATATAGTATTAATGGCACTATACTGGAAACTACTGAGGAGGAAAGGCATCTAGGAATCACTATTTCAGGTGACATAAAGGCTAAATATAGTATTAATGGCACTATACTGGAAAGTACTGAGGAGGAAAGGCATCTAGGAGTCACTATTTCAGGTGACATAAAGGCTAAATATAGTAGTAATGGCACTATACTGGAAACTACTGAGGAGGAAAGGCATCTAGGAATTACTATTTCAGGTGACATAGAGGCTAAATATAGTAGTAATGGCACTATACTGGAAAGTACTGAAGAGGAAAGGCATCTAGGAGTCACTATTTCAGGTGACCTAAAGGCTAAATATAGTATTAATGGCACTATACTGGAAACTACTGAGGACGGAAGGCATCTTGGAGTCACTATTTCAGGTGACCTAAAGGTAAATATAGTAGTAATGGCTCTATACTGGAAAGTACTGAAGAAGAAAGGGATCTAGGAATCACTATTTCTGGTGACATAAAGGCTAAATATAGTATTAATGGCACTATACTGGTAACTACTGAGGAGGAAAGGGATCTAGGAGTCACTATTTCAGGTGACATAAAGGTTAAATATATTATTAATGGCACTACACTGGAAACTACTGAGGAGGAAAGGGATCTAGGGGTCACTATTTCAGGTGACATAAAGGATAAATATAGTATTAATGGCACTATACTTGAATTTACTGAGGAGAAAAGGGATCTAGGGGTCACTATTTCAGGTGACATAAAGGATAAATATAGTATTAATGGCACTATACTGGAAAGTACTGAGGAGGAAAGGCTTCTAGGAGTCATTATTTCAGGTGACTTATAGGCTAAATATAGTATTAATGGCACTATACTGGAAACTACTGAAGAGGAAAGGGATCTAGGAGTCAGTATTTCAGGTGACAAAAAGGCTAAATATAGTATTAATGGCTCTATACTGGAAAGTACTGAAGAGGAAACGGATCTAGGAGTCACTATTTCTGGTGACCTAAAGGCTAAATATAGTATTAATGGCACAATACTGGAAACTACTGAAGAGGAAAGGGATCTAGGAGTCTCTATTTCAGGTGACCTAAAAGCTAAATATAGTATTAATGGCACTATACTGGAAACTACTGAGGAGGGAAGGGATCTAGTATTCACCATTTCAGGTGACATAAAGTCTAAATATAGTATTAATGGCACTATACTTGAAACTACTGAGGAGGAAAGGGATCTCGGAGTCACTATTTCAGGTAACATATAGGCTAAATATAGTATTAATGGCACTATACTGGAAAGTACTGAGGAGGAAAGGCATCTAGGAGTCACTATTTCAGGTGACATAAAGGCTAAATATTGTATTAATGGCACTATACTGGAAAGTACTGAGGAGGAAAGGGATCTAGGAGTCACTAGTTCAGGTGACATAAAGGCTATTATAGTTTTAATGGCACTATACTGGAAAGTACTGAGGAGGAAAGGGATCTAGGAGTCACTATTTCAGGTGACATAAAGGCTAAATACAGTATTAATGGCACTATACTGGAAAGTACTGAGGAGGAAACGGATCTAGGAGTCACTATTTCAGGTGACATAA
This sequence comes from Taudactylus pleione, assembly GCA_031769625.1. Lineage (NCBI taxonomy): Eukaryota > Metazoa > Chordata > Amphibia > Anura > Myobatrachidae > Taudactylus > Taudactylus pleione. The sequence continues at coordinate 891,860 of JAUIMM010001710.1, forward strand.
AGGCTAAATATAGTAGTAATGGCAAAATACTGGAAAGTACTGAGGAGGAAAGGGATCTAGGAGTCACTACTTCAGGTGACATAAAGGCTAAATATAGTAGTAATGGCACTATACTGGAAGCTACTGAGGAGGAAAGGGATCTAGGAGTCACTATTTCAGGTGACCTAAAGGCTAAATATAGTATTAATGGTACTATACTGGAAAGTACTGAAGAGGAAAGGGATCTAGGAGTCACTATTTCAGGTGACATAAATGCTAAATATATAGTATTAATGACACTATACTGGAAACTACTGAAGAGGAGAGGGACCTAGGAGTGACTATCTCAGGAGATATAAAGACTAATTATAGTATTAATGGCACTATACTGAAAAGTACAGAGGAGTAAAGGGATCTAGGAGTCACTATCTCAGGTGACATAAAGGCTAAATATAGTAGTAATGGCACTATACTGGAAAGTACTGAGGAGGAAAGTGATCTAGGAGTCACTATTTCAGGTAAGATAAAGGCTATTATAGTATTAATGGCACTATACTGGAAACTACTGAGGAGGAAACGGATCTAGGAGTCACTATTTCAGGTGACATAAGGCTAAATATAGTATTAATGGCACTATACTGGAAACTACTGAGGAGAAGAGGGATCTAGGAGTCACTATTTCAGGTGACATAAAGGCTAAATATAGTATTAATGGCACTATACTGGAAAGTACTGAAGAGGAAAGGGATCTAGGAGTCACTATTTCAGGTGACATAAAGGCTAAATATAGTAGTAATGGCACTATACTAGAAAGTACTGAAAAGGAAAGGGATCTAGGAGTCACTATTTCAGGTGACATAAAGGCTAAGTATAGTAATAATGGCACTATAATGGAAAGTACTGAAGAGGAAAGGGATCTAGGAGTCCCTATTTCAGGTGACCTAAAGGATAAATATAGTATTAATGGCACTATACTGGAAAGTTCTGAAGAGGAGAGGGATCTAGGAGTCACTTTTTCAGGTGACAAAGGCTAAATATAGTATTAATGGCACTATACTGGAAAGTACTGAGGAGGAAAGGGATCTTGGAGTCACTATTTCAGGTGACATAAAGGCTAAATATAGTATTAATGGCACTATACTGGAAAGTACTGAAGAGGAAAGGGATCTAGGAGTCACTACTTCAGGTGACATAAAGGCTAAATATAGTATTAATGGCACTATACTGGAAGCTACTGAGGAGGAAAGGGATCTAGGAGTCACTATTTCAGGTGACCTAAAGGCTAAATATAGTATTAATGGTACTATACTGGAAAGTACTGAAGAGGAAAGGGATCTAGGAGTCACTATTTCAGGTGACATAAATGCTAAATATAGTATTAATGACACTATACTGGAAACTACTGAAGAGGAGAGGGACCTAGGAGTGACTATCTCAGGAGATATAAAGACTAATTATAGTATTAATGGCACTATACTGAAAAATACACAGGAGTAAAGGGATCTAGGAGTCACTATCTCAGGTGACATAAAGGCTAAATATAGTAGTAATGGCACTATACTGGAAACTACTGAGGAGGAAAGGGATCTAGGAGTCACTATTTCAGGTAAGATAAAGGCTACTATAGTATTAATGGCACTATACTGGAAAGTACTGAAGAGGAAAGGGATCTAGGAGTCACTATTTCAGGTGACCTAAAGCTAAATATAGTATTAATGGCACTATACTGGAAACTACTGAGGAGGAAACGGATCTAGGAGTCACTATTTCAGGTGACATAAGGCTACATATAGTATTAATGGCACTATACTGGAAACTACTGAGGAGAAGAGGGATCTAGGAGTCACTATTTCAGGTGACATAAAGGCTAAATATAGTATTAATGGCACTATACTGGAAAGTACTGAAAAGGAAAGGGATCTAGGAGTCACTATTTCAGGTGACATAAAGGCTAAGTATAGTAATAATGGCACTATACTGGAAAGTACTGAAGAGGAAAGGGATCTAGGAGTCACTACTTCAGGTGACATAAAGGCTAAATATAGTAGTAATGGCACTATACTGGAAGCTACTGAGGAGGAAAGGGATCTAGGAGTCACTATTTCAGGTGACCTAAAGGCTAAATATAGTATTAATGGTACTATACTGGAAAGTACTGAAGAGGAAAGGGATCTAGGAGTCACTATTTCAGGTGACATAAATGCTAAATATAGTATTAATGACACTATACTGGAAACTACTGAAGAGGAGAGGGACCTAGGAGTGACTATCTCAGGAGATATAAAGACTAATTATAGTATTAATGGCACTATACTGAAAAATACACAGGAGTAAAGGGATCTAGGAGTCACTATCTCAGGTGACATAAAGGCTAAATATAGTAGTAATGGCACTATACTGGAAAGTACTGAGGAGGAAAGGGATCTAGGAGTCACTATTTCAGGTAAGATAAAGGCTATTATAGTATTAATGGCACTATACTGGAAAGTACTGAAGAGGAAAGGGATCTAGGAGTCACTATTTCAGGTGACCTAAAGGCTAAATATAGTATTAATGGCACTATACTGGAAACTACTGAGGAGGAAACGGATCTAGGAGTCACTATTTCAGGTGACATAAGGCTAAATATAGTATTAATGGCACTATACTGGAAACTACTGAGGAGAAGAGGGATCTAGGAGTCACTATTTCAGGTGACATAAAGGCTAAATATAGTATTAATGGCACTATACTGGAAAGTACTGAAGAGGAAAGGGATCTAGGAGTCACTATTTCAGGTGACATAAAGGCTAAATATAGTAGTAATGGCACTATACTAGAAAGTACTGAAAAGGAAAGGGATCTAGGAGTCACTATTTCAGGTGACATAAAGGCTAAGTATAGTAATAATGGCACTATAATGGAAAGTACTGAAGAGGAAAGGGATCTAGGAGTCCCTATTTCAGGTGACCTAAAGGATAAATATAGTATTAATGGCACTATACTGGAAAGTTCTGAAGAGGAGAGGGATCTAGGAGTCACTTTTTCAGGTGACAAAGGCTAATATAGTATTAATGGCACTATACTGGAAAGTACTGAGGAGGAAAGGGATCTTGGAGTCATTATTTCAGGTGACATAAAGGCTAAATATAGTATTAATGGCACTATACTAGAAAGTACTGAAAAGGAAAGGGATCTAGGAGTCACTATTTCAGGTGACATAAAGGCTAAGTATAGTAATAATGGCACTATACTGGAAAGTACTGAAGAGGAAAGGGATCTAGGAGTCACTACTTCAGGTGACATAAAGGCTAAATATAGTAGTAATGGCACTATACTGGAAGCTACTGAGGAGGAAAGGGATCTAGGAGTCACTATTTCAGGTGACCTAAAGGCTAAATATAGTATTAATGGTACTATACTGGAAAGTACTGAAGAGGAAAGGGATCTAGGAGTGACTATCTCAGGAGATATAAAGACTAATTATAGTATTAATGGCACTATACTGAAAAGTACAGAGGAGTAAAGGGATCTAGGAGTCACTATCTCAGGTGACATAAAGGCTAAATATAGTAGTAATGGCACTATACTGGAAAGTACTGAGGAGGAAAGGGATCTAGGAGTCACTATTTCAGGTAAGATAAAGGCTACTATAGTATTAATGGCACTATACTGGAAAGTACTGAAGAGGAAAGGGATCTAGGAGTCACTATTTCAGGTGACCTAAAGGCTAAATATAGTATTAATGGCACTATACTGGAAACTACTGAGGAGGAAACGGATCTAGGAGTCACTATTTCAGGTGACATAAGGCTAAATATAGTATTAATGGCACTATACTGGAAACTACTGAGGAGAAGAGGGATCTAGGAGTCACTATTTCAGGTGACATAAAGGCTAAATATAGTATTAATGGCACTATACTGGAAAGTACTGAAGAGGAAAGGGATCTAGGAGTCACTATTTCAGGTGACATAAAGGCTAAATATAGTAGTAATGGCACTATACTAGAAAGTACTGAAAAGGAAAGGGATCTAGGAGTCACTATTTCAGGTGACATAAAGGCTAAGTATAGTAATAATGGCACTATAATGGAAAGTACTGAAGAGGAAAGGGATCTAGGAGTCCCTATTTCAGGTGACCTAAAGGATAAATATAGTATTAATGGCACTATACTGGAAAGTTCTGAAGAGGAGAGGGATCTAGGAGTCACTATTTCAGGTAAGATAAAGGCTACTATAGTATTAATGGCACTATACTGGAAAGTACTGAAGAGGAAAGGGATCTAGGAGTCACTATTTCAGGTGACCTAAAGGCTAAATATAGTATTAATGGCACTATACTGGAAACTACTGAGGAGGAAACGGATCTAGGAGTCACTATTTCAGGTGACATAAGGCTAAATATAGTATTAATGGCACTATACTGGAAACTACTGAGGAGAAGAGGGATCTAGGAGTCACTATTTCAGGTGACATAAAGGCTAAATATAGTATTAATGGCACTATACTGGAAAGTACTGAAGAGGAAAGGGATCTAGGAGTCACTATTTCAGGTGACATAAAGGCTAAATATAGTAGTAATGGCACTATACTAGAAAGTACTGAAAAGGAAAGGGATCTAGGAGTCACTATTTCAGGTGACATAAAGGCTAAGTATAGTAATAATGGCACTATAATGGAAAGTACTGAAGAGGAAAGGGATCTAGGAGTCCCTATTTCAGGTGACCTAAAGGATAAATATAGTATTAATGGCACTATACTGGAAAGTTCTGAAGAGGAGAGGGATCTAGGAGTCACCTTTTCAGGTGACAAAGGCTAAATATAGTATTAATGGCACTATACTGGAAAGTACTGAGGAGGAAAGGGATCTTGGAGTCACTATTTCCGGTGACATAAAGGCTAAATATAGTATTAATGGCACTATACTAGAAAGTACTGAAAAGGAAAGGGATCTAGGAGTCACTATTTCAGGTGACATAAAGGCTAAGTATAGTAATAAAGGCACTATACTGGAAAGTACTGAAGAGGAAAGGGATCTAGGAGTCCCTATTTCAGGTGACCTAAAGGATAAATATAGTATTAATGGCACTATACTGGAAAGTTCTGAAGAGGAAAGGGATCTAGGAGTCACTATTTCAGGTGACATAAAGGCTAAATATAGTATTAATGGCACTATACTGGAAAGTTCTGAAGAGGAAAGGGATCTAGGAATCACTATTTCAGGTGACATAAAGGCTAAATATAGTATTCATGGCACTATACTGGAAAGTACTGAGGAGGAAAGGGATCTAGGAATCACTATTTCAGGTGACAAAGGCTAAATATAGTATTAATGGCACTATACTGGAAAGTTCTGAAGAGGAAAGGGATCTAGGAATCACTATTTCAGGTGACAAAGGCTAAATATAGTATTAATGGCACTATACTGGAAAGTTCTGAAGAGGAAAGGGATCTAGGAATCACTATTTCAGGTGACATAAAGGCTAAATATAGTATTCATGGCACTATACTGGAAAGTTCTGAAAAGGAAAGGGATCTAGGAGTCACTATTTCAGGTGACATAAAGGCTAAGTATAGTAATAATGGCACTATACTGGAAAGTACTGAAGAGGAAAGGGATCTAGGAGTCCCTATTTCAGGTGACCTAAAGGATAAATATAGTATTAATGGCACTATACTGGAAAGTTCTGAAGAGGAAAGGGATCTAGGAGTCACTATTTCAGGTGACATAAAGGCTAAATATAGTATTAATGGCACTATACTGGAAAGTTCTGAAGAGGAAAGGGATCTAGGAATCACTATTTCAGGTGACATAAAGGCTAGATATAGTATTCATGGCACTATACTGGTAACTACTGAGGAGGAAAGGGATCTAGGAGTCACTATCTCAGGTGACATAAAGGCTAAATATAGTATTAATGGCTCTATACTGGAAGCTACTGAGGAGGAAAGGGATCTAGGAGTCACTATTTCAGGTGACCTAAAGGCTAAATATAGTATTAATGGTACTATACTGGAAAGTACTGAAGAGGAAAGGGATCTAGGAGTGACTATCTCAGGAGATATAAAGACTAATTATAGTATTAATGGCACTATACTGAAAAGTACAGAGGAGTAAAGGGATCTAGGAGTCACTATCTCATGTGACATAAAGGCTAAATATAGTAGTAATGGCACTATACTGGAAAGTACTGAGGAGGAAAGGGATCTAGGAGTCACTATTTCAGGTAAGATAAAGGCTACTATAGTATTAATGGCACTATACTGGAAAGTACTGAAGAGGAAAGGGATCTAGGAGTTACTATTTCAGGTGACCTAAAGGCTAAATATAGTATTAATGGCACTATACTGGAAACTACTGAGGAGGAAACGGATCTAGGAGTCACTATTTCAGGTGACATAAGGCTAAATATAGTATTAATGGCACTATACTGGAAACTACTGAGGAGAAGAGGGATCTAGGAGTCACTATTTCAGGTGACATAAAGGCTAAATATAGTATTAATGGCACTATACTGGAAAGTACTGAAGAGGAAAGGGATCTAGGAGTCACTATTTCAGGTGACATAAAGGCTAAATATAGTAGTAATGGCACTATACTAGAAAGTACTGAAAAGGAAAGGGATCTAGGAGTCACTATTTCAGGTGACATAAAGGCTAAGTATAGTAATAATGGCACTATAATGGAAAGTACTGAAGAGGAAAGGGATCTAGGAGTCCCTATTTCAGGTGACCTAAAGGATAAATATAGTATTAATGGCACTATACTGGAAAGTTCTGAAGAGGAGAGGGATCTAGGAGTCACTATTTCAGGTAAGATAAAGGCTACTATAGTATTAATGGCACTATACTGGAAAGTACTGAAGAGGAAAGGGATCTAGGAGTCACTATTTCAGGTGACCTAAAGGCTAAATATAGTATTAATGGCACTATACTGGAAACTACTGAGGAGGAAACGGATCTAGGAGTCACTATTTCAGGTGACATAAGGCTAAATATAGTATTAATGGCACTATACTGGAAACTACTGAGGAGAAGAGGGATCTAGGAGTCACTATTTCAGGTGACATAAAGGCTAAATATAGTATTAATGGCACTATACTGGAAAGTACTGAAGAGGAAAGGGATCTAGGAGTCACTATTTCAGGTGACATAAAGGCTAAATATAGTAGTAATGGCACTATACTAGAAAGTACTGAAAAGGAAAGGGATCTAGGAGTCACTATTTCAGGTGACATAAAGGCTAAGTATAGTAATAATGGCACTATAATGGAAAGTACTGAAGAGGAAAGGGATCTAGGAGTCCCTATTTCAGGTGACCTAAAGGATAAATATAGTATTAATGGCACTATACTGGAAAGTTCTGAAGAGGAGAGGGATCTAGGAGTCACCTTTTCAGGTGACAAAGGCTAAATATAGTATTAATGGCACTATACTGGAAAGTACTGAGGAGGAAAGGGATCTTGGAGTCACTATTTCCGGTGACATAAAGGCTAAATATAGTATTAATGGCACTATACTAGAAAGTACTGAAAAGGAAAGGGATCTAGGAGTCACTATTTCAGGTGACATAAAGGCTAAGTATAGTAATAAAGGCACTATACTGGAAAGTACTGAAGAGGAAAGGGATCTAGGAGTCCCTATTTCAGGTGACCTAAAGGATAAATATAGTATTAATGGCACTATACTGGAAAGTTCTGAAGAGGAAAGGGATCTAGGAGTCACTATTTCAGGTGACATAAAGGCTAAATATAGTATTAATGGCACTATACTGGAAAGTTCTGAAGAGGAAAGGGATCTAGGAATCACTATTTCAGGTGACATAAAGGCTAAATATAGTATTCATGGCACTATACTGGAAAGTACTGAGGAGGAAAGGGATCTAGGAATCACTATTTCAGGTGACAAAGGCTAAATATAGTATTAATGGCACTATACTGGAAAGTTCTGAAGAGGAAAGGGATCTAGGAATCACTATTTCAGGTGACAAAGGCTAAATATAGTATTAATGGCACTATACTGGAAAGTTCTGAAGAGGAAAGGGATCTAGGAATCATTATTTCAGGTGACATAAAGGCTAAATATAGTATTCATGGCACTATACTGGAAAGTTCTGAAAAGGAAAGGGATCTAGGAGTCACTATTTCAGGTGACATAAAGGCTAAGTATAGTAATAATGGCACTATACTGGAAAGTACTGAAGAGGAAAGGGATCTAGGAGTCCCTATTTCAGGTGACCTAAAGGATAAATATAGTATTAATGGCACTATACTGGAAAGTTCTGAAGAGGAAAGGGATCTAGGAGTCACTATTTCAGGTGACATAAAGGCTAAATATAGTATTAATGGCACTATACTGGAAAGTTCTGAAGAGGAAAGGGATCTAGGAGTCACTATTTCAGGTGACATAAAGGCTAGATATAGTATTCATGGCACTATACTGGTAACTACTGAGGAAGAAAGGGATCTAGGAGTCACTATCTCAGGTGACATAAAGGCAAGCAAACATTGTAACAAAGCAATGAGGAAGGCAAGTCAGATGCTTGGTGCATAGGGAGAGGAATCAGTAGCAGAAAGAAAGAAGTGATAATACCGCTGTATAGGTCATTGGTACGTCCTCATCTCCAATACTGTGTTCAGTTCTGGAGGCCATATCTCCAGAAGGATATTAATACATAGAGACTGTACAAAGAAGGGCAACTAAAATTGTGCAAGGTCTACACAAAACGTACCAGGAAAGTGGATATGTGATTATGTAGGCTGCTCTAAGTATGAGGAGCAGCTCTTATGGAATTTGATCAATTTAAAGTATAAAAAAGCACTTGTGTAATGAGTAAAATGTACAACTATGGATCTAAGAAAATAAAAGAGAAGAAAATGATAAAATAGAGTAAAAGTAATAAAAAGTGAAGGATTAAAATAATATAATCTCCGGGCAACGCTGTGAAGAATAAATTAAATAAGAGATTGTGGTTTTAACCACTATGTGTTTGTAGTTTTTTTGAGGGTATTTGGGTGGAGCCAGGCCGTGGGGCTTGTAGATGTTGCGGGCTTTGAAGGCTGTGTCACTTGCTCAATATTTTGGAGACAATGGGAGGTTCACTAACTGACCCTATTCCTACCTTTGCCTCCTGGAAGCGGTCACCTACTTATTTTTTAATTATTTTCTTATTAATTTTTATCAATTATTTGTTGTTTATTTTTGTTTTTTTATTTATTCAAATTGTATTAAATTTATTTTGAGGGCAGTGCTGGATATCTAGAATACAAGCACCCAAACATGTGCTTGCCGCTTCTTTAAACAGAAGACCCGGCAGAGGACCTATGAATTTTTTAAACAGACCCAATAAAGTTTTTCTCCCTGGTATAAAAGGGACTACCCATATGGTAAACTATCCTTACAAAGTGCATTACCGCATGAAATGTGTTGGATGGTAGGATAGCCGAAAGCCGACTAACCGAAAGTGCGATCGTGACCACTTCCGGTGGACTGAAGATGCCGTCGGGGACCCGGGACATTGCCACATTGCTGCGAGGAGGAAGAGGTGACTGTTGCCAGAGGCAAAGGTAGGAATAGGGTCAGCTAGTTAGAACCTGCCACCTCAGACTCTTCTATCCATTAGCTATCCCCAGGCCCAGCTGCAGCTCACTTCAGACTCTTCCATCCATTAGCTGTCCCCAGGGCCAGCCGCAGCTCACTTCAGACTCTTCCATCCATTAGCTGTCCCCAGGCCCAGCCGCAGCTCACTTCAGACTCTTCCATCCATTAGCTGTCCCCAGGCCCAGCCGCTACTCACCTCAGACTCTTCCATCCATTAGCTGTCCCCAGTCCAAGCCGCAGCTCACCTTAGACTCTTCCATCCATTAGCTGTCCCCAGGCCCAGCCGCAGCTCACTGCAGACTCTTCCATCCATTAGCTGTCCCCAGGCCCAGCCGCAGCTCACTTCAGACTCTTCCATCCATTAGCTGTCCCCAGGCCCAGCCGCTGCTCACCTCAGGCTCTTCCATCCATTAGCTGTCCCCAGTCCAAGCCGCAGCTCACCTTAGACTCTTCCATCCATTAGCTGTCCCCAGCTGCAGCTCACCTCAGATCCATCCATTAGCTGTCCCCAGTTCCAGCTCATCTCAGACTCTTCCATCCATTAGCTGTACCCGGTCCAAGCCGCGGCTCACCTCAGAATCTTCCATCCATTAGCTGTCCCCAATCTCGGCTCACCTCAGACTCTTCCATCCATTAGCTGTCCCCAGTCCAAGCCGCAGCTCACCTTAGACTCTTCCATCCATTAGCTGTCCCGGCTCACCTCAGACTCTTCCATCCATTAGCTGTCCCCAGCCACAGCTCACCTCAGGCTCTTCCATCCATTAGCTGTCCCCAGTCCAAGCCACAGCTCACCTTAGACTCTTCCATCCATTAGCTGTCCCCAGCCGCAGCTCACCTCAGATCCATCCATTAGCTGTCCCCAGTTCCAGCTCATCTCAGACTCTTCCATCCATTAGCTGTCCCTAGTCCAAGCCGCAGCTCACCTCAGACTCTTCCATCCATTAGCTGTCCCGGCTCACCTCAGACTCTTCCATCCATTAGCTGTCCCCAAACCCAGCCGCGGCTCACCTCAGACTCTTCCATCCATTAGCTGTCCCCAGTCCTGGCCTACTCACCTCAGACTATTCCATCCATTAACTGCCCACGGCCGTGGCACACCTCAGACTCTACCATCCATTAGCTGTCCCAATGCCCAGCCGCGGCTCACCCTAGACTCTTCCATCCATTAGCTGTCCCCAAGTCTAGCCGTGGCTCACCTTAGATTCTTCCATCCATCAGCTGTCCCCAGGTCTAGCCGCGGCTCACCTTAGATTCTTCCATCCATTAGCTGTCCCAGCCATGGCTCACCTCAGGCTCTTCCATCCATTAGCTGTCCCCAGTCCCAGCTGCAGCTCACCTCAGACTATTCTATCCATGAGCTTTCCCCAGTCCCAGCTGGGGCTCACCTTAGACTCTTCTATCCATTAGCTGTCCCCAGTCCCAGCCGCAGCTCACTTCAGACTCTTCCATCCATTAGCTGTCCCCAGGCCCAGCCGCTACTCACCTTAGACTCTTCCATCCATTAGCTGTCCTCAGGCCCAGCTGCGGCTCACCTCAGACTCTTCTATCCATTAGCTGTCCCAGCCACAGCTCACCTCAGGCTCTTCCATCCATTAGCTGTCCCCAGTCCAAGCCGCGGCTCACCTCAGAATCTTCCATCCATTAGCTGTCCCCAATCTTGGCTCACCTCAGACTCTTCCATCCATTAGCTGTCCCCAGTCCAAGCCGCGGTTCACCTCAGACTCTTCCATCCATTAGCTTTCCCCAGTCCCAGCTGCGGCTCACTTCAGACTCTTCCATCCATTAACTGTACCAGTTCCAGCTTACCTCAGACTCTTCCATCCATTAGCTGTCCCAGTCCCAGCCACGGCTCACCTTAGACTCTTCCATCTATTAGCTGTCCCCAGTCCCAGCTGCGGCTCACCTCAGACTCTTCCATCCATTAGCTGACCCAATCCCAGCCACGGCTCACCTCAGACTCTTCCATTCATTAGCTGTCCCAGTCCCAGGACACCATAGACTCTTCCATCCATTAACTGTCCCCAATCCCAGCCACGGCTCACCTCAGACTTCCATCCATTAGCTGTCCCCAGGCCCAGCTCACCTCAGACTCTTCCATCCATTACCTGTCCCAGTCCCAGCACACCTCAGATTCTTCCATCCATTAGCTGTCCCCAGTTCCAGCCGTGGCTCACCTTAGACTCTTCCATCCCTTAGCTGTCCCCAATCCCAGCCGTGGCTCACCTCAGACTCTTCCATCCCTTAGCTGTCCCCAATCCCAGCCGTGGCTCACCTCAGACTCTTCCATCCCTTAGCTGTCCCCAATCCCAGCCGTGGCACACCTCAGACTCTTCCATCCCTTAGCTGTCCCAATCCCAGCCACAGCTCACCTCAGATTCTTCCATCCATTAGCTGTCCCCAGTCACAGCCGTGGCTCACCTTAGACTCTTCCATCCCTTAGCTGTCCCCAGTCCCAGCCGTGGCTCACCTCAGACTCTTCCATCCCTTAGCTGTCCCAATCCCAGCCACAGCTCACCTCAGACTCTTCCATCCCTTAGCTGTCCCCAATCCCAGCCGTGGCTCACCTTAGACTCTTCCATCCATTATCTGTCCTCAGTCCCGGCTGGCATGACCTGAGGTTTTCTGTCATACATCCCTCTTGTCATCTGTGAAAAGAGGAGGAAAGCAGCTGTGTCCATGGTGACTATAATCTGTAATATATATATATGCCCTTTGTATATTGCAGCTGTTCTATATTAGGCCGTGTCCTGATTATGATCTAAAAGGAAATAGTGCAGGAGCGTGTCATGTAATTAATATACTCATTAAAATGAAGGTCTAAAATCTTAAAATATTTATGTAAATATAATAGTATACAGTGTGAGAGTACAAATTTACTATTAATAGGTGATCAAAAATAATATGAATGATATTACACCAAAACACATAAAACACACAGATAGTATATAACTGTGTATGGAGACACAACCTGAGCTGAAAGCGATGGTGTGACCATATAAGTCATTATGGTGTTATTGTTGGTTGTACAAATGACTGTATAAAGGGGCTGATTCAGCAGCGATGGCAAATGCAGCTACGTTCACAGATCAAGTGATTGTTAGCCATTGTGTATGTGTATAAGCTGCACTTGTGCTGCGGTCACACAGCGATTACACACACACACATAGGAATCCATCGCACAGTGAGTGACAGGCTGTGAGCGTTTGGGGGTGGTGTCGGGGGAGTGGTCAGAAAAATGTAGGCGTGCCTGTCCGTATGAACGCGTAGCATGGTCGTGCATAAAGTAGCCACTGTGATTACATGCGCAGCCTGAGTGCGTACGGCGAGACTTGCAGGTTCTACGCCGGCTCAGGCCTGTTATAAATGCTGCGTGACTGCCTGATGTACATCGAAGATACCAATGATTGCGCAGAGGTGCGAGGTATTACAGATGTGAGAGAGCAGAGGTGTGAGGTATTACGGATGTGAGAGAGCAGAGGTGTGAGGTATTACAGATGTGAGATAGCAGAGGTGTGAGGTATTACAGATGTGAGAGAGCAGAGGTATGAGGTATTACAGATGTGAGAGAGCAGAGGTATGAGGTATTACAGATGTGAGAGCAGAAGTGCGAGGTAGTACAGATGTGAGACTGCAGAGGTGTGAGGTATTACAGATGTGAGAGAGCAGAGGTGTGAGGTATTACAGATGTGAGAGAGCAGAGGTGTGAGGTATTATGGATGTGAGATAGCAGAGGTGCGAGGTATTACGGATATGAGATAGCAGAGGAACGAGATATTACAGATGTAAGAGAGCAGAGGTGTGAGGTATTACATATGTGAGATAGCAGAGGTGTGAGGTATTACGGATGTGAGATAGCAGAGATATTACAGATGTGAGATAGCAGAGGTATGAGGTATTACGGATGTGAGAGCAGAGGTACGAGGTATTACAGAAGTGAGAGCAGAAGTGCATGGTATTACGGATGTGAGAGAGCAGAGGAGCGAGGTATTACGGATGTGAGATAGCAGAGGTACGAGGTATTACGGATGTGAGAGAGCAGAGGTGTGAGGTGTTACAGATGTGAGAGAGAAGAGGTACGAGATATTATGGATGTGAGATACCAGAGGTGCGAGGTATTACGGATGAGAGATAGCAGATGTACGAGGTATTACGGATGTGAGAGAAGTAGTACGAGGTATTACGGAAGTGAGATAGCAGAGGTACGAGGTATTACGGATGTGAGAGCAGAGGTAGGAAGTATTACGGATGTGAGAGCAGAGGTAGGAGGTATTACGGATGTGAGATAGAGGTACGAGGTATTACGGATGTGAGAGAGCAGTGGTACGAGGTATTACGGATGTGAGATAGCAGAGGTACGAGCTATTACGGATGTGAGATAGCAGAGGTAGGAGGTATTACGGATGTGAGACAGCAGAAGTACGAGGTATTACAGATGTGAGAGAGCAGAGGTGCGAGGTATTATGGATGTGAGAGAGCAGAGGTACGAGGTATTACGGATGTGAGAGAGCAGAGGAGCGAGGAATTACGGATGTGAGATAGCAGAGGTACGAGGTATTATGAATGTGAGATAGCAGAGGTACTAGTTACTACAGATGTGAGAGAGCAGAGGTACGAGGTATTACGGTTGGGAGAGAGTAGAAGTACGAGGTATTACGGATGTGAGAGAGCAGAGGTATGAGGTATTACGGATGTGAGAGCAGAAGTACGAGGTATTACGGATGTGAGATAGCAGAAGAACGAGGAATTACGGATGTGAGATAGCAGAGGTACGAGGTATTACGGATGTGAGAGCAGAGGTACGAGGTTTTACGGATGTGAGAGAGCAGAGGTGCAAGGTACTACAGATGTGAGAGAGCAGAGGTAGGAGGTATTACAGATGTGAGAGAGCAGAGGTATGAGGTATTACAGATGTGAGAGAGCAGTGGTGTGAGGTATTACAGATGTGAGAGAGAAGAGGTACGAGGTATTACAGATGTGAGATAGCAGAGGTACGAGGTATTACGGATGTGAGATAGCAGAAGTACCAGGTATTACAGATGTGAGAGAGCAGAGGTGTGAGGTATTACAGATGTGAGAGAGCAGAGGTGTGAGGTGTTACAGATGTGAGAGAGAAGAGGTACGAGATATTATGGATGTGAGATAGCAGAGGTGCGAGGTATTACGGATGTGAGAGCAGAGGTAGGAGGTATTACGGATGTGAGAGCAGAGGTAGGAGGTATTACGGATGTGAGATAGAGGTACGAGGTATTACGGATGTGAGAGAGCAGTGGTACGAGGTATTACGGATGTGAGATAGCAGAGGTACGAGGTATTACGGATGTGAGATAGCAGAGGTAGGAGGTATTACAGATGTGAGACAGCAGAAGTACGAGGTATTACAGATATGAGAGAGCAGAGGTGCGAGGTATTATGGATGTGAGAGAGCAGAGGTACGAGGTATTACGGATGTGAGAGAGCAGAGGTATGAGGTATTACAGATGTGAGAGAGCAGAGGTGCGAGATATTACAGTTGTGAGAGAGCAGAGGTACGAGGTATTACGGATGGGAGAAACAAGAAGTACGAGGTATTACAGATGTGAAAGAGCAGAGGTAGGAGGTATTACGGATGTGAGACAGCAGAAGTACGAGGTATTACAGATGTGAGAGAGCAGAGGTGCGAGGTATTATGGATGTGAGAGAGCAGAGGTACGAGGTATTACGGATGTGAGATAGCAGAGGCATGAGGTATTACGGATGTGAGAGAGCAGAGGTACGAGGTATTACGGATGTGTGAAACAAGAAGTACGAGGTATTACGGATGTGAAATAGCAGAGGTATGAGGTACTACGGATGTGAGATAGCAGAGGTGCGAGGTATTACGGATGTGAGATAGCAGAGGTACGAGGTATTACAGATGTGAGATAGCAGAGGTACGAGGTATTATAGATGTGAGATAACAGAGGTACGAGGTATTACGGATGTGAGAGAGCAAAGGTATGAGGTATTACGGATGTGAGATAGCAGAGATATTACAGATGTGAGATAGCAGAGGTATGAGGTATTACGGATGTGAGAGCAGAGGTACGAGGTATTACAGAAGTGAGAGCAGAAGTGCGAGGTATTACGGAAGTGAGAGAGCAGAGGTGCGAGGTATTACGGATGTGAGAGAGCAGTGGTACGAGGCATTACGGATGTGAGATAGCAGAGGTACGCAGTATTACGGTTGGGAGAGAGTAGAAGTACGAGGTATTACGGATGTGAGAGCAGAGGTACGAGGTATTACAGAAGTGAGAACAGAAGTGCGAGGTATTACGGATGTGAGAGAGCAGAGGTGCGAGGTATTACGGATGTGAGAGAGCAGTGGTACGAGGTATTACGGATGTGAGAGAGCAGAGGTGCGAGGTATTACGTATGTGAGATAGCAGAGGTATGAGGTATTACGGTTGGCAGAGAGTAGAAGTAAGAGGTATTACGGATGTGAGAGAGCAGAGGTACTAGGTATTACGGATGTGAGAGCAGAAGAACGAGGTATTACGGATGTGAGAGAGCAGAGGTATGAGGTATTACGGATGTGAGAGAGCAGAAGTACGAGGTATTACGGATGTGAGATAGTAGAGGTACGAGGTATTATGGATGTCAGAGAGCAGAAGTGCGAGGTATTACGGATTTGAGATAGCAGAGGTACGAGGTATTACGGATGTGGGAGAGCAGAGGTACGAGGTATTACGGATGTGAGATTGCAGAGGTATGAGGTATTACGGATGTGAGAGAGCAGAGGTGCGAGGTATTATGGATGTGAGACAACAGAGGTACGAGGTATTACGGATGTGAGAGAGCAGAGGTAGGAGGTATTACGGATGTGAGAGAGCAGAGGTACGAGGTATTACGGATGTGAGAGAGCAGAGGTATGAGGTATTACGGATGTGAGAGAGCAGAGGTACGAGGTATTACGGATGTGAGATAGCAGAGGTATGAGGTATTACAGATGTGAGATAGCAGAGGTGCGAGGTATTACGGATGTGAGATAGCAGAGGTGCGAGGTATTACAGATGTGAGAGCAGAGGTACAAGGTATTACGGATGTGAGATAGCAGAAGAACGAGGTATGATGGATGTGAGATAGCAGAGGTACGAGGTATTACGGATGTGAGAGAGCAGAAGAACGAGGTATGACGGATGTGAGAAAGCAGAAGTACGAGGTATTACGGATGTGAGATAGCAGAAGTGCGAGGTATTACGGATGTGAGATAGCAGAGGTATGAGGTATTATGGCTGTGAGATAGCAGAAGTATGAGGTATTACGGATGTGAGATAGGAGAGGTACGAGGTATTACGGATGTGAGATAGTAGAGGTACGAGGTATTACGGATGTGAGAGAAGAGGTACGAGGTATTACGGATATGACAAGGCAGAAGTGTGAGGTATTACGGATGAGAGATAGCAGAGGTACGAGGTATTACAGATGTGAGATAGCAGAGGTACGAGGTAATATGGATGTGAGATAGCAGAGGTACGAAGTATTATGGATGTGAGAAAGAAGAGGTATGAGGTAGTATGGGAGTGAGATAGCAGAGGTATGAGGTATTACGGATGTGAGATAGCAGAGGTACGAGGTATTACGTATGTGAGATAGCTGAGGTACGAGGTATTACGGATGTGAGATAGCAGAAGTACGAGGTATTACAGATGTGAGATAGCAGAAGTGCGAGGTATTACGGATGTGAGATAGCTGAGGTACGAGGTATTACAGATGTGAGAAAGCAGAAGTACGAGGTATTACGGATGTGAGATAGCAGAAGTACGAGGTATTTTGGCTGTGAGATCGCAGAAGTACGAGGTATTACGGATGTGAGATAGGAGAGGTTCGAAGTATTACGTATGTGAGATAGCTGAGGTACGAGGTATTACAGATGTGAGATAGCAGAAGTACGAGGTATTACGGATGTGAGATCGCAGAAGTACGAGGTATTACGGATGTGAAATGGCAGAGGTACGAGGTATTACGGATGTGAGATATCAGAGGTATGAGGTATTACGTATGTGAGAGAGCAGAGGTACGAGGTATTACAGATGTGAGAAAGCCGAAGTACGAGGTATTACGGATGTGAGATAGCTGAAGTATGAGGTATTACAGTTGTGAGATAGCAGAAGTACGAGGTATTACGGATGTGAGATAGGAGAGGTACGAGGTATTACGGATGTGAGATAGCAGAGCTATGAGGTATTACGGATGTGAGAGAGCAGAGGTAGGAGGTATTACGGATGTGAGATAGCAGAGGTAGGAGGTATTATGGATGTGAGAGAGCAGAGGTAGGAGGTATTACAGATGTGAGAGAGCAGAGGTAGGAGGTAATACGGATGTGAGATAGAAGAGGTATGAAGTATTACGGATGTGAGATAGCAGAGGTAGGAGGTATTACAGATGTGAGAGAGCAGAGGTAGGAGGTATTACGGATGTGAGATAGCAGAAGTACGAGGTATTATGGATGTGATAGGAGAGGTATGAGGTATTACGGATGTGAGATAGCAGAGGTATGAGGTATTACGGATGTGAGAGAGCAGAGGTAGGAGGTATTACGGATGTGAGAGAGCAGAGGTATGAGGTATTACGGATGTGAAATGGCAGAGGTACGAGGTATTATGGATGTGAGATAGCAGAGGTACGAGGTATTATGGATGTGAGAGAGCAGAGGTATGAGGTATTATGGATGTGAGATAGCAGAGGTACGAGGTATTACGTATGTGAGATAGCAGAGGTATGAGGTAATACGGATGTGAGATAGCAGAGGTACGAGGTATTACGGATGTGAAATGGCAGAGGTACGAGGTATTACGGATGTGAGATATCAGAGGTATGAGGTATTACGTATGTGAGAGAGCAGAGGTACGAGGTAATACGGATGTGAGAAAGCAGAGGTATGAGGTATTACGGATGTGAGAGAGCAGAGGTACGAGGTAATACGGATGTGAGAGAGCAGAGGTATGAGGTATTACGGATGTGAGAAAGCAGAGGTATGAGGTATTACGGATGTGAGAGAGCAGAGGTAGGAGGTATTACGGATGTGAGAGAGCGGAGGTAGGAGGTATTACGGATGTGAGAGAGCGGAGGTAGGAGGTATTACGGATGTGAGAGAGCAGAGGTAGGAGGTATTACGGATGTGAGAGAGCAGAGGTAGGAGGTATTACGGATGTGAGAGAGCGGAGGTAGGAGGTATTACGGATGTGAGAGAGCAGAGGTAGGAGGTATTACGGATGTGAGAGAGCAGAGGTAGGAGGTATTACGGATGTGAGAGAGCAGAGGTAGGAGGTATTACGGATGTGAGAGAGCAGAGGTAGGAGGTATTACGGATGTGAGAGAGCAGATGTAGGAGGTATTACGGATGTGAGATAGCAGAGGTACGAGGTATTACGGATGGCTGAGCTGGGGCAGACAATAGCAGATTAGTACATCAGTATAACACTATAAGGACACACAATACAGTATATATATAAGATATTACACCATCAGTAAGTATAGTAATGACATAACACTCCTGTGCTGTGTCCCTCCTGTCAGTACCAGCCCCGTGTGTCTCCCCAGCACACCAGACGAGCTCTCCCATGATGGCCGTATCTGGTAACAGACATAGATAACTTATGTTACCGCAGTATAACAATATCTGTCTCATGTAGATAACACACAACATGTAAGGGACGGATGACTCCTGTCCTGTGTCCATGCTATTATCACACTGGGGGGTTATAGTATTAGTCTGTTATGGGTCTGTAATAACTACACACCAGCCCCCCCCTCTATCACTAACGTCAGCCAGGCTACAGGACACAGACGCGCTTTACTGACTCGCCCAGATGTGCGCTGACGAGCGGGGTCACACATCACATTACCGTTAGGTAATCAGCCCTCAGTTATGCCATAAATAGACTATTATACTGTGTAATAACATTGTCCAGTTACTACTTCATCCCTTCTGTGGGACAGTACTCTTCCTGCTCCAGTATTCCCAGCATGCTTCAGGGAGAGATTCAGCTGTAATAGGGGAGGTTAGGGGCAGACACTTATAGGGGTGGTTAGGGGTAGGCACTTATAGGGGGTGGTTAGGGGTAGGCACTTATAGGGGGTGGTTAGGGGTAGGCACTTATAGGGGTGGTTAGGGGTAGACACTTATAGGGGGTGGTTAGGATTAGACACTTATAGGGGAGGTGAGGGGTAGGCACTTATAGGGGTGGTTAGGGGAAGGTCCTTATAGGGGTGGTTAGGGGTAGGCACTTATAGGGGGTGGTTAGGGGTAGGCACTTATAGGGGGTGGTTAGGGGTAGACACTTATAGTGGAGGTTAGGGGTAGACACTTATAGGGGTGGTTAGGGGAAGGCACTTATAGGGGTGGTTAGGGGTAGGCACTTATAGGGGTGGTTAGGGTTAGACACTTATAGGGGGGTTAGGGGTAGGCACTTATAGGGGGGGTTAGGGGTAGACACTTATAGGGGAGGTTAGGGGTAGACACTTATAGGGGGGTTAGGGGTAGGCACTTATAGGGGAGGTTAGGGGCAGACACTTATAGGTATGGTTAGGGGTAGGCACTTATAGGGGAGGTTAGGGGCAGGCACTTATAGGGGTGGTTAGGGGTAGGCACTTATAGGGGGGGCTAGGGGTAGGCACTTATAGGGGTGGTTAGGGGTAGGCATACGGGGGTTAGGGGTAGGCACTTATAGGGGTGGTGAGGGGAGGCACTTATAGGGGTGGTTAGGGGTAGGCACTTATAGGGGAGGTTAGGGGTTGGCACTTATAGGGGGGGTAGGGGTAGGCACTTATAGGGGTGGTTAGGGGTAAGCACTTATAGGAGTGATTAGGGGTAGACACTTTTAGGGGTGGGTTAGAGGTAGGCACTTATAGGGGTGGTTAGGGATAGGCACTTATAGGGGGGGTTAGGGAAAGGCACTTATAAGGGTGGGTTAGGGGTAGGCACTTATAGGGGTGGGTTAGGGGTAGGCACTTATAGGGGTGGTTAGGGATAGGCATTTATAGGGGTGGTTAGGCACTTATAGGGGAGGTTAGGGTTAGGCACTTATAGGGGTGGTTAGGGGTAGGCACTTTTAGGGGGGCTAGGGGTAGGCACTTATAGGGGAGGATAGGGGTAGGCACTTATAGGGGTGGTTAGGGGTAGGCACTTTTAGGGGGGCTAGGGGTAGGCACTTATAGGGGTGGTTAGGGGTAGGCACTTATAGGGGGGGTTAGGGGTAGACACTTATAGGGGGGTTAGGGGTAGACACTTATAGGGGAGGTTCGTGGTAGGCACATAGGGGTGGTTAGGAGTAGGTACTTATAGGGGAGGTTAGGGGTAGACACTTAGAGGGGTGGTTAGGGATAGGCACTTATAGGGGAGGTTAGGGGTAGGTACTTATAGGGGTGGTTAGGGGTAGGCACTTATAGGGGTGGTTAGGGGTAGACACTTATAGGGGTGGTTAGGGTTAGGCACTTATAGGGGGTGGTTAGGGTTAGGCGCTTATAGGGGAGGTTAGGGGTAGGCGCTTATAGGGGTGGTTAGGGTTAGGCGCTTATAGAGGAGGTTAGGGGTAGGCGCTTTTAGGGGTGGTTAGGGGTAGACACTTATAGGGGAGGTTCGTGGTAGGCACATAGGGGTGGTTAGGAGTAGGTACTTATAGGGGAGGTTAGGGATAGGCACTTATAGGGGAGGTTAGGGGTAGGCATTTATAGGGGTGGTTAGGGGTAGACACTTATAGGGGTGGTTTGGGGTAGGCACTTATAGGGGAGGTTAGGGGTAGGCGCTTATAGGGGTGGTTAGGGTTAGGCACTTATAGGGGAGGTTAGGGGTAGGCACTTATAGGAGAGGTTAGGGTTAGGCACTTATAGGGGTGGTTAGGGGTAGGCACTTATAGGGGAGGTTAGGGTTAGGCACTTATAGGGGGGGTTAGGGGAAGGCACTTATAGGGGGGGTTTAGGGGTAGGCACTTATAGGGGGGATAGGGTTAGGCGCTTATAGGGGAGGTTAGGGGTAGGCACTTATTGGAGAGGTTAGGGTTAGGCGCTTATAGGGGAGGTTAGGGGTAGGCACTTATTGGAGAGGTTAGGGGTAGGCACTTATAGGGGGGGATAGGGGTAGGCACTTATAGGGGAGGTTAGGGTTAGGCGCTTATAGGGGAGGTTAGGGGTAGGCACTTATAGGAGAGGTTAGGGGTAGGCACTTATAGGGGGGTTTAGGGGAAGGCACTTATAGGGGGGTTTAGGGGTAGGCACTTATAGGGGGGGATAGGGGTAGGCACTTATAGGGGAAGTTAGGGGTAGGCACTTATAGGGGAAGTTAGGGGTAGGCACTTATAGGGGAAGTTAGGGGTAGGCACTAATAGGGGTGGTTAGGGGTAGGCACTTATAGGGGTCTCTCTGAGATAAAGGGAGAACATTATATATACACAGCAGTATATATGAGAGCGGCGGCCATTTTCCAGTAGTCAGACACTGTCACATCTCTTATAAAGCAGAAAGCTACTTAGTTTCTATAGAAGCAGACACAAACATTCCGTAACATGTGACCTGCATCCAGCATCAGATTGGTTTAGACTTCATCACTAGAGGATCAGTTTCCTATTTGAGCTGTAGGGCGGCGGCCATTTTGGTGTAGTTTCTATTCTCCCATGTTACACCTTATACGCCAGCTGTGGGCACGTGATGTGGACGTGGGCGGAGCCATTTTGCTTTGTGGACGTCATGGACCTGTAAGCTGATATAATACAGCGAGGCTGAGGTAATATATATCATATTATATATCATTATTATATAGGGGAGAGGGGACTGTACAGTGATATATGAGGGGGAACAACACAGCTCCCAGCACACACTGATATGTGGTATTATTATTATATGGGGGAGAGGGGACTGTACAGTGATATATGAGGGGGAATAACACAGCTCCCAGCACACACTGATATGTGGTATTATTATTATATAGGGGAGAGGGGACTGAGCTGTGATATATGAGGGGGAATAACACAGCTCCCAGCACACACTGATATCTGGTATTATTATTATATAGGGGAGAGGGGACCGTACAGTGATATATGAGGGGGAATAACACAGCTCCCAGCACACACTGATATCTGGTATTATTATTATATAGGGGAGAGGGGACTGTACTGTGATATATGAGGGGGAATAACACAGCTCCCAGCACACACTGATATGTGGTATTATTATTATATGGGGGAGAGGGGACTGTACAGTGATATATGAGGGGGAATAACACAGCTCCCAGCACACACTATGTGCTATTATTATTATATAGGGGAGAGGGGACTGTACTGTGATATATGAGGGGGAATAACACAGCTCCCAGCACACACTGATATGTGGTATTATTATTATATGGGGGAGAGGGAACTGTACAGTGATATATGAGGGGGAATAACACAGCTCCCAGCACACACTGATATCTGGTTTTATTATTATATAGGGGAGAGGGGACTGTACAGTGATATATGAGGGGGAATAACACAGCTCCCAGCACACACTGATATGTGGTATTATTATTATATAGGGGAGAGGGGACCGTACAGTGATATATGAGGGGGAATAACACAGCTCCCAGCACACACTGATATGTGGTATTATTATTATATGGGGGAGAGGGGACTGTACAGTGATATATGAGGGGGAACAACACAGCTCCCAGCACACACTGATATGTGGTATTATTATTATATGGGGGAGAGGGGACTGTACAGTGATATATGAGGGGGAATAACACAGCTCCCAGCACACACTGATATGTGGTATTATTATTATATAGGGGAGAGGGGACTGAGCTGTGATATATGAGGGGGAATAACACAGCTCCCAGCACACACTGATATCTGGTATTATTATTATATAGGGGAGAGGGGACCGTACAGTGATATATGAGGGGGAATAACACAGCTCCCAGCACACACTGATATCTGGTATTATTATTATATAGGGGAGAGGGGACTGTACTGTGATATATGAGGGGGAATAACACAGCTCCCAGCACACACTGATATGTGGTATTATTATTATATGGGGGAGAGGGGACTGTACAGTGATATATGAGGGGGAATAACACAGCTCCCAGCACACACTATGTGCTATTATTATTATATAGGGGAGAGGGGACTGTACTGTGATATATGAGGGGGAATAACACAGCTCCCAGCACACACTGATATGTGGTATTATTATTATATGGGGGAGAGGGAACTGTACAGTGATATATGAGGGGGAATAACACAGCTCCCAGCACACACTGATATCTGGTTTTATTATTATATAGGGGAGAGGGGACTGTACAGTGATATATGAGGGGGAATAACACAGCTCCCAGCACACACTGATATGTGGTATTATTATTATATAGGGGAGAGGGGACCGTACAGTGATATATGAGGGGGAATAACACAGCTCCCAGCACACACTGATATGTGGTATTATTATTATATAGGGGAGAGGGGACCGTACAGTGATATATGAGGGGGAATAACACAGCTCCCAGCACAAACTGATATGTGGTATCATTATTATATAGGGGAGAGGGGACTGTACAGTGATATATGAGGGGGAATAACACAGCTCCCAGCACACACTGATATGTGGTATTATTATTATTATATGGGGGAGAGGGGACTGTACAGTGATATATGAGGGGGAATAACACAGCTCCCAGCACACACTGATATGTGGTATTATTATTATATAGGGGAGAGGGGACTGTACAGTGATATATGAGGGGGAATAACACAGCTCCCAGCACACACTGATATGTACTATCATTATTATATAGGGGAGAGGGGACTGTACAGTGATATATGAGGGGGAATAACACAGCTCCCAGCACACAGTGATATGTGGTATTATTATTATATTGGGGAGAGGGGACTGTACAGTGATATATGAGGGGGAATAACACAGCTCCCAGCACACACTGATATGTACTATCATTATTTTATAGGGCAGAGGGCACTGTACAGTGATATATGAGGGGGAATAACACAGCTCCCAGCACACACTGATATGTAGTATTATTATTATATAGGGGAGAGGGGACTGTACAGTGATATATGAGGGGGAATAACACAGCTCCCAGCACACACTGATATGTGCTATTATTATTATATAGGGGAGAGGGGACTGTACAGTGATATATGAGGGGGAATAACACAGCTCCCAGCACACACTGATATGTAGTATTATTATTATATAGGGGAGAGGGGACCGTACAGTGATATATGAGGGGGACTAACACAGCTCCCAGCACACACTGATATGTGGTATTATTATATAGGGGAGAGGGGACTGTACAGTGATATATGAGGGGGAATAACACAGCTCCCAGCACAAACTGATATGTGGTATTATTATTATATAGGGGAGAGGGGACTGTACAGTGATATCTGAGTGGGAATAACACAGCTCCCAGCAGACACTGATATGTAGTATTATTATATAGGGGAGAGGGGACTGTACAGTGATATCTGATGGGGAATAACACAGCTCCCAGCACACACTGATATGTGGTATTATTATTATTATATAGGGGGAGAGGGGACTGTACAGTGATATATGAGGGGGAATAACACAGCTCCCAGCACACACTGATATGTGGTATTATTATTATATAGGGGAGAGGGGACTGTACAGTGATATATGAGGGGGAATAACACAGCTCCCAGCACACACTGATATGTAGTATTATTATTATATAGGGTAGAGGGGACTGTACAGTGATATATGAGGGGGAATAACACAGCTCCCAGCACACACTGATATGTAGTATTATTATTTTATAGGGGAGAGGGGACTGTACAGTGATATATGAGGGGGGAATAACACAGCTCCCAGCACACACTGATATGTAGTATTATTATTATATAGGGGAGAGGGGACTGTACAGTGATATCTGAGGGGGAATAACACAGCTCCCAGCACACACTGATATGTGGTATTATTATTATTATATAGGGGGAGAGGGGACTGTACAGTGATATATGAGGGGGAATAACACTGCTCCCAGCACACACTGATATGTGGTATTATTATTATATAGGGGAGAGGGGACTGTACAGTGATATATGAGGGGGAATAACACAGCTCCCAGCACACACTGATATGTAGTATTATTATTATATAGGGGAGAGGGGACTGTACAGTGATATATGAGGGGGAATAACACAGCTCCCAGCACACACTGATATGTAGTATTATTATATAGGGGAGAGGGGACCGTACAGTGATATATGAGGGGGAATAACACAGCTCCCAGCACACACTGATATGTGGTATTATTATTATATAGGGGAGAGGGGACTGTACAGTGATATATGAGGGGGAATAACACAGCTCCCAGCACACTGATATGTGGTATTATTATTATATAGGGGAGAGGGGACTGTACAGTAATATATGAGGGGGAATAACACCGCTCCCTGCACACACTGATATGTGGTATTGCTATTATATAGGGGAGAGGGCACCGTACAGTGATATATGAGGGGGAATAACACAGCTCCCAGCACATACTGATATGTGCTATTATTATTATATAGGGGGAGAGGGGACTGTACAGTGATATATGAGGGGGAATAACACAGCTCCCAGCACACACTGATATGTGGTATATTATTATATAGGGGAGAGGGGACTGTACAGTGATATATGAGGGGGAATAACACAGCTTCCAGCACACACTGAGATGTGGTATTATTATTATATAGAGGGAGAGGGGACCGTACAGTGATATATGAGGGGGAATAACACAGCTCCCAGCTCACACTGATATGTGCTATTATTATTATATAGGGGAGAGGGGACTGTACAGTGATATATGAGGGGGATAACACAGCTCCCAGCATACACTATGTGGTATTATTATATAGGGAGAGGGGACCGTACAGTGATATAAGAGGGGGAATAACACAGCTCCCAGCACACACTGATATGTAGTATTATTATTATATAGGGGAGAGGGGACCGTACAGTGATAATAGGGGGAATAACACAGCTCCCAGCACATACTGATATGTGGTATTATTATTATATAGGGGGAGGGGGGACCGTACAGTGATAATAGGGGGAATAACACAGCTCCCAGCACACACTGATATGTGGTATTATATAGGGGAGAGGGGACTGTACAGTGATATTTGAGGCGGAATAACACAGCTCCCAACACACACTGATATGTGGTATTATTATTATATAGGGGGAGGGGGGACCGTACAGTGATAATAGGGGGAATAACACAGCTCCCAGTACACACTGATATGTGGTATTATATAGGGGAGAGGGGACTGTACAGTGATATTTGAGGGGGAATAACACAGCTCCCAACACACACTGATATGTGGTATTATTATTATATAGGGGAGGGGGTACCGTACAGTGATAATAGGGGGAATAACACAGCTCCCAGCACATACTGATATGTGGTATTATTATTATATTGGGGGAGGGGGGACCGTACAGTGATAATAGGGGGAATAACACAGCTCCCAGCACATACTGATATGAGGGGGAATAACACAGCTCCCAGCACACACTGATATGTGGTATTATTATAAAGGGGGAGAGGGGACTGTACAGTGATATATGAGGAATAACATAGCTCCCAGCACACACTGATATGTGCTATTATTATTATATAGGGGGAGAGGGGACTGTACAGTGATATATGAGGGGGAATAACACAGCTCCCAGCACACACTGATATGTGGTATATTATTATATAGGGGAGAGGGGACTGTACAGTGATATATGAGGGGGAATAACACAGCTTCCAGCACACACTGAGATGTGGTATTATTATTATATAGAGGGAGAGGGGACCGTACAGTGATATATGAGGGGGAATAACACAGCTCCCAGCTCACACTGATATGTGCTATTATTATTATATAGGGGAGAGGGGACTGTACAGTGATATATGAGGGGGAATAACACAGCTCCCAGCACACACTGATATGTGCTATTATTATTATTATTATTATATAGGGGGAGAGGGGACTGTACAGTGATATATGAGGGGGAATAACACAGCTCCCAGCACACACTGATATGTGGTATTATTATTATATAGGGGAGAGGGGACTGTACAGTGATATATGAGGGGGAATAACACAGCTCCCAGCACACACTGATATGTAGTATTATTATTATATAGGGGAGAGGGGACCGTACAGTGATATATGAGGGGGAATAACACAGCTCCCAGCACACACTGATATGTACTATCATTATTATATAGGGGAGAGGGGACTGTACAGTGATATATGAGGGGGAATAACACAGCTCCCAGCACACAGTGATATGTGGTATTATTATTATATTGGGGAGAGGGGACTGTACAGTGATATATGAGGGGGAATAACACAGCTCCCAGCACACACTGATATGTACTATCATTATTTTATAGGGCAGAGGGCACTGTACAGTGATATATGAGGGGGAATAACACAGCTCCCAGCACACACTGATATGTAGTATTATTATTATATAGGGGAGAGGGGACTGTACAGTGATATATGAGGGGGAATAACACAGCTCCCAGCACACACTGATATGTGCTATTATTATTATATAGGGGAGAGGGGACTGTACAGTGATATATGAGGGGGAATAACACAGCTCCCAGCACACACTGATATGTAGTATTATTATTATATAGGGGAGAGGGGACCGTACAGTGATATATGAGGGGGACTAACACAGCTCCCAGCACACACTGATATGTGGTATTATTATATAGGGGAGAGGGGACTGTACAGTGATATATGAGGGGGAATAACACAGCTCCCAGCACAAACTGATATGTGGTATTATTATTATATAGGGGAGAGGGGACTGTACAGTGATATCTGAGTGGGAATAACACAGCTCCCAGCAGACACTGATATGTAGTATTATTATATAGGGGAGAGGGGACTGTACAGTGATATCTGATGGGGAATAACACAGCTCCCAGCACACACTGATATGTGGTATTATTATTATTATATAGGGGGAGAGGGGACTGTACAGTGATATATGAGGGGGAATAACACAGCTCCCAGCACACACTGATATGTGGTATTATTATTATATAGGGGAGAGGGGACTGTACAGTGATATATGAGGGGGAATAACACAGCTCCCAGCACACACTGATATGTAGTATTATTATTATATAGGGTAGAGGGGACTGTACAGTGATATATGAGGGGGAATAACACAGCTCCCAGCACACACTGATATGTAGTATTATTATTTTATAGGGGAGAGGGGACTGTACAGTGATATATGAGGGGGGAATAACACAGCTCCCAGCACACACTGATATGTAGTATTATTATTATATAGGGGAGAGGGGACTGTACAGTGATATCTGAGGGGGAATAACACAGCTCCCAGCACACACTGATATGTGGTATTATTATTATTATATAGGGGGAGAGGGGACTGTACAGTGATATATGAGGGGGAATAACACTGCTCCCAGCACACACTGATATGTGGTATTATTATTATATAGGGGAGAGGGGACTGTACAGTGATATATGAGGGGGAATAACACAGCTCCCAGCACACACTGATATGTAGTATTATTATTATATAGGGGAGAGGGGACTGTACAGTGATATATGAGGGGGAATAACACAGCTCCCAGCACACACTGATATGTAGTATTATTATATAGGGGAGAGGGGACCGTACAGTGATATATGAGGGGGAATAACACAGCTCCCAGCACACACTGATATGTGGTATTATTATTATATAGGGGAGAGGGGACTGTACAGTGATATATGAGGGGGAATAACACAGCTCCCAGCACACTGATATGTGGTATTATTATTATATAGGGGAGAGGGGACTGTACAGTAATATATGAGGGGGAATAACACCGCTCCCTGCACACACTGATATGTGGTATTGCTATTATATAGGGGAGAGGGCACCGTACAGTGATATATGAGGGGGAATAACACAGCTCCCAGCACATACTGATATGTGCTATTATTATTATATAGTGGAGAGGGGACTGTACAGTGATATATGAGGGGGAATAACACAGCTTCCAGCACACACTGAGATGTGGTATTATTATTATATAGAGGGAGAGGGGACCGTACAGTGATATATGAGGGGGAATAACACAGCTCCCAGCTCACACTGATATGTGCTATTATTATTATATAGGGGAGAGGGGACTGTACAGTGATATATGAGGGGGATAACACAGCTCCCAGCATACACTATGTGGTATTATTATTATATAGGGAGAGGGGACCGTACAGTGATATAAGAGGGGGAATAACACAGCTCCCAGCACACACTGATATGTAGTATTATTATTATATAGGGGAGAGGGGACCGTACAGTGATAATAGGGGGAATAACACAGCTCCCAGCACATACTGATATGTGGTATTATTATTATATAGGGGGAGGGGGGACCGTACAGTGATAATAGGGGGAATAACACAGCTCCCAGCACACACTGATATGTGGTATTATATAGGGGAGAGGGGACTGTACAGTGATATTTGAGGCGGAATAACACAGCTCCCAACACACACTGATATGTGGTATTATTATTATATAGGGGGAGGGGGGACCGTACAGTGATAATAGGGGGAATAACACAGCTCCCAGTACACACTGATATGTGGTATTATATAGGGGAGAGGGGACTGTACAGTGATATTTGAGGGGGAATAACACAGCTCCCAACACACACTGATATGTGGTATTATTATTATATAGGGGAGGGGGTACCGTACAGTGATAATAGGGGGAATAACACAGCTCCCAGCACATACTGATATGTGGTATTATTATTATGTTGGGGGAGGGGGGACCGTACAGTGATAATAGGGGGAATAACACAGCTCCCAGCACATACTGATATGAGGGGGAATAACACAGCTCCCAGCACACACTGATATGTGGTATTATTATAAAGGGGGAGAGGGGACTGTACAGTGATATATGAGGAATAACATAGCTCCCAGCACACACTGATATGTGGTATTATTATTATATAGGGGGAGAGGGGACTGTACAGTGATATATGAGGGGGAATAACACAGCTCCCAGCACACACTGATATGTGCTATTATTATTATATAGGGGAGAGGGGACTGTACAGTGATATATGACGGGGAATAACACAGCTCCCAGAACACACTGATATGTGGTATTATTATTATGTAGGGGAGAGGGGACCATACAGTGATATATGAGGGAGAATAACACAGCTCCCAGCACACACTGATATGTGGTATTATTATATAGGGGAGAGGGGACTGTACAGTGATATATGAGGGGAATAACAGCTCCCAGCACACACTAATATGTGCTATTATTATATAGGGGAAGAGGGGACTCTACAGTGATATATGAGGGGAAATAACACAGCTCCCAGCACACACGGATATGTGCTATTATTATATAGGGGAGAGCGGACTGTACAGTGATATATGAGGGAGAATAACACAGCTCCCAGCACACACTATGTGATATTATTATTATATAGGGGAGAGGGGCCTGTACAGTGATATATGAGGGGGAAAAACATAGCTCCCAGCACACACTGATATGTGGTATTATTATATAGGGGAGAGGGGACTGTACAGTGATATCTGAGGGGGAATAACACAGCTCCCAGCACACACTGATATGTGGTATTATTATTATTATATAGGGGGAGAGGGGACTGTACAGTGATATATGAGGGGGAATAACACTGCTCCCAGCACACACTGATATGTGGTATTATTATTATATAGGGGAGAGGGGACTGTACAGTGATATATGAGGGGGAATAACACAGCTCCCAGCACACACTGATATGTAGTATTATTATTATATAGGGTAGAGGGGACTGTACAGTGATATATGAGGGGGAATAACACAGCTCCCAGCACACACTGATATGTAGTATTATTATTTTATAGGGGAGAGGGGACTGTACAGTGATATATGAGGGGGAATAACACAGCTCCCAGCACACACTGATATGTAGTATTATTATTATATAGGGGAGAGGGGACTGTACAGTGATATCTGAGGGGGAATAACACAGCTCCCAGCACACACTGATATGTGGTATTATTATTATTATATAGGGGGAGAGGGGACTGTACAGTGATATATGAGGGGGAATAACACTGCTCCCAGCACACACTGATATGTGGTATTATTATTATATAGGGGAGAGGGGACTGTACAGTGATATATGAGGGGGAATAACACAGCTCCCAGCACACACTGATATGTAGTATTATTATTATATAGGGGAGAGGGGACTGTACAGTGATATATGAGGGGGAATAACACAGCTCCCAGCACACACTGATATGTAGTATTATTATATAGGGGAGAGGGGACCGTACAGTGATATATGAGGGGGAATAACACAGCTCCCAGCACACACTGATATGTGGTATTATTATTATATAGGGGAGAGGGGACTGTACAGTGATATATGAGGGGGAATAACACAGCTCCCAGCACACTGATATGTGGTATTATTATTATATAGGGGAGAAGGGACTGTACAGTAATATATGAGGGGGAATAACACCGCTCCCTGCACACACTGATATGTGGTATTGCTATTATATAGGGGAGAGGGCACCGTACAGTGATATATGAGGGGGAATAACACAGCTCCCAGCACATACTGATATGTGCTATTATTATTATATAGGGGGAGAGGGGACTGTACAGTGATATATGAGGGGGAATAACACAGCTCCCAGCACACACTGATATGTGGTATATTATTATATAGGGGAGAGGGGACTGTACAGTGATATATGAGGGGGAATAACACAGCTTCCAGCACACACTGAGATGTGGTATTATTATTATATAGAGGGAGAGGGGACCGTACAGTGATATATGAGGGGGAATAAGACAGCTCCCAGCTCACACTGATATGTGCTATTATTATTATATAGGGGAGAGGGGACTGTACAGTGATATATGAGGGGGATAACACAGCTCCCAGCATACACTATGTGGTATTATTATTATATAGGGAGAGGGGACCGTACAGTGATATAAGAGGGGGAATAACACAGCTCCCAGCACACACTGATATGTAGTATTATTATTATATAGGGGAGAGGGGACCGTACAGTGATAATAGGGGGAATAACACAGCTCCCAGCACATACTGATATGTGGTATTATTATTATATAGGGGGAGGGGGGACCGTACAGTGATAATAGGGGGAATAACACAGCTCCCAGCACACACTGATATGTGGTATTATATAGGGGAGAGGGGACTGTACAGTGATATTTGAGGCGGAATAACACAGCTCCCAACACACACTGATATGTGGTATTATTATTATATAGGGGGAGGGGGGACCGTACAGTGATAATAGGGGGAATAACACAGCTCCCAGTACACACTGATATGTGGTATTATATAGGGGAGAGGGGACTGTACAGTGATATTTGAGGGGGAATAACACAGCTCCCAACACACACTGATATGTGGTATTATTATTATATAGGGGAGGGGGTACCGTACAGTGATAATAGGGGGAATAACACAGCTCCCAGCACATACTGATATGTGGTATTATTATTATATTGGGGGAGGGGGGACCGTACAGTGATAATAGGGGGAATAACACAGCTCCCAGCACATACTGATATGAGGGGGAATAACACACCTCCCAGCACACACTGATATGTGGTATTATTATAAAGGGGGAGAGGGGACTGTACAGTGATATATGAGGAATAACATAGCTCCCAGCACACACTGATATGTGGTATTATTATTATATAGGGGGAGAGGGGACTGTACAGTGATATATGAGGGGGAATAACACAGCTCCCAGCACACACTGATATGTGCTATTATTATTATATAGGGGAGAGGGGACTGTACAGTGATATATGACGGGGAATAACACAGCTCCCAGAACACACTGATATGTGGTATTATTATTATATAGGGGAGAGGGGACCATACAGTGATATATGAGGGAGAATAACACAGCTCCCAGCACACACTGATATGTGGTATTATTATATAGGGGAGAGGGGACTGTACAGTGATATATGAGGGGAATAACACAGCTCCCAGCACACACTAATATGTGCTATTATTATATAGGGGAAGAGGGGACTCTACAGTGATATATGAGGGGAAATAACACAGCTCCCAGCACACACGGATATGTGCTATTATTATATAGGGGAGAGCGGACTGTACAGTGATATATGAGGGAGAATAACACAGCTCCCAGCACACACTATGTGATATTATTATTATATAGGGGAGAGGGGCCTGTACAGTGATATATGAGGGGGAAAAACATAGCTCCCAGCACACACTGATATGTGGTATTATTATATAGGGGAGAGGGGACTGTACAGTGCTATATGAGGGGGAATAACACAGCTACCTGCACACACTAATATGTGCTATTATTATTATATAGGGGACTGTACAGTGATATATTAGGGGAAATAACACAGCTCCCAGCACACACTGATATGTGGTATTATTATTTAGGGGGAGAGGGGACTGTACAGTGATATATGAGGGGGAATAACACATCTCCCAGCACACACTGATATGTTCTATTATTATATAGGTGGAGGGAGGACTATACAGTGATATATGAGGGGGAATAACACAGCTCCCAGCACACACTATGTACTATTATTATTAAATAGGGGAGAGAGGACCGTACAGTGATATATGACGGGGAATAACACAGCTCCCAGCACACACTGATATGTGGTATTATTATTATATAGGGAAGAGGTGACCGTACAGTGATATATGAGGGGGAATAACAGCTCCCAGCACACACTGATATGTGCTATTATTATTATATAGAGGAGCCGACTGTACAGTGATATATGAGGGAGAATAACACAGCTCCCAGCACACACTATGTGGTATTATTATTATATAGGGGAGAGGGGCCTGTACAGTGATATATGAGGGGGAATAACACAGCTCCCAGCACACACTGATATGTGCTATTATTATATAGGGGGAGGGAGAACTATACAGTGATATATGAGGGGGAATAACACAGCTCCCAGCACACACTATGTGCTATTATTATATAGGGGAGAGAGGACCGTACAGTGATATATGAGGGGGAATAACACAGCTCCCAGCACACACTGATATGTGCTATTATTATTATATAGGGGAGAGGGGACCGTACAGTGATATATGACGGGGAATAACACAGCTCCCAGCACACACTACTATATGTGCTATTATTATTATATAGGGGGAGGGGACTGTACAGTGATATATGAGGGGGAATAACACAGCTCCCAGCACACACTGATATGTGGTATTATTATATAGGGGATTGGGGACCGTACAGTGATATATGAGGGGGAGTAACACAGCTCTCAGCACACACTGATATGTGGTATTATTATTATATAGGGGAGAGGGGACTGTACAGTGATATCTGAGGGGGAATAACACAGCTCCCAGCACACACTGATATGTAGTATTATTATATAGGGGAGAGGGGACTGTACAGTGATATCTGAGGGGGAATAACACAGCTCCCAGCACACACTGATATGTGGTATTATTATTATTATATAGGGGGAGAGGGGACTGTACAGTGATATATGAGGGGGAATAACACAGCTCCCAGCACACACTATGTACTATTATTATTATATAGGGGAGAGAGGACCGTACAGTGATATATGAGGGGGAATAACACAGCTCCCTGCACACACTGATATGTGCTATTATTATTATATAGGGGAGAGGGGACCGTACAGTGATATATGACGGGGAATAACACAGCTCCCAGCACTCACTGATATGTGGTATTATTATTATATAGGGAAGAGGTGACCGTACAGTGATATATGAGGGGGAATAACAGCTCCCAGCACACACTGATATGTGCTATTATTATTATATAGGGGAGAGAGGACTGTACAGTGATATATGAGGGGGAATAACACAGCCCCCAGCACACACTGATATGTGGTATTAATATTATATAGGGGAGAGGGGAACGTACAGTGATATATGAGGGGGAATATCACAGCTCCCAGCACACACTGATATGTGGTATTATTATATAGGGGGAGAGGGGACTGTACAGTGATATATGAGGGGAAATAACCCAGCACACATGGATATGTGTTATTATTATATAGAGGAGCCAACTGTACAGTGATATATGAGGGACAATAACACAGCTCCCAGCACACACCACACACTATGTGGTATTATTATTATATAGGGGAGAGGGCCTGTACAGTGATGTATGAGGGGGAATAACACAGCTCCCAGCACACACTGATATGTGCTATTATTATATAGGGGGAGGGAGGACTATACAGTGATATATGAGGGGGGAATAACACAGCTCCCAGCACACACTATGTGCTATTATTATTATATAGGGGAGAGAGGACCGTACAGTGATATATGAGGGGGAATAACACAGCTCCCAACACACACTGATATGTGCTATTATTATTATATAGGGGGAGGGGACTGTACAGTGATATGAGGGGGAATAACACAGCTCCAGCACACACTGATATGTGGTATTATTATATAGGGGGATTGGGGACCGTACAGTGATATATGATGGGGAATAACACAGCTCCCAGCACACACTGATATGTGGTATTATTATTATATAGGGGAGAGGGGACTGTACAGTGATATCTGAGGGGGAATAACACAGCTCCCAGCACACACTGATATGTAGTATTATTATATAGGGGAGAGGGGACTGTACAGTGATATCTGAGGGGGAATAACACAGCTCCCAGCACACACTGATATGTAGTATTATTATTATTATATAGGGGGAGAGGGGACTGTACAGTGATATATGAGGGGGAATAACACAGCTCCCAGGACACACTGATATGTGGTATTATTATTATATAGGGGAGAGGGGACTGTACAGTGATATATGAGGGGGAATAACTCAGCTCCCAGCACACACTGATATGTAGTATTATTATATACGGGAGAGGGGACCGTACAGTGATATATGAGGGGGAATAACACAGCTCCCAGCACACACTGATATGTACTATCATTATTATATAGGGGAGAGGGGACTGTACAGTGATATATGAGGGGGAATAACACAGCTCCCAGCACACACTGATATGTAGTATTATTATTATATAGGGGAGAGGGGACTGTACAGTGATATATGAGGGGGAATAACACAGCTCCCAGCACACACTGATATGTGGTATTATTATTATATAGGGGAGAGGGGACTGTACAGTGATATATGAGGGGGAATAACACAGCTCCCAGCACACACTGATATGTAGTATTATTATTATATAAGGGAGAGGGGACCGTACAGTGATATATGAGGGGGAATAACACAGCTCCCAGCACACACTGATATGTACTATCATTATTATATAGGGGAGAGGGGACTGTACAGTGATATATGAGGGGGAATAACACAGCTCCCAGCACACAGTGATATGTGGTATTATTATTATATTGGGGAGAGGGAACTGTACAGTGATATATGAGGGGGAATATCACAGCTCCCAGCACACACTGATATGTACTATCATTATTATATAGGGCAGAGGGCACTGTACAGTGATATATGAGGGGGAATAACACAGCTCCCAGCACACACTGATATGTGCTATTATTATTATATAGGGGAGAGGGGACTGTACAGTGATATATGAGGGGGAATAACACAGCTCCCAGCACACACTGATATGTAGTATTATTATTATATAGGGGAGAGGGGACCGTACAGTGATATATGAGGGGGAATAACATAGCTCCCAGCACACACTGATATGTGGTATTATTATTATATAGGGGAGAAGGGACTGTACAGTGATATCTGAGGGGGAATAACACAGCTCCCAGCACACACTGATATGTGGTATTATTATTATTATATAGGGGGAGAGGGGACTGTACAGTGATATATGAGGGGGAATAACACAGCTCCCAGCACACACTGATATGTGGTATTATTATTATATAGGGGAGAGGGGACCGTACAGTGATATAAGAGGGGGAATAACACAGCTCCCAGCACACACTGATATGTAGTATTATTATTATATAGGGGAGAGGGGACCGTACAGTGATATATGAGGGGGAATAAACACAGCTCCCAGCACACACTGATATGTGGTATTATTATTATATAGGGGAGAGGGGACTGTACAGTGATATATGAGGGGGAATAACACAGCTCCCAGCACATACTGATATGTGCAATTATTATTATATAGGGGGGAGAGGGGACTGTACAGTGATATATGAGGGGGAATAACACAGCTCCCAGCACACACTGATATGTGGTATATTATTATATAGAGGGAGAGGGGACCGTATAGTGATATATGAGGGGGAATAACACAGCTCCCAGCTCACACTGATATGTGCTATTATTATTATATAGGGGAGAGGGGACTGTACAGTGATATATGAGGGGGATAACACAGCTCCCAGCATACACTATGTGGTATTATTATATAGGGAGAGGGGACCGTTACAGTGATATATGAGGGGGAATAACACAGCTCCCAGCACATACTGATATGTGGTATTATTATTATATAGGGGGAGAGGGGGACTGTACAGTGATATATGAGGGGGAATAACACAGCTCCCAGCACACACTGATATGTGGTGGTATTATTATTATATAGGGGGAGAGGGGACTGTTCAGTGATTTATGAGGGGGAATAACACAGCTCCCAGTACACACTATGTGGTATTATATAGGGGAGAGGGGACTGTACAGTGATATTTGAGGGGGAATAAACACAGCTCCCAACACACACTGATATGTGGTATTATTATATAGGGGAGGGGGTACCGTTACAGTGATAATAGGGGGAATAACACAGCTCCCAGCACATACTGATATGTGGTATTATTATTATATAGGGGGAGGGGGGACCGTACAGTGATATATGAGGGGGAATAACACAGCTCCCAGCACACACTGATATGTGGTATTATTATATAGGGGGAGAGGGGACTGTACAGTGATATATGAGGGGGAATAACACAGCTCCCAGCACACACTAATATGTGCTATTATTATTATATAGGGGACTGTACAGTGATATATTAGGGGAAATAACACAGCTCCCAGCACACACTGATATGTGGTATTATTATATAGGGGGGAGATGGACCGTACAGTGATATATGAGGGGGAATAACACAGCTCCCAGCACACACTATGTGGTATTATTATTATATAGGGGAGAGGGGACCGTACAGTGATATATGACGGGGAATAACACAGCTCCCAGCACACACTGATATGTGGTATTATTATTATATAAGGGAGAGGTGACCGTACAGTGATATATGAGGGGGAATAACAGCTCCCAGCACACACTGATATGTGCTATTATTATTATATAGGGGGAGAGAGGACTGTACAGTGATATATGAGGGGGAATAACACAGCCCCCAGCACACACTGATATGTGGTATTAATATTATATAGGGGAGAGGGGAACGTACAGTGATATATGAGGGGGAATATCACAGCTCCCAGCACACACTGATATGTGGTATTATTATATAGGGGGAGAGGGGACTGTACAGTGATATATGAGGGGAAATAACCCAGCACCCAGCACACATGGATATGTGTTATTATTATATAGGGGAGCCGACTGTACAGTGATATATGAGGGAGAATAACACAGCTCCCAGCACACACTGTGGTATTATTATTATATAGGGGAGAGGGGCCTGTACAGTGATATATGAGGGGGAATAACACAGCTCCCAGCACACACTGATATGTGCTATTATTATATAGGGGGAGGGAGGACTATACAGTGATATATGAGGGGGAATAACACAGCTCCCAGCACACACTATGTGCTATTATTATTATATAGGGGAGAGAGGACCGTACAGTGATATATGAGGGGGAATAACACAGCTCCCAGCACACACTGATATGTGCTATTATCATTATTTAGGGGAGAGGGGACCGTACAGTGATATATGATGGGGAATAACACAGCTCCCAGCACACACTGATATGAGGTATTATTATTATATAGGGGAGAGGTGACCGTACAGTGATATATGAGCGGGGAATAACAGCTCCCAGCACACACTGATATGTGCTATTATTATTATATAGGGGAGAGAGGACTGTACAGTGATATATGAGGGGGAATAACACAGCCCCCAGCACACACTGATATGTGGTATTAATATTATATAAGGGAGAGGGGAACGTACAGTGATATATGAGGGGGAATAGCACAGCTCCCAGCACACACTGATATGTGGTATTATTATATAGGGGGAGAGGGGACTGTACAGTGATATATGAGGGGAAATAACACAGCACCCAGCACACATGGATATGTGTTATTATTATATAGGGGAGCCGACTGTACAGTGATATATGAGGGAGAATAACACAGCTCCCAGCACACACTGATATGTGTTATTATTATTATATAGGGGACTGTACAGTGATATATGAGGGGGAATAACATAGCTCCCAGCACACACTAATATGTGGTATTATATAGGGGGAGAGGGGACTGTACAGTGATATATGAGGGGGAATAACACAGCTCCCAGCACACACTATGTGCTATTATTATTATATAGGGGAGAGGAGACCGTACAGTGATATATGACGGGGAATAACACAGCTCCCAGCACATACTGATATGTGGTATTATTATTATATAGGGGAGAGGGGACCGTACAGTGATATATGAGGGGGAATAACACAGCTCCCAGCACACACTGATATGTAGTATTATTATTATATAGGGGAGAGGGGACTGTACAGTGATATATGAGGGGGAATAACACAACTCCCAGCACATACTGATATGTGGTATTATTATTATATAGGGGAGAGGGGACTGTACAGTGATATATGAGGGGGAATAACACAGCTCCCAGCACACACTGATATGTAGTATTATTATTATATAGGGGAGAGGGGACCGTACAGTGATATATGAGGGGGAATAACAGCTCCCAGCACACACTGATATGTGGTATATTATTATATAGGGGAGAGGGGACTGTACAGTGATATATGAGGGGGAATAACACAGCTTCCAGCACACACTGATATGTGGTATTATTATTATGTAGAGGGAGAGGGGACCGTACAGTGATATATGAGGGGGAATAACACAGCTCCCAGCTCACACTGATATGTGCTATTATTATTATATAGGGGAGAGGGGACTGTACAGTGATATATGAGGGGGATAACACAGCTCCCAGCATACACTATGTGGTATTATTATTATATAGGGAGAGGGGACCGTACAGTGATATAAGAGGGGGAATAACACAGCTCCCAGCACACACTGATATGTAGTATTATTATTATATAGGGGAGAGGGGACCGTACAGTGATATATGAGGGGGAATAACACAGCTCCCAGCACATACTGATATGTGCTATTATTATTATATAGGGGGAGAGGGGACTGTACAGTGATATATGAGGGGGAATAACACAGCTCCCAGCACACACTGATATGTGGTATATTATTATATAGGGGAGAGGGGACTGTACAGTGATATATGAGGGGGAATAACACAGCTTCCAGCACACACTGATATGTGGTATTATTATTATATAGAGGGAGAGGGGACCGTACAGTGATATATGAGGGGGAATAACACAGCTCCCAGCTCTCACTGATATGTGCTATTATTATTATATAGGGGAGAGGGGACTGTACAGTGATAAATGAGGGGGATAACACAGCTCCCAGCATACACTATGTGGTATTATTATTATATAGGGAGAGGGGACCGTACAGTGATATATGAGGGGGAATAACACAGCTCCCAGCACACACTGATATGTGGTGGTATTATAAAGGGGGAGAGGGGACTGTACAGTGATATATGAGGAATAACATAGCTCCCAGCACACACTGATATGTGGTATTATTATTATATAGGGGAGAGGGGACTGTACAGTGATATATGAGGGGGAATAACACAGCTCCCAGCACACACTGATATGTGGTATTATTATAAAGGGGGAGAGGGGACTGTACAGTGATATATGAGGAATAACATAGCTCCCAGCACACACTGATATGTGGTATTATTATTATATAGGGGGAGAGGGGACTGTACAGTGATATATGCGGGGGAATAACACAGCTCCCAGCACACACTGATATGTGGTGGTATTATTATTATATAGGGGGAGAGGGGACTGTTCAGTGATTTATGAGGGGGAATAACACAGCTCCCAGTACACACTGATATGTGGTATTATATAGGGGAGAGGGGACTGTACAGTGATATTTGAGGGGGAATAACACAGCTCCCAACACACACTGATATGTGGTATTATTATTATATAGGGGAGGGGGTACCGTACAGTGATAATAGGGGGAATAACACAGCTCCCAGCACATACTGATATGTGGTATTATTATTATATAGGGGGAGGGGGGACCGTACAGTGATATATGAGGGGGAATAACACAGCTCCCAGCACACACTGATATGTGGTATTATTATAAAGGGGGAGAGGGGACTGTACAGTGATATATGAGGAATAACATAGCTCCCAGCACACACTGATATGTGGTATTATTATTATATAGGGGGAGAGGGGACTGTACAGATATATATGAGGTGGAATAACACAGCTCCCAGCACACACTGATATGTGCTATTATTATTATATAGGGGAGAGGGGACTGTACAGTGATATATGACGGGGAATAACACAGCTCCCAGAACACACTGATATGTGGTATTATTATTATATAGGGGAGAGTGGACCGTACAGTGATATATGAGGGAGAATAACACAGCTCCCAGCACACACTGATATGTGGTATTATTATATAGGGGAGAGGGGACTGTACAGTGATATATGAGGGGAATAACACAGCTCCCAGCACACAGTAATATGTGCTATTATTATTATATAGGGGAAGAGGGGACTGTACAGTGATATATGAGGGGAAATAACACAGCTCCCAGCAC
Organism: Taudactylus pleione; assembly: GCA_031769625.1. Classification (NCBI taxonomy): domain Eukaryota; kingdom Metazoa; phylum Chordata; class Amphibia; order Anura; family Myobatrachidae; genus Taudactylus; species Taudactylus pleione. The sequence goes on from JAUIMM010001710.1 coordinate 934,427, forward strand.
ACACGGATATGTGGTATTATTATATAGGGGAGAGCGGACTGTACAGTGATATATGAGGGAGAATAACACAGCTCCCAGCACACACTATGTGGTATTATTATTATATAGGGGAGAGGGGCCTGTACAGTGATATATGAGGGGGAAAAACATTGCTCCCAGCACACACTGATATGTGGTATTATTATATAGGGGAGAGGGGACTGTACAGTGCTATATGAGGGGGAATAACACATCTACCTGCACACACTAATATGTGCTATTATTATTATATAGGGGACTGTACAGTGACATATTAGGGGGAATAACACAGCTCCCAGCACACACTGATATGTGGTATTATTATATAGGGGGAGAGGGGGACTGTACAGTGATATATGAGGGGGAATAACACAGCTCCAAGCACACACTGATATGTTCTATTATTATATAGGGGGAGGGAGGACTATACAGTGATATATGAGGGGGAATAACACAGCTCCCAGCACACACTATGTACTATTATTATTATATAGGGGAGAGAGGACCATACAGTGATATATGAGGGGGAATAACACAGCTCCCAGCACACACTGATATGTGCTGTTATTATTATATAGGGGAGAGGGGACCGTACAGTGATATATGACGGGGAATAACACAGCTCCCAGCACACACTGATATGTGCTATTATTATTATATAGGGGAGAGAGGACTGTACAGTGATATATGAGGGTGAATAACACAGCCCCCAGCACACACTGATATGTGGTATTAATATTATATAGGGGAGAGGGGAACGTACAGTGATATATGAGGGGGAATATCACAGCTCCCAGCACACACTGATATGTGGTATTATTATATAGGGGGAGAGGGGATTGTACAGTGATATATGAGGGGAAATAACACAGCACCCAGCACACATGGATATGTGTTATTATTATATAGGGGAGCCGACTGTACAGTGATATATGAGGGAGAATAACACAGCTCCCAGCACACACTATGTGGTATTATTATTATATAGGGGAGAGGGGCCTGTACAGTGATATATGAGGGGGAATAACACAGCTCCCAGCACACACTGATATGTGCTATTATTATATAGGGGGAGGGAGGACTATACAGTGATATATGAGGGGGAATAACACAGCTCCCAGCACACACTATGTGCTATTATTATTATATAGGGGAGAGAGGACCGTACAGTGATATATGAGGGGGAATAACACAGCTCCCAGCACACACTGATATGTGCTATTATTATTATATAGGGGAGAGGGGACCGTACAGTGATATATGACGGGGAATAACACAGCTCCCAGCACACACTGATATGTGGTATTATTATTATATAGGGGAGAGGTGACCGTACAGTGATATATGAGGGGGAATAACAGCTCCCAGCACACACTGATATGTGCTATTATTATTATATAGGGGAGAGAGGACTGTACAGTGATATATGAGGGGGAATAACACAGCCCCCAGCACACACTGATATGTGGTATTAATATTATATAGGGGAGAGGGGAACGTACAGTGATATATGAGGGGGAATAGCACAGCTCCCAGCACACACTGATATGTGGTATTATTATGTAGGGGGAGAGGGGACTGTACAGTGATATATGAGGGGAAATAACACAGCACCCAGCACACATGGATATGTGTTATTATTATATAGGGGAGCCGACTGTACAGTGATATATGAGGGAGAATAACACAGCTCCCAGCACACACTGATATGTGTTATTATTATTATATAGGGGGACTGTACAGTGATATATGAGGGGGAATAACACAGCTCCCAGCACACACTGATATGTGGTATTATATAGGGGGAGAGGGGACTGTACAGTGATATATGAGGGGGAATAACACAGCTCCCAGCACACACTGATATGTGGTATTATTATATAGGGGAGAGGGGACCGTACAGTGATATATGACGGGGAATAACACAGCTCCGAGCACACACTGATATATGTTATTATTATAATATAGGGGAGAGGGGACTGTACTGTGATATGAGGGGGAATAACACAGCTCCCAGCACACACTGATATGTGCCATTATTATTATATAGGGAACTGTACAGTGATATGAGGGGGAATAACACAGCTCCCAGCATACACTGATATGTGGTATTATTATATAGGGGGAGAAGGGACCGTTCAGTGATATGAGGGGGAATAGCACAGCTCCCAGCACACACTGATATGTGGTATTATTATATAGGGGGGAGGGGAACGTACAGTGATATATGAGGGGGAATAACACAGTTCCCAGCACACACTGATTTGTGGTATTATTATATAGGGGGAGAAGGGACCGTTCAGTGATATGAGGGGGAATAGCACAGCTCCCAGCACACACTGATATGTGGTATTATTATATAGGGGGGAGGGGAACGTACAGTGATATATGAGGGGGAATAACACAGTTCCCAGCACACACTGATATGTGCCATTATTATTATATAGGGGAGAGGGGACTGTACTGTGATATGAGGGGGAATAACACAGCTCCCAGCACACACTGATATGTGCCATTATTATTATATAGGGAACTGTACAGTGATATGAGGGGGAATAACACAGCTCCCAGCATACACTGATATGTGGTATTATTATATAGGGGGAGAAGGGACCGTTCAGTGATATGAGGGGGAATAGCACAGCTCCCAGCACACACTGATATGTGGTATTATTATATAGGGGGGAGGGGAACGTACAGTGATATATGAGGGGGAATAACACAGTTCCCAGCACACACTGATATGTGCCATTATTATTATATAGGGAACTGTACAGTGATATGAGGGGGAATAACACAGCTCCCAGCATACACTGATATGTGGTATTATTATATAGGGGGAGAAGGGACCCTTCAGTGATATGAGGGGGAATAGCACAGCTCCCAGCACACACTGATATGTGGTATTATTATATAGGGGGGAGGGGAACGTACAGTGATATATGAGGGGGAATAACACAGTTCCCAGCACACACTGATTTGTGGTATTATTATATAGGGGGAGACGGGACTGTACAGTGATATATGAGGGGAAATAACACAGCTCCCAGCACACACGGATATGTGTTGTTATTATTATTATATAGGGGAGAGCGAACTGTACAGGGATATATGAGGGAGAATAACACAGCTCCCAGCCCACACTGATATGTGGTATTATTATTATATAGGGGATTGGGGACTGTACAGTGATATATGAGAGGGAATAACACAGCTCCCACACACACTGATATGTGGTATTATTATATAGGGGGAGAAGTGACCGCTCAGTGATATGAGGGGGAATAACACAGCTCCCAGCACACACTGATATGTGGTATTGCTGTTATATAGGGGAGAGTGGACTGTACAGTGATATATGAGGGGGAATAACACAGCTCCCAGCACACACTTTGTGGTATTATTATTATATAGGGGAGAGGGGACTGTACAGTGATATATGAGGGGGAATAACACAGCTCCCAGCACACACTGATATGTGCTATTATTATTATATAGGGAAGAGGGGACTGTACAGTGATATATGAGGGGGAATAACAAAGCTCCCAGCACACACTGATATGTGCTGTTATTATTATATAGGGGAGAGTGGACTGTTCAGTGATATATGAGGGGGAATAACACAGCTCCCAGCACACACTGATATGTGGTATTATTATTATATAGGGGAGAGGGGACTGTACAGTGATATATGAGGGGGAATAACACAGCTCCCACACACACTGATATGTGGTATTATTCTTATATAGGGGAGAGGGGACTGTACAGTGATATATGAGGGGGAATAACACAACTCCCAGCACATACTGATATGTGTTGTTATTATTATATAGGGGAGCCGACTGTACAGTGATATATGAGGGAGAATAACACAGCTCCCAGCACACACTATGTGGTATTATTATTATATAGGGGAGAGGGGCCTGTACAGTGATATATGAGGGGGAATAACATAGCTGCCAGCACTCACTGATATGTGTTATTATTATAATATAGGGGAGAGTGGACTGTACAGTGATATATTAGGGGAATAACACAGCTCCCAGCACAGACTGATATGTGGTATTATTATTATATAGGGGACTGTACAGTGATGTATGAGGGGGAATAACACAGCTCCCAGCACACACTGATATGTGGTATTATTATATAGGGGGAGACGGGACTGTACAGTGATATATGAGGGGGAATAACACAGCTCCCAGCACACACTATGTGCTATTATTATTATATAGGGGAGAGGGGACCGTACAGTGATATATAACGGGGAATAACACAGCTCCCAGCACATACTGATATGTGGTATTATTATTATATAGGGGAGAGGGGACCGTGCAGTGATATATGAGGGGGAATAACAGCTCCCAGCACACACTGATATGTGTTATTATTATTATATAGGAGAGTGGGGACCGTACAGTGATATATGAGAGGGAATAACACAGCTCCCAGCACACACTGATATGTGGTATTATTATTATATAGGGGAAAGGGGAACGTACAGTGATATATGAGGGGGAATAACACAGCTCCCAGCACACACTGATATGTGGTATTATTATATAGGGGGAGAGGGGACTGTACAGTGATATATGAGGGGGAATAACACAGCTCCTAGCCCACACTGATATGTGCTATTATTATTATATAGGGGACTGTACAGTGATATGAGGGGGAATAACACAGCTCCCTGCACACAATGATATGTGGTATTATTATATAGGGGGAGAGTGGACTGTACAGTGATATGAGGGGGAATAACACAGTTCTCAGCACACACTGATATGTGGTATTATTATATAGGGGGAGAGGGGACTGTACAGTGATATATGAGGGGAAATAACACAGCTCCCAGCACACACGGATGTGTGTTATTATTATTATATAGGGGAGAGCGGAATGTACAGTGATATATGAGGGAGAATAACACAGCTCCCAGCACACACTATGTGGTATTATTATTATATAGTGGAGAGGTGCCTGTACAGTGATATATGAGGGGGAATAACATAGCTCCCAGCACACACTGATATGTGGTATTATTACATAGGGGAGAGGGGACTGTACAGTGATGTATGAGGGGGAATAACACACACTGATATGTGGTATTATTATATAGGGGAGAGGGGACTGTACAGTGATATATGAGGGGGAGTAACACAGTTCCCAGCACACACTGATATGTGCTATTATTATTATATAGGGAAGAGGGGACTGTACAGTGATATATGAGGGGGAATAACAAAGCTCCCAGCACACACTGATATGTGGTATTATTCTTATATAGGGGAGAGGGGACTGTACAGTGATATATGAGGGGGAATAACACAACTCCCAGCACATACTGATATGTGCTATTATTATTATATAGGGGAGAGGGGACTGTACAGTGATATATGAGGGGGATTAACAGCTCCCAGCACACACTGATATATGCTATTATTATTATTATATAGGGGGAGAGGGGACTGTACAGTGATATATGAGGCGGAATAACACAGCTCCCAGCACATACTGATATGTGCTATTATTATTATATAGGGGAGAGGGGACTGTACAGTGATATATGAGGGGGAATAACACAGCTCCCAGCACACACTGATATGTGCTATTATTATATAGGGGAGAGGTGACCGTACAGTGATATATGAGGGGGAATAACACAGCTCCCAGCACACACTGATATGTGCTATTATTATTATATAGGTGACTGTACAGTGATATGAGGGGGAATAACACAGCTCCCAGCATACACTGATATGTGGTATTATTATATAGGGGGAGAAGGGACCGTACAGTGATATATGAGGGGGAATAGCACAGCTCCCAGCACACACTGATATGTGGTATTATATAGGGGAGAGGGGAACGTACAGTGATATATGAGGGGGAATAACACAGCTCCCAGCACACACTATGTGTTATTATTATTATATAGGGGAGAGAGGACTGTACAGTGATATATGAGGGGGAATAACACAGCTCCCACACACACTGATATGTGGTATTATTCTTATATAGGGGAGAGGGGACTGTACAGTGATATATGAGGCGGAATAACACAGCTCCCAGCACATACTGATATGTGCTATTATTTATATAGGGGAGAGGGGACTGTACAGTGATATATGAGGGGGAATAACACAGCTCCCAGCACACACTGATATGTGCTATTATTATATAGGGGAGAGGGGACCGTACAGTGATATATGAGGGGGAATAACACAGCTCCCAGCACACACTGATATGTGCTATTAATATTATATAGGGGACTGTACAGTGATATGAGGGGGAATAACACAGCTCCCAGCATACACTGATATGTGATATTATTATATAGGGGGAGAAGGGACCGTACAGTGATATATGAGGGGGAATAGCACAGCTCCCAGCACACACTGATATGTGGTATTATTATATAGGGGAGAGGGGAACGTACAGTGATATATGAGGGGGAATAACACAGCTCCCAGCACACACTATGTGGTATTATTATTATATAGGGAAGAGGGGACTGTACAGTGATATATGAGGGGGAATAACACAGCTCCCACACACACTGATATGTGGTATTATTCTTATATAGGGGAGAGGGGACTGTACAGTGATATATGAGGGGGAATAACACAACTCCCAGCACATACTGATATGTGCTATTATTATTATATACGGGAGAGGGGACTGTACAGTGATATATGAGGGGGAATAACATCTCCCAGCACACACTGATATGTGCTATTATTATTATATAGATGAGAGAGGACTGTACAGTGATATATGAGGGGGAATAACACAGCTCCCAGCACACACTGATATGTGGTATTATTATTATATAGGGGAGAGGGGACTGTACAGTGATATATGAGGGGGAATATCACAGCTCCCAGCACACACTGATATGTGGTATTATTATATAGGGGGAGAGGGGACTGTACAGTGATATATGACGGGAAATAACACAGCTCCCAGCACACTGATATGTGGTAGTATTATTATATAGGGGGAGGGAGGACTATACAGTGATATATGAGGGGGAATAACACAGCTCCCAGCACATACTACTATGTGGTATTATTATTATATAGGGGAGAGGGGACTGTACAGTGATATATGAGGGGATTAACACAGCTCCCAGCACACACTGATATGTGTTATTATTATTATATAGGGTAGAGGGGACTGTACAGTGATATATGAGGGAGAATAACACAGCTCCCTGCACACACTATGTGGTATTATTATATAGGGGAGAGGGGCCTGTACAGTGATATATGAGGGGGAATAGCATAGCTCCGAGCACACACTGATATGTGGTATTATTATATAGGGGAGAGGGGACTGTACAGTGATATATGAGGGGAGATAACACAGCTCCCAGCACACACTGATATGTGGTATTATTATTATATAGGGAGAAGGGACTGTACAGTGATATATGAGGGGGGATAACACAGCTCCCAGCACACACTGATATGTGGTATTATTATTATATAGGGAGTGGGGATTGAACAGTGATATATGAGGGGGAATAACACAGCTCCCAGCACACACTGATATGTGGTATTATTATAATATAGGGGAGAGGGGACCGTACAGTGATATATGAGGGGAATAACACAGCTCCCAGCACACACTGATATGTGCTATTATTATTATATAGGGTAGAGGGGACCGTACAGTGATATATGAGGGGGAGTAACACAGCTCCCAGCACACACTGATATGTGGTATTATTATTATATAGGGGAGAGGGAACCGTACAGTGATATATGAGGGGGAATAATACAGCTCCCAGCACACACTGATATGTGCTATTATTATTATATAGGCGAGAGAGGACTGTACAGTGATATATGAGGGGGAATAACACAGCTCCCAGCACACACTGATATGTGGTATTATTATTATATAAGGGAGAGGGGACCGTACAGTGATATATGAGGGGGAATAACACAGCTCCCAGCACACACTGATATGTGGTATTATTATTATATGGGGATAGGGGACCGTACAGTGATATATGAGGGGGAATAACACAGCACCCAGCACACACGGATATGTGTTATTATTATATAGGGGAGCCGACTGTACAGTGATATATGAGGGAGAATAACACAGCTCCCAGCACACACTATGTGGTATTATTATTATATAGGGGAGGGGGGCCTGTACAGTGATATATGAGGGGGAATAACAGCTCCCAGCACATACTGATACTTGGTATTATTATTATATAGGGGAGAGGGGACCATACAGTGATATATGAGGGGGAATAACAGCTCCCAGCACACACTGATATGTTTTATTATTATTATATAGGGGAGTGGGGACCGTACAGTGATATATGAGGGGGAATAATACAGCTCCCAGCACACACTGATATGTGGTATTATTATTATATAGGGGAAAGGGGAACGTACAGTGATATATGAGGGGGAATAACACAGCTCCCAGCAAACACTGATATGTGGTATTATTATATAGGGGGAGAGGGGACTGTACAGTGATATATGAGGGGAAATAAAACAGCTCCCAGCACACACGGGTATGTTATTATTATTATATATGGGAGAGCGGACTGTACAGTGATATATGAGGGAGAATAACACAGCTCCCAGCACACACTATGTGGTATTATTATTATATAGGGGACAGGGGACTGTACAGTGATATAGGAGGGGGAATAACACAGCTCCCAGCACACACTGATATGTGGTATTATTATTATATAGGGGACTGTACAGTGATATGAGGGGGAATAACACAGCTCCCAGCACACACTGATATGTGGTATTATTATATAGGGGGAGAGGGGACTATACAGTGATATATGAGGGGGAATAACAGAGCTCCCAGCACACACTGATTTATGTTATTATTATAATATAGGGGAGAGGGGACTGTACAGTGATATGAGGGGGAATAACACAGCTCCCAGCACACCCTGATATGTGCTATTATTATTATATAGGGGACTGTACAGTGATATGAGGGGGAATAACACAGCTCCCAGCATACACTGATATGTGCTATTATTATTATATAGGGGAGAGGGGACTGTACAGTGATATATGAGGGGGAATAACATAGCTCCCAGCACACACTGATATGTGCTATTATTATTATATAGGGGAGAGGGGACTGTACAGTGATATATGAGGGGGAATAACACAGCTCCCAGCACACACTGATATGTGCTATTATTATTATATAGGGGAGAGGGGACCGTACAGTGATATATGAGGGGGAATAACACAGCTCCCAGCACACACTGATATGTGCTATTATTATTATATAGTGGACTGTACAGTGATATGAGGGGGAATAACACAGCTCCCAGCATACACTGATATATGCTATTATTATTATTATATAGGGTGAGAGGGGACTGTACAGTGATATATGAGGGGGAATAACACAGCTCCCAGCACACACTGATATGTGGTATTATTATATAGGGGAGAGGGGACTGTACAGTGATATATGAGGGGGAATAACACAGCTCCCAGCACACACTGATATATGCTATCATTATTATTATATAGGGTGAGAGGGGACTGTACAGTGATATATGAGGGGGAATAACACAGCTCCCAGCACATACTTATATGTGCTATTATTATTATATAGGGGAGAGGGGACTGTACAGTGATATATGAGGGGGAATAACACACACTGATTTGTGGTATTATTATATAAGGGAGAGGGGACTGTACAGTGATATATGAGGGGGAATAACACAGCTCCCAGCACACACTGATATGTGCCATTATTATTATATAGGGAACTGTACAGTGATATGAGGGGGAATAACACAGCTCCCAGCATACACTGATATGTGGTATTATTATATAGGGGGAGAAGGGACCGTTCAGTGATATGAGGGGGAATAGCACAGCTCCCAGCACACACTGATATGTGGTATTATTATATAGGGGGGAGGGGAACGTACAGTGATATATGAGGGGGAATAACACAGTTCCCAGCACACACTGATTTGTGGTATTATTATATAGGGGGAGACGGGACTGTACAGTGATATATGAGGGGGAATAACACAGCTCCCAGCACACACGGATATGTGTTGTTATTATATAGGGGAGAGCGAACTGTACTGGGATATATGAGGGAGAATAACACAGCTCCCAGCACACACTGATATGTGGTATTATTATTATATAGGGGATTGGGGACTGTACAGTGATATATGAGAGGGAATAACACAGCTCCCAGCACACACTATGTGGTATTATTATTATATAGTGGAGAGGTGCCTGTACAGTGATATATGAGGGGGAATAACATAGCTCCCAGCACACACTGATATGTGGTATTATTATATAGGGGGAGAGGGGACTGTACAGTGATATATGAGGGGGAATAACACAACTCCCAGCACACACTGATATGTGGTATTATTATTATATAGGGGACAGGGGACTGTACAGTGATATATGAGGGGGAATAACACAGCTCCCAGCACACACTGATATTTGTTATTATTATAATATAGGGGAGAGGGGACTGTACAGTGATATATGAGGGGGAATAACACAGCTCCCAGCACACACTGATATGTGCTATTATTATTATATAGGGGAGAGGGGACCGTACAGTGATATATGAGGGGGAATAACACAGCTCCCAGCACACACTGATATGTGCTATTATTATTATATAGTGGACTGTACAGTGATATGAGGGGGAATAACACAGCTCCCAGCACACACTGATATGTGCCATTATTATTATATAGGGAACTGTACAGTGATATGAGGGGGAATAACACAGCTCCCAGCATACACTGATATGTGGTATTATTATATAGGGGGAGAAGGGACCGTTCAGTGATATGAGGGGGAATAGCACAGCTCCCAGCACACACTGATATGTGGTATTATTATATAGGGGGGAGGGGACTGTACAGTGATATATGAGGGGGAATAACACAGCTCCCAGCACACACTATGTGGTATTATTATTATATAGGGGAGAGGGGCCTGTACAGTGATATATGAGGGGGAATAACACAACTCCCAGCACACACTGATATGTGGTATTATTATTATATAGGGGACAGGGGACTGTACAGTGATATATGAGGGGGAATAACACAGCTCCCAGCACACACTGATATTTGTTATTATTATAATATAGGGGAGAGAGGACTGTACAGTGATATATGAGGGGGAATAACACCGCTCCTAGCATACACTGATATGTGGTATTATTATATAGGGGGAGAAGTGACCGCACAGTGATATGAGGGGGAATAACACAGCTCCCAGCACACACTGATATGTGGTATTGCTATTATATAGGGGAGAGTGGACTGTACAGTGATATATGAGGGGGAATAACACAGCTCCCAGCACACACTTTGTGGTGTTATTATTATATAGGGGAGAGGGGACTGTACAGTGATATATGAGGGGGAATAACACAGCTCCCAGGACACACTGATATGTGCTATTATTATTATATAGGGAAGAGGGGACTGTACAGTGATATATGAGGGGGAATAACAAAGCTCCCAGCACACACTGATATGTGCTATTATTATTATATAGGGGAGAGTGGACTGTTCAGTGATATATGAGGGGGAATAACACAGCTCCCAGCACACACTGATATGTGCTATTATTATTATATAGGGAAGAGGGGACTGTACAGTGATATATGAGGGGGAATAACAAAGCTCCCAGCACACACTGATATGTGCTGTTATTATTATATAGGGGAGAGTGGACTGTTCAGTGATATATGAGGGGGAATAACACAGCTCCCAGCACACACTGATATGTGGTATTATTATTATATAGGGGAGAGGGGACTGTACAGTGATATATGAGGGGGAATAACACAGCTCCCACACACACTGATATCTGGTATTATTCTTATATAGGGGAGAGGGGACTGTACAGTGATATATGAGGGGGAATAACACAACTCCCAGCACATACTGATATGTGTTGTTATTATTATATAGGGGAGCCGACTGTACAGTGATATATGAGGGAGAATAACACAGCTCCCAGCACACACTATGTGGTATTATTATTATATAGGGGAGAGGGGCCTGTACAGTGATATATGAGGGGGAATAACATAGCTGCCAGCACTCACTGATATGTGTTATTATTATAATATAGGGGAGAGGGGACTGTACAGTGATATATTAGGGGAATAACACAGCTCCCAGCACACACTGATATGTGGTATTATTATTATATAGGGGACTGTACAGTGATGTATGAGGGGGAATAACACAGCTCCCAGCACACACTGATATGTGGTATTATTATATAGGGGGAGACGGGACTGTACAGTGATATATGAGGGGGAATAACACAGCTCCCAGCACACACTATGTGCTATTATTATTATATAGGGGAGAGGGGACCATACCGTGATATATAACGGGGAATAACACAGCTCCCAGCACATACTGATATGTGGTATTATTATTATATAGGGGAGAGGGGACCGTACAGTGATATATGAGGGGGAATAACAGCTCCCAGCACACACTGATATGTGTTATTATTATTATATAGGAGAGTGGGGACCGTACAGTGATATATGAGGGGGAATAACACCGCTCCCAGCACACACTGATATGTGGTATTATTATTATATAGGGGGAGAGGGGACTGTACAGTGATATATGAGGGGGAATAACACAGCTCCCAGCCCACACTGATATGTGCTATTATTATTATATAGGGGACTGTACAGTGATATGAGGGGGAATAACACAGCTCCCTGCACACACTGATATGTGGTATTATTATATAGGGGGAGAGGGGACTGTACAGTGATATATGAGGGGGAATAACACAGCTCCCAGCACACACTGATATGTGTTGTTATTATTATAATATAGGGGAGAGGGGACTGTACAGTGATATAAGGGGGAATAACACAGTTCTCAGCACACACTGATATGTGTTATTATTATATAGGGGGAGAGGGGACTGTACAGTGATATATGAGGGGAAATAACACAGCTCCCAGCACACACGGATATGTGTTGTTATTATTATTATATAGGGGGAGAGGGGACTGTACAGTGATATATGAGGGAGAATAACACAGCTCCCAGCACACACTATGTGGTATTATTATTATATAGTGGAGAGGTGCCTGTACAGTGATATATGAGGGGGAATAACAAAGCTCCCAGCACACACTGATATGTGGTATTATTATTATATAGGGGAGAGGGGACTGTACAGTGATATATGAGGGCGAATAACACAGCTCCCTCACACACTGATATGTGGTATTATTCTTATATAGGGGAGAGGGGACTGTACAGTGATATATGAGGGGGAATAACACAACTCCCAGCACATACTGATAAGTGCTATTATTATTATATAGGGGAGAGGGGACTGTACAGTGATATATGAGGGGGATTAACAGCTCCCAGCACACACTGATATATGCTATTATTATTATTATATAGGGGGAGAGGGGACTGTACAGTGATATATGAGGCGGAATAACACAGCTCCCAGCACATACTGATATGTGCTATTATTATTATATAGGGGAGAGGGGACTGTACAGTGATATATGAGGGGGAATAACACAGCTCCCAGCACACACTGATATGTGCTATTATTATATAGGGGAGAGGGGACCGTACAGTGATATATGAGGGGGAATAACACAGCTCCCAACACACACTGATATGTGCCATTATTATTATATAGGTGACTGTACAGTGATATGAGGGGGAATAACACAGCTCCCAGCATACACTGATATGTGGTATTATTATATAGGGGGAGAAGGGACCGTACAGTGATATATGAGGGGGAATAGCACAGCTCCCAGCACACACTGATATGTGGTATTATTATATAGGGGAGAGGGGAACGTACAGTGATATATGAGGGGGAATAACACAGCTCCCAGCACACACTGATATGTGGTATTATTATATAGGGGAGAGGGGACCGTACAGTGATATATGAGGGGGAATAACACAGCACCCAGCACACACCGATATGTGTTGTTATTATTATATAGGGGAGCCGACTGTACAGTGATATATGAGGGAGAATAACACAGCTCCCAGCACACACTATGTGGTATTATTATTATATAGGGGAGGGGGGCCTGTACAGTGATATATGAGGGGGAATAACAGCTCCCAGCACATACTGATATGTGGTATTATTATTATATAGGGGAGAGGGGACCGTACAGTGATATATGAGGGGAAATAACAGCTCCCAGCACACACTGATATGTTTTATTATTATTATATAGGGGAGTGGGGACCGTACAGTGATATATGAGGGGTAATAACACAGCTCCCAGCACACACTGATATGTGGTATTGTTATATAGGGGGAGAGGGGACTGTACAGTGATATATGAGGGGAAATAACACAGCTCCCAGCACACACGGGTATGTTATTATTATTATATATGGGAGAGCGGACTGTACAGTGATATATGAGGGAGAATAACACAGCTCCCAGCACACACTATGTGGTATTATTATTATATAGGGGAGAGGGGACTGTACAGTGATATATGAGGGGGAATAACACAGCTCCCAGCACACACTGATATGTGGTATTATTATATAGGGGGAGAGGGGACTATACAGTGATATATGAGGGGGAATAACAGAGCTCCCAGCACACACTGATATATGTTATTATTATAATATAGGGGAGAGGGGACTGTACAGTGATATGAGGGGGAATAACACAGCTCCCAGCACACCCTGATATGTGCTATTATTATTATATAGGGGACTGTACAGTGATATGAGGGGGAATAACACAGCTCTCAGCATACACTGATATGTGGTATTATTATATAGGGGGAGAAGGGACCGTACAGTGATATGAGGGGGAATAGCACAGCTCCCAGCACACACTGATATGTGGTATTATTATATAGGGGGGAGGGGAACGTACAGTGATATATGAGGGGGAATAACACAGTTCCCAGCACACACTGATTTGTGGTATTATTATATAGGGGGAGAGGGGACTGTACAGTGATATATGAAGGGAAATAACACAGCTCCCAGCACACACGGATATGTGTTGTTATTATTATAATATAGGGGAGAGGGGACTGTACAGTGACATATGAGGGGGAATAACACAGCTCCCAGCACATACTGATATGTGGTGTTATTCTTATATAGGGGAGAGGGGACTGTACAGTTGTATATGAGGGGGAATAACACAACTCCCAGCGCATACTGATATGTGCTATTATTATTATATAGGGGATAGGGGACTGTACAGTGATATATGAGGGGGAATAACACAGCTCCCTGCACACACTGATATATGGTATTATTATTAAATAGGGGGAGAGGACTGTACAGTGATATATGAGGCGGAATAACACAGCTCCCTGCACACACTGATATGTGGTATTATTATTATATAGGGGACAGGGGACCGTACAGTGATATATGAGGGGGAATAACACAGTTCCCAGCACACACTGATATGTGCTATTATTATTATATAGGTGACTGTACAGTGATAGGAGCGGGAATAACACAGCTCCCAGCATACACTGATATATGCTATCATTATTATTATATAGGGTGAGAGGGGACTGTACTGTGATACATGAGGCGGAATAACATAGCTCCCAGCACACACTGATATGTGGTATTATTATTATATTGGGGACAGGGGACCGTACAGTGATATATGAGGGGGAATAACACAGCTCCCAGCACACACTGATATGTGCTATTATTATTATTTAGGGGAGAGGGGACTGTACAGTGATATATGAGGGGGAATAACACAGCTCCCAGCACACACTGATATGTGGTATTATTATTATATAGGGGAGAGGGGATTGTACAGTGATATATGAGGGGGAATAACAGCTCCCAGCACATACTTATATGTGCTATTATTATTATATAGGGGAGAGGGGACTGTACAGTGATATATGAGGGGGAATAACACACACTGATTTGTGGTATTATTATATAGGGGAGAGGGGACTGTACAGTGATATATGAGGGGGAATAACACAGCTCCCAGCGCACACTGATATGTGGTATTATTATTATATAGGGTAGAGGGGACTGTACAGTGATATATGAGGAGGAATAACACAGCTCCCAGCACACACTATGTGGTATTATTATTATATAGGGGACAGGGGACTGTACAGTGATATATGAGGGGGAATAACAGGTCCCAGCACACACTGATATATGCTATTATTATTATATAGGGGGAGAGGGGACTGTACAGTGATATGAGGCGGAATAACACAGCTCCCCGCACACTCTGATATGTGGTATTATTATTATATAGGGGACAGGGGACCGTACAGTGATATATGAGGGGGAATAACACAGCTCCCAGCACACACTGATATGTGCTATTATTATTATATAGGGGAGAGGGGACCGTACAGTGATATATGGGGGGAATAACACAGCTCCCAGCACACAATGATATGTGCTATTATTATTATTATATAGGGGACTGTACAGTGATATGAGGGGGAATAACACAGCTCCCTGCATACACTGATATGTGGTATTGCTATTATATAGGGGTGAGGGGACTGTATAGTGATATATGAGGGGGAATAACACAGCTCCCAGCACACACTGATATGTGGTATTATTATTATATAGGGTAGAGGGGACTGTACAGTGATATATGAGGGGGAATAACTCAGCTCCCAGCACACACTATGTGGTATTATTATTATATAGGGGAGAGGGGACTGTACAGTGATATATGAGGGGGAATAACACAGCTCCCAGCACACACTAATATGTGGTAATATTCTTATATAGGGGAGAGGGGACTGTACAGTGATATATGAGGGGGAATAACACAGCTCCCATCACATACTGATATTTGCTATTATTATTATATAGGGGAGAGAGGACTGTACAGTGATATGAGGGGGAATAACACACACTGATATGTGGTATTATTATATAGGGGAGAGGGGACTGTACAGTGATATATGAGGGGGAATAACACAGCTCCCAGCGCATACTGATATGTGGTATTATTATTATATAAGGGAGAGGGGACTGTACAGTGATATATGAGGGGGAATAACACAGCTCCCAGCACACACTGATATGTGGTATTATTATTATATAGGGGAGAGGGGAATGTACAGTGATATATGAGGGGGAATAACACAGCTCCCAGCACACACTGATATATGCTATTATTATTATTATTATATAGGGGAGAGGGGACCGTACAGTGATAAATGAGGGGGAATAACACAGCTCCCAGCACACACTGATATGTGGTATTATTATTATATAGGGGAAAGGGGACCGTACAGTGATATATGAGGGCGAATAACACAGCTCCCAGTACACACTGATAGGTGGTGGTATTATTATTATATAAGGGAGAGGGGACTGTACAGTGATATATGAGGGGGAATAACACAGCTCCCAGCACACACTGATATGTGGTATTATTATTATATAAGGGAGAGGTGACTGTACAGTGATATATGAGGGGGAATAACACAGCTCCCATCACACACTGATATGTGTTATTATTATAATATAGGGGAGAGGGGACTGTACAGTGATATATGAGGGGGAATAACACAGCTCCCAGCACACACTGATATGTGGTATTATTATTATATAGGCGACAGGGGACCGTACAGTGACATATGAGGGGGAATAACACAGCTCCCAGCACATACTGATATGTGGTTTTGTTCTTATATAGGGGATAGGGGACTGTACAGTTGTATATGAGGGGGAATAACACAACTCCCAGCACATACTGATATGTGCTATTATTAATATATAGGGGAGAGGGGACTGTACAGTGATATATGAGGTCGAATAACACAGCTCCCTGCACACACTGATATATGGTATTATTATTATATAGGGGGAGAGAGGACTGTACAGTGATATATGAGGCGGAATAATACACCTCCCTGCACACACTGATATGTGGTATTATTATTATATAGGGGACAGGGGACCGTACAGTGATATATGACGGGGAATAACACAGTTCCCAGCACACACTGATATGTGCTATTATTATTATATACGTGACTGTACAGTGATAGGAGCGGGAATAACACAGCTCCCAGCATACACTGATATGTGGTATTATTATATAGTGGGAGAAGGGACCGTACAGTGATATATGAGAGGGAATAGCACAGCTCCCAGCACACACTGATATGTGGTATTATTATATAGGGGACAGGGGAACGTACAGTGATATATGAGGGAGAATAACACTGCTCCCAGCACACACTATGTGGTATTATTATTATATAGTGGAGAGGTGCCTGTACATTGATATATGAGGGGGAATAACATAGCTCCCAGCACACACAGATATGTGGTATTATTATATAGGGGGACTGGGGACTGTACAGTGATATATGACGGGGAATAACACAGCTCCCAGCACACACTGATATGTGGTATTATTGTATAGGGGGAGAGGGGACTGTACAGTGATATATGACGGGGAATAACACAGCTCCCAGTACACACTGATATGTGTTGTTATTATTATATAGGGGACTGTACAGTGATATGAGGGGGAATAACACAGCTCCCAGCATACACTGATATGTGGTATTATTATATAGGGGGAGAAGGGACCGTACAGTGATATATGAGGGGAAATAACACAGCCCCCAGCACACACTGATATGTGGTATTGCTATTACATAGGGGAGAGGGGACTGTACAGTGATATATGAGGGGGAATAACACAGCTCCCAGCACACACTGATATGTGGTATTATTATTATATAGGGTAGAGGGGACTGTATAGTGATATTTGAGGGGGAATAACACCGCTCCCAGCACACACTATGTGGTATTATTATTATATAGGGGAGAGGGGACTGTACAGTGATATATGAGGGGGAATAACACACACTGATATGTGGTATTATTATATAGGGGAGAGGGGACTATACAGTGATATATGAGGGGGAATAACACAGCTCCCAGCACACACTATGTGGTATTATTATTATATATGGGAGAGGGGACCGTACAGTGATATATGAGGGGGAATAACACAGCTCCCAGCACATACTGATATGTGGTGTTATTCTTATATAGGGGAGAGGGGACTGTACAGTGATATATGAGGGGGAATAACACAACTCCTAGCACATACTGATATGTGCTATTATTATTATATAGGGGAGAGGGGACTGTACAGTGATATATGAGGGGGAATAACAGCTCCCAGCACACACTGATATATGCTATTATTATTATATAGGGGGAGAAGGGACTGTACAGTGATATATGAGGCGGAATAACACAGCTCCCAGCACACAGTTATATGTGGTATTATTATTATATAGGGGACAGGGGACCGTACAGTGATATATAAGGGGGAATAACACAGCTCCCAGCACACACTGATATATGCTATTATTATTATTATTATTATATAGGGGAGAGGGGACTGTACAGTGATATATGAGGGGGAATAACACAGCTCCCAGCACACACTTATATGTGGTATTATTCTTATATAGGGGATAGGGGACAGTACAGTGATATGAGGGGGTATAACAGAGCTCCCAGTACACACTGATATGTGGTATTATTATATAGGGGGAGAAGGGACCGTACAGTGATATATGAGGGGGAATAGCACAGCTCCCAGCACACACTGATATGTGGTATTATTCTTATATAGGGGAGAGGGGACTGTACAGTGATATATGACGGGGAATAACACAGCTCCCAGCACACACTATGTGCTATTATTATTATATAGGGGAGAGGGGACTGTACATTGATATATGAGGGGGAATAACACAGCTCCCAGCACACACTGATATGTGGTATTATTATATAGGGGACAGGGGACCGTACAGTGATATGAGGGGGAATAACACAGCTCCCAGTACACACTGATATGTGGTATTATTATATTGGGGAGAGGGGACTGTACAGTGATGTATGAGGGGGAATAACACAGCTACCAGCACACACTGATATGTGGTATTATTATATAGGGGAGAGGGGACTGTACAGTGATATATGAGGGGGAATAACACAAATCCCAGCATATACTGATATGTGCTATTATTATTATATTGGGGAGAGGGGACGGTACAGTGATATATGAGGGAGAATAATACAGCTCCCAGCACACACTGATATGTGCTATTATTATTATATAGGGGAGAGGGGACCGTACAGTGATATGAGGGGGAATAACACAGCTCCCAGCACACACTGATATATGGTATTATTATTATATTGGGTAGAGGGGACTGTACAGTGATATATGAGGGGGAATAACACAGCTCCCAGCACACACTGATATGTGGTATTATTATTATATAAGGGAGAGGTGACTGTACAGTGATATATGAGGAGGAATAGCACACGCTGATATGTGGTATTATTATATAGGGGAGAGGGGACTGTACAGTGATATATGAGGGGGATAACACAGCTCCCAGCACATACTGATATGTGCTATTATTATTATATAGGGGAGAGGGGACTGTACAGTGATATATGAGGGGGAATAGCACACGCTGATATGTGGTATTATTATATAGGGGAGAGGGGACTGTACAGTGATATATGAGGGGGAATAACACAGCTCCCAGCACACACTGATATATGCTATTATTATATAGGGGGAGAGGGGACTGTTCATTGATATATGAGGGGGAATAACACAGCTCCCAGCACACACTGATATGTGGTATTATTATTATATAGGGGACAGGGGACGGTACAGTGATATATGAGGGAGAATAATACAGCTCCCAGCACACACTGATATGTTCTATTATTATTATATAGGTGAGATGGGACCGTACAGTGATATATGAGGGGGAATAACACAGCTCCCAGCACACACTGATATATGGTATTATTATTATATTGGGGAGAGCGGACTGTACAGGGATATATGAGGGGGAATAACACAGCTCCCAGCACACACTGATATGTGGTATTATTATTATATAAGGGAGAGGTGACTGTACAGTGATATATGAGGGGGAATAACACAGTTCCCAGCACACACTGATATGTACTATTATTATTATATAGGGGAGAGGGGACTGTACAGTGATATATGTGGGGGAATAACACAGCTCCCAGCACACACTGATATGTGGTATTTTTATTATATAAGGGAGAGGGGACTGTACAGTGATATATGAGGGGGAATAACACTGCTCCCTGCACACACTGATATGTGGTATTATTATATAGGGGAGAGGGGACTGTACAGTGATATATGAGGGGGAATAACACAGCTCCCAGCACACACTGATATGTGGTATTATTATTATATAGGGAAGAGGGGATTGTACAGTGATATATGAGGGGGAATAACACAGCTCCCAGCACACACTGATATATGCTATTATTATTATATAGGGGGAGAGGGGACTGTACAGTGATATGAGGCGGAATAACACAGCTCCCAGCACACACTGATATGTGCTATTATTATTATATAGGGGAGAGGGGACTGTACAGTGATATGAGGGGGAATAACACAGCTCCCAGCACACACTGATATGTGCTATTATTATTATATAGGGGAGAGGGGACTGTACAGTGATATATGAGGGGGAATAACACAGCTCCCAGCACACACTGATATGTGGTATTATTATATAGGGGAGAGGGGACTGTACAGTGATATATGAGGGGGAATAACACAGCTCCCAGCACATACTGATATGTGTTTTTATTATTATATAAGGGAGAGGGGACTGTACAGTGATATATGAGGGGGAATAACACAGCTCCCAGCACACACTGATATGTGCTATTATTATATAGGGGAGAGGGGACTGTACAGTGATATATGAGGGGGAATAACACAGCTCCCAGCACACACTATGTGGTATTATTATATAGGGGAGAGGGGACTGTACAGTGATATATGAGGGGGAATAACTCATCTCCCAGCACACACTGATATGTGGTATTCTTCTTATATGGGGACTGTACAGTCATATATGAGGGGGAAGAACACAGCTCCCAGAACACACTGATATGTGGTATTATTATTATATAGGGTAGAGGGGACTGTACAGTGATATATGAGGGGGAATAACACAGCTCCCAGCACACACTATGTGGTATTATTATATAGGGGAGAGGGGACTGTACAGTGATATATGAGGGGTAATAACACAGCTCCCAGCACACACTGATATGTGGTATTATTCTTCTATAGGGGAGAGGGGGACTGTACAGTGATATATGAGGGGGAATAACACAAATCCCAGCATATACTGATATGTGCTATTATTATTATATTGGGGAGAGGGGACGGTACAGTGATATATGAGGGAGAATAATACAGCTCCCAGCACACACTGATATGTGCTATTATTATTATATAGGGGAGAGGGGACCGTACAGTGATATGAGGGGGAATAACACAGCTCCCAGCACACACTGATATATGGTATTATTATTATATTGGGTAGAGGGGACTGTACAGTGATATATATGAGGGGGAATAACACAGCTCCCAGCACACACTGTTATATGGTATTATTATTATATAAGGGAGAGGTGACTGTACAGTGATATATGAGGGGGAATAGCACACGCTGATATGTGGTATTATTATATAGGGGAGAGGGGACTGTACAGTGATATATGAGGGGGATAACACAGCTCCCAGCACATACTGATATGTGCTATTATTATTATATAGGGTAGAGGGGACTGTACAGTGATATATGAGGGGGAATAGCACACGCTGATATGTGGTATTATTATATAGGGGGAGAGGGGACTGTATAGTGATATATGAGGGGGAATAACACAGCTCCCAGCACACACTGATATATGCTATTATTATATAGGGGGAGAGGGGACTGTTCAGTGATATATGAGGGGGAATAACACAGCTCCCTGCACACACTGATATGTGGTATTATTATTATATAGGGGACAGGGGACGGTACAGTGATATATGAGGGAGAATAATACAGCTCCCAGCACACACTGATATGTTCTATTATTATTATATAGGGGAGATGGGACCGTACAGTGATATATGAGGGGGAATAACACAGCTCCCAGCACACACTGATATATGGTATTATTATTATATTGGGGAGAGCGGACTGTACAGGGATATATGAGGGGGAATAACACAGCTCCCAGCACACACTGATATGTGGTATTATTATTATATAAGGGAGAGGTGACTGTACAGTGATATATGAGGGGGAATAACACAGTTCCCAGCACACACTGATATGTACTATTATTATTATATAGGGGAGAGGGGACTGTACAGTGATATATGAGGGGGAATAACACAGCTCCCAGCACACACTGATATATGCTATTATTATTATATAGGGGGAGAGGGGACTGTACAGTGATATATGAGGCGGAATAACACAGCTCCCAGCACACACTGATATGTGGTATTATTATATAGGGGGAGAAGGGACCGTACAGTGATATATGAGGGGGAATAACACAGCTCCCAGCACACACTGATATGTGCTATTATTATTATATAGGGGAGAGGGGACTGTACAGTGATATATGAGGGGGAATAACACAGCTCCCAGCACACACTGATATGTGGTATTATTATTATATAGGGAGAGGGGACTGTACACTGATATGTGAGGGGGAATAACACAGCTCCCAGCACACACTGATTTGTGGTATTGCTATTATTTAGGGGGAGAAGGGACCGTACAGTGATATATGAGGGGGAATAACACAGCTCCCAGTACACACTGATATGTTCTATTATTATTATATTGGGGAGAGGGACTGTACAGTGATATATGAGGGGGAAGAACACAGCTCCCAGCACACACTGATATGTGGTATTATTATATAGGGGATTGGGGACTGTACAGTGATATATGAGGGGGAATAACACAGCTCCCAGCACACACTGATATGTGGTGTTATTATATAGGGGAGAGGGGACTGTACAGTGATATATGAGGGGGAATAACACAGCTCCCAGCACACACTATGTGGTATTATTATTATTATATAGGGGAGAGGGGACTGTACAGTGATATATGAGGGGGAATAACACAGCTCCCAGCACATACTGATATGTGGTATTATTATTATTATATAGGGTAGAGGGGACTGTACAGTGATATTTGAGGGGGAATAACACACACTGATATGTGGTATTATATAGGGGAGAGGGGACTGTACAGTGATATATGAGGGGGAATAACACAGCTCCCAGCACACACTGATATGTGGTATTATTATTATATAGGGGACAGGGGACGGTACAGTGATATATGAGGGAGAATAATACAGCTCCCAGCACACACTGATATATTCTATTATTATTATATAGGGGAGAAGGGACCGTACAGTGATATATGAGGGGGAATAACACAGCTCCCAGCACACACTGATATATGGTATTATTATTATATTGGGGAGAGCGGACTGTACAGGGATATATGAGGGGGAATAACACAGTTCCCAGCACACACTGGTATGTACTATTATTATTATATAGGGGAGAGGGGACTGTACAGTGATATATGAGGGGGAATAACACAGCTCCCAGCACACACTGATATATGCTATTATTATTATATAGGGGGAGAGGGGACTGTACAGTGATATATGAGGCGGAATAACACAGCTCCCAGCACACACTGATATGTGGTATTATTATATAGGGGGAGAAGGGACCGTACTGTGATATATGAGGGGGAATAACACAGCTCCCAGCACACACTGATATGTGCTATTATTATTATATAGGGGAGAGGGGACTGTACAGTGATATATGAGGGGGGAATAACACAGCTCCCAGCACACACTGATATGTGGTATTATTATTATATAGGGGAGAGGGGACTGTACAGTGATATATGAGGGGGAATAACACAGCTCCCAGCACACACTGATATGTGTTATTATTATAATTTAGGGGGAGGGGACTGTACAGTGATATATGAGGGGGAATAACACAGCTCCCAGCACACACTGATATGTGGTATTATTGTATAGGGGGAGAGGGGACTGTACAGTGATATATGAGGGGGAATAACACAGCTCCCAGTACACACTGATATGTGTTGTTATTATTATATAGGGGACTGTACAGTGATATGAGGGGGAATAACACAGCTCCCAGCTTACACTGATATGTGGTATTATTATATAGGGGGAGAAGGGACCGTACAGTGATATATGAGGGGGGATAACACAGCCCCCAGCACACACTGATATGTGGTATTGCTATTATATAGGGGAGAGGGGACTGTACAGTGATATATGAGGGGGAATAACACAGCTCCCAGCACACACTGATATGTGATATTATTATTATATAGGGTAGAGGGGACTGTATAGTGATATTTGAGGGGGAATAACACCGCTCCCAGCACACACTATGTGGTATTATTATATAGGGGAGAGGGGACTGTACAGTGATATATGAGGGGGAATAACACAGCTCCCAGCACACACTGATATGTGGTATTATTATTATATAGGGGAGAGGGGACTGTACAGTGATATATGAGGGGGAATAACACACACTGATATGTGGTATTATTATATAGGGGAGAGGGGACTGTACAGTGATATATGAGGGGGAATAACACAGCTCCCAGCACACACTATGTGGTATTATTATTATATATGGGAGAGGGGACCGTACAGTGATATATGAGGGGGAATAACAGCTCCCAGCACATACTGATATGTGGTGTTATTCTTATATAGGGGAGAGGGGACTGTACAGTGATATATGAGGGGGAATTACACAACTCCTAGCACATACTGATATGTGCTATTATTATTATATAGGGGAGAGGGGACTGTACAGTGATATATGAGGGGGAATAACAGCTCCCAGCACACACTGATATATGCTATTATTATTATATAGGGGGAGAAGGGACTGTACAGTGATATATGAGGCGGAATAACACAGCTCCCAGCACACACTTATATGTGGTATTATTATTATATAGGGGACAGGGGACCGTACAGTGATATATAAGGGGGAATAACACAGCTCCCAGCACACACTGATATATGCTATTATTATTATTATATAGGGGAGAGGGGACTGTACAGTGATATATGAGGGGGAATAACACAGCTCCCAGCACACACCTATATGTATTATTATTCTTATATAGGGGATAGGGGACAGTACAGTGATATGAGGGGGAATAACACAGCTCCCAGTACACACTGATATGTGGTATTATTATATAGGGGGGGAAGGGACCGTACAGTGATATATGAGGGGGAATAGCACAGCTCCCAGCACACACTGATATGTGGTATTATTCTTATATAGGGGAGAGGGGACTGTACAGTGATATATGAGGGGGAATAACACAGCTCCCAGCACACACTATGTGCTATTATTATTATATAGGGGAGAGGGGACTGTACATTGATATATGAGGGGGAATAACACAGCTCCCAGCACACACTGATATGTGGTATTATTATTATATAGGGGGACAGGGGACCGTACAGTGATATGAGGGGGAATAACACAGCTCCCAGTACACACTGATATGTTCTATTATTATATTGGGGAGAGGGGACTGTACAGTGATGTATGAGGGGGAATAACACAGCTACCAGCACACACTGATATGTGGTATTATTATATAGGGGACAGGGGACTGTACAGTGATATATGAGGGGGAATAACACAGCTCCCAGCACACACTGATATGTGGTATTATTATATAGGGGGCGAAGGGACCTTACAGTGATATATGAGGGGGAATAGCGCAGCTCCCAGCACACACTGATATGTGGTATTATTCTTATATAGGGGAGAGGGGACTGTACAGTGATATATGAGGGGGAATAACACAGCTCCCAGCACACACTATGTGCTATTATTATTATATAGGGGAGAGGGGACTGTACAGTGATATATGAGGGGGAATAATCCACACTGATATGTGGTATTATTATATAGGGGAGAGGGGACTGTACAGTGATATATGAGGGGGAATAACACAGCTTCCCAGCACACACTGATATTTGCTATTATTATTATTATTATATTGGGGGAGTGGGGACTGTACAGTGATATATGAGGGGCAATAACACTGCTCCCAGCACACACTGATATGTGGTATTATTCTTATATACGGGAGAGGGGGACTGTACAGTGATATATGAGGGGGGAATAACACAGCTCCCAGCACACACTATGTGCTATTATTATATAGGGGAGAGGGGGACTGTACAGTGATATTTGAGGGGGGAATAACACAGCTCCCAGCACACACTATGTGCTATTATTATATAGGGGAGAGGGGACTGTACAGTGATATATGATTGGGAATAACACACACTGATGTGTGGTATTATTATATAGGGAAGAGGGGATTGTACAGTGATATATGAGGGGGAATAACACAGCTCCCAGCACACACTGATATGTGCTATTATTATTATATAGGGGAGAGGGGACTGTACAGTGATATATGAGGGGGAATAACACAGCTCCCAGCACACACTGATATGTGGTATTATTATATAGGGGAGAGGGGACTGTACAGTGATATATGAGGGGGAATAACACAGCTCCCAGCACATACTGATATGTGTTATTATTATTATTATATAAGGGAGAGGGGACTGTACAGTGATATATGAGGGGGAATAACACAGCTCCCAGCACACACTGATATGTGCTATTATTATATAGGGGAGAGGGGGACTGTACAGTGATATATGAGGGGGAATAACACAGCTCCCAGCACACACTATGTGGTATTTATTATATAGGGGGAGAGGGGACTGTACAGTGATATATGAGGGGGAATAAATCATCTCCCAGCACACACTGATATGTGGTATTCTTCTTATATAGGGGACTGTAGTACAGTGATATATCAGGGGGAATAACACAGCTCCCAGCATACACTGATATGTGGTATTATTATATAGGGGGAGAAGGGACCGTACAGTGATATATGAGGGGGAATAGCACAGCTCCCGGCACACACTGATATATGCTATTATTATTATTATATAGGGGAGAGGGGACTGTACAGTGATATATGAGGGGGAATAACACAGCTCCCAGCACACACTGATTTGTGGTATTGCTATTATATAGTGGAGAGGGGACTGTACAGTGATATATGAGGGGGAATAACACAGCTCCCAGCACATACTGATATGTGCTATTATTATTATATAGGGGAGATGGGACTGTACAGTGATATGAGGGGGAATAACACACACTGATATGTGGTATTATTATATAGGGGAGAGGGGACTGTACAGTGATATATGAGGGGGAATAACACAGCTCCCAGCACACACTGATATGTGGTATTATTATTATATAGGGGAGAGGGGACTGTACAGTGATATATGAGGGGGAATAACACAGCTCCCAGCACATACTGATATGTGGTATTATTATTATATAGGGGAGAGTGGACTGTACAGTCATATATGAGGGGGAAGAACATAGCTCCCAGAACACACTGATATGTGGTATTATTATTATATAGGGTAGAGGGGACTGTACAGTGATATATGAGGGGGAATAACACAGCTCCCAGCACACACTATGTGGTATTATTATATAGGGTAGAGGGGACTGTACAGTGATATATGAGGGGGAATAACACAGCTCCCAGCACACACTGATATGTGGTATTATTCTTATATAGGGTAGAGGGGACTGTACAGTGATATATGAGGGGGAATAACACAAATCCCAGCACTTACTGATATGTGCTATTATTATTATATAGGGGAGAGGGGACTGTACAGTGATATATGAGGGGGAATAAGACAGCTCCCAGCACACACTGATATGTGCTATTATTATTATATAGGGGAGAGGGGACCGTACAGTGATATGAGGGGGAATAACACAGCTCCCAGCACACACTGATATATGGTATTATTATTATATTGGGGAGAGGGGACTGTACAGTGATATATGAGGGGGAATAACACAGCTCCCAGCACACGCTGATATGTGGTATTATTATATAGGGGAGAGGGGACTGTACAGTGATATATGAGGGGGAATAACACAGCTCCCAGCACACACTGGTATGTGGTATTTTTCTTATATAAGGGAGAGGTGACTGTACAGTGATATATGAGGGGGAATAACACAGTTCCCAGCACACACTGATATGTGCTATTATTATTATATAGGGGAGATGGGACTGTACAGTGATATGAGGGGGAATAACACACACTGATATGTGGTATTATTATATAGGGGAGAGGGGACTGTACAGTGATATATGAGGGGGAATAACACAGCTCCCAGCACACACTGATATGTGGTATTATTATTATATAGGGGAGAGGGGACTGTACAGTGATATATGAGGGGGAATAACACAGCTCCCAGCACATACTGATATGTGGTATTATTATTATATAGGGGAGAGTGGACTGTACAGTCATATATGAGGGGGAAGAACATAGCTCCCAGAACACACTGATATGTGGTATTATTATTATATAGGGTAGAGGGGACTGTACAGTGATATATGAGGGGGAATAACACAGCTCCCAGCACACACTATGTGGTATTATTATATAGGGTAGAGGGGACTGTACAGTGATATATGAGGGGGAATAACACAGCTCCCAGCACACACTGATATGTGGTATTATTCTTATATAGGGTAGAGGGGACTGTACAGTGATATATGAGGGGGAATAACACAAATCCCAGCACTTACTGATATGTGCTATTATTATTATATAGGGGAGAGGGGACTGTACAGTGATATATGAGGGGGAATAAGACAGCTCCCAGCACACACTGATATGTGCTATTATTATTATATAGGGGAGAGGGGACCGTACAGTGATATGAGGGGGAATAACACAGCTCCCAGCACACACTGATATATGGTATTATTATTATATTGGGGAGAGGGGACTGTACAGTGATATATGAGGGGGGAATAACACAGCTCCCAGCACACGCTGATATGTGGTATTATTATATAGGGGAGAGGGGACTGTACAGTGATATATGAGGGGGAATAACACAGCTCCCAGCACACACTGGTATGTGGTATTTTTCTTATATAAGGGAGAGGTGACTGTACAGTGATATATGAGGGGGAATAACACAGTTCCCAGCACACACTGATATGTGCTATTATTATTATATAGGGGAGAGGGACTGTACAGTCATATATGAGGGGGAAGAACACAGCTCCCAGAACACACTGATATGTGGTATTATTATTATATAGGGTAGAGGGGACTGTACAGTGATATATGAGGGGGAATAACACAGCTCCCAGCACACACTATGTGGTATTATTATATAGGGGGAGAGGGGACTGTACAGTGATATATGAGAGGGAATAACACAGCTCCCAGCACACACTGATATGTGGTATTATTATTATATAGGGGAAAGGGGACGGTACAGTGATATATGAGGGAGAATAATACAGCTCCCAGCACACACTGATATGTGCTATTATTATTATATAGGGGAGAGGGGACCGTACAGTGATATGAGGGGGAATAACACAGCTCCCAGCACACACTGATATATGGTATTATTATTATATTGGGTAGAGGGGACTGTACAGTGATATATGAGGGGGAATAACACAGCTCCCAGCACACACTGATATGTGGTATTATTATTATATAAGGGAGAGGTGACTGTACAGTGATATATGAGGGGGGATAGCACACGCTGATATGTGGTATTATTATATAGGGGAGAGGGGACTGTACAGTGATATATGAGGGGGAATAACACAGCTCCCAGTACACACTGATATGTTCTATTATTATTATATTGGTGAGAGGGACTGTACAGTGATATATGAGGGGGAATAACACAGCTCCCAGCACACACTGATATGTGGTATTATTATATAGGGGATTGGGGACTGTACAGTGATATATGAGGGGGAATAACACAGCTCCCAGCACACACTGATATGTGGTATTATTATATAGGGAAGAGGGGACTGTACAGTGATATATGAGGGGGAATAACACAGCTCCCAGCACACACTATGTGGTATTATTATTATTGTATAGGGGAGAGGGGACTGTACAGTGATATATGAGGGGGAATAACACAGCTCCCAGCACATACTGATATGTGGTATTATTATTATATAGGGTAGAGGGGACTGTACAGTGATATTTGAGGGGGAATAACACACACTGATATGTGGTATTATATAGGGGAGAGGGGACTGTACAGTGATATATGAGGGGGAATAACACAGCTCCCAGCACACACTGATATGTGGTATTATTATTATATAGGGGACAGGTGACGGTACAGTGATATATGAGGGAGAATAATACAGCTCCCAGCACACACTGATATGTTCTATTATTATTATATAGGGGAGAAGGGACCGTACAGTGATATATGAGGGGAATAACACAGCTCCCAGCACACACTGATATATGGTATTATTATTATATTGGGGAGAGCGGACTGTACAGGGATATATGAGGGGAATAACACAGCTCCCAGCACACACTGATATGTGGTATTATTATTATATAAGGGAGAGGTGACTGTACAGTGATATATGAGGGTGAATAACACAGTTCCCAGCACACACTGATATGTACTATTATTATTATATAGGGGAGAGGGGACTGTACAGTGATATATGAGGGGGAATAACACAGCTCCCAGCACACACTGATATATGCTATTATTATTATATAGGGGGAGAGGGGACTGTACAGTGATATATGAGGCAGAATAACACAGCTCCCAGCACACACTGATATGTGGTATTATTATATAGGGGGAGAAGGGACCGTACAGTGATATATGAGGGGGAATAACACAGCTCCCAGCACACACTGATATGTGCTATTATTATTATATAGGGGAGAGGGGACTGTACAGTGATATATGAGGGGGAATAACACAGCTCCCAGCACACACTGATATGTGGTATTATTATTATATAGGGAGTGGGGACTGTACACTGATATGTGAGGGGGAATAACACAGCTCCCAGCACACACTGATTTGTGGTATTGCTATTATTTAGGGGGAGAAGGTACCGTACAGTGATATATGAGGGGGAATAACACAGCTCCCAGTACACACTGATATGTTCTATTATTATTATATTGGGGAGAGGGACTGTACAGTGATATATGAGGGGGAATAACACAGCTCCCAGCACACACTGATATGTGGTATTATTATATAGGGGATTGGGGACTGTACAGTGATATATGAGGGGGGAATAACACAGCTCCCAGCACACACTGATATGTGGTATTATTATATAGGGGAGAGGGGACTGTACAGTGATATATGAGGGGGAATAACACAGCTCCCAGCACACACTATGTGGTATTATTATTATTATATAGGGGAGAGGGGACTGTACAGTGATATATGAGGGGGAATAACACAGCTCCCAGCACATACTGATATGTGGTATTATTATTATATAGGGGGAGAGGACTGTACAGTGATATTTGAGGGGAATAACACACACTGATATGTCGTATTATATAGGGGAGAGGGGACTGTACAGTGATATATGAGGGGGAATAACACAGATCCCAGCACACACTATGTGGTATTATTATTATATAGGGTGAGAGGGGACTGTACAGTGATATATGAGGGGGAATAACACAGCTCTCAGCACACACTGATATGTGGTATTATTCTTATATAGGGGAGAGGGGACTGTACAGTGATATATGAGGGGGAATAACACAGCTCCCAGCACATACTGATATGTGCTATTATTATTATATAGGGGGAGAGGGGACTGTACAGTGATATATGAGGGGGAATATCACACACTGATATGTGGTATTATTATATAGGGGATTGGGGACTGTACAGTGATATATGAGGGGGAATAACACAGCTCCCAGCACACACTGATATGTGGTATTATTATATAGGGGAGAGGGGACTGTACAGTGATATATGAGGGGGAATAACACAGCTCCCAGCACACACTATGTGGTATTATTATTATTATATAGGGGAGAGGGACTGTACAGTGATATATGAGGGGGAATAACACAGCTCCCAGCACATACTGATATGTGGTATTATTATTATATAGGGGAGAGGGGACTGTACAGTGATATTTGAGGGGGAATAACACACACTGATATGTGGTATTATATAGGGGAGAGGGGACTGTACAGTGATATATGAGGGGGAATAACACAGATCCCAGCACACACTATGTGGTATTATTATTATATAGGGTGAGAGGGGACTGTACAGTGATATATGAGGGGGAATAACACAGCTCCCAGCACACACTGATATGTGGTATTATTCTTATATAGGGGAGAGGGGACTGTACAGTGATATATGAGGGGGAATAACACAGCTCCCAGCACACACTGATATGTGCTATTATTATTATATAGGGGAGAGGGGGACTGTACAGTGATATATGAGGGGGAATATCACAGCTCCCAGCACACACTGATATGTGGTATTATTATTATATAGGGAGAGGGGACTGTACACTGATATGTGAGGGGGAATAACACAGCTCCCAGCACACACTGATTTGTGGTATTGCTATTATTTAGGGGGAGAAGGGACCGTACAGTGATATATGAGGGGGAATAACACAGCTCCCAGTACACACTGATATGTTCTATTATTATTATATTTGGAGAGGGACTGTACAGTGATATATGAGGGGGAATAACACAGCTCCCAGCACACACTGATATGTGGTATTATTATATAGGGGATTGGGGACTGTACAGTGATATATGAGGGGGAATAACACAGCTCCCAGCACACACTGATATGTGGTATTATTATATAGGGGAGAGGGGACTGTACAGTGATATATGAGGGGGAATAACACAGCTCCCAGCACACGCTATGTGGTATTATTATTATTATATAGGGGAGAGGGGACTGTACAGTGATATATGAGGGGGAATAACACAGCTCCCAGCACATACTGATATGTGGTATTATTATTATATAGGGGAGAGGGGACTGTACAGTGATATTTGAGGGGGAATAACACAGCTCCCAGCACACACTGATATGTGGTATTATTATTATATAGGGGAGAGGGGACTGTACAGTGATATATGAGGGGGAGTAACACAGCTCCCAGCACACACTGATATGTGGTATTATTATTATATAGGGGAGAGGGGACTGTACAGTGATATATGAGGGGGAATAACACAGCTCCCAGCACACACTGATATGTGGTATTATTATTATATAGGGGAGAGGGGACCGTACAGTGATATATGAGGGGGAATAACACAGCTCCCAGCACACTGATATGTGCTATTATTATTATATAGGGGCAGAGTGGACTGTACAGTGATATATGAGGGGGAATAACACAGCTCCTAGCACACACTGATATGTGCTATTATTATATAGGGAGAGGGGACTGTACATTGATATTTGAGGGGGAATAACACAGCTCCCAGCACACACTGATTTGTGCTATTATTATTATTATATAGGGGAGAGGGGACTGTACAGTGATATATGAGGTGACTGCTGGGAATGGGACATTATACAGTAACACCAGGGGATGTGTCTGGGTGATGACTGGACAGGTGACTGCTGGGAATGGGACGTTATACAGTAACACCAGGAGATGTGTCTGGGTGATGTCTGGAGAGGTGACTGCTGGGAATGGGACATTATACAGTAACACCAGGGGATGTGTCTGGGTGAGGAATGGAGAGGTTACTGCTGGGTATGGGACATTATACGGTAACACCAGGGGATGTGTCTGGGTGATGACTGGATAGGTGACTGCTGGAAAGGGACATTATACAGTAACACCGGGGGATGTGTCTGGGTGATGACTGGAGAGGTGACTGCTGGGAATGGGACATTATACAGCAGGGGTCTTCAACCCTGGCCCTCCAGCTGCTGTGGAACTACACATCCCAGCATGCACTGCCATAGATTTAGCATGCTGTTATATCAAAAACGTGGCAGTGCATGCTGGGATATGTAGTTCTACAGCAGCTGGAGGGCCAAGGTTGAAGACCCCTTTTATATAGTAACACCAGGGGATGTGTCTGGGTAATGACTGGAGAGGTGACTGCTGGGAATGGGACATGATACAGTAACACCAGGGGATGTGTCTGGGTGATGACTGGGGAGGTGACTACTGGGAATGGGACATTATATAGTAACACCAGGGGATGTGTCTGATTGATGACTGGAAGTGACTGCTGGGAATAGGACATTATACAGTAACACCGGGGATGTGTCTGGGTGATGACTGGGGAAGTGACTGCTGGGAATAGGACATTATACAGTAACACCGGGGGATGTGTCTGGGTGATGACTGACAGGTGATTGCTGGGAATGAACCTTATACAGTAACACCAGGGGATGTGTCTGGGTGATGACTGGATAGGTGACTGCTGGGAAGGGGACATTACACAGTAACACCAGGGGATGTGTCTGGGTGATGACTGGAGAGGTGACTGCTGGGAATGGGACATTATACTGTAACACCAGGGATGTGTCTGGGTAATGACTATCATTGTGTGTGTGTCAGGTTCCTATAAGGTGTCAGGATGTCACTGTCTATGTCTCCATGCAGGAGGGGGATTATATAGAGGAACACAGGGGTCTGTACAAGGACATGATGATGGAGAATCACCGGACCCTCACATCACTGGGTAAGAGGAGACTATCTTGTATTTGTTGGGGGGATCAGGTATGGGGGCCCCCTATATACACACATCACCTGATAATCACATGTATACAATGTACTCACTCACTGTGTGTCTCCTACAGATGGACTCAGTAACAGAAATACACCAGAGAGATGTCCCCGTCCTCTTTATTCACAGGATCGTACAGAGGAGAATCACAGGATCCCACAGGAACATCAGGTAGAGAATCTGTGTGTGTTTTATGTACTTAAATTATATTGTGTAATCTCCATTGTTGAAAAGAAACATCACTAATTTTTTTTATTGTTTAATGTATTAATAAGGTTGATGTTCTGACTGATATTAAAGCAGAAGATATAGACGGAGAAGAAGAGACGTATGTGACTGATATAAAGGCAGAAGATATAAAGGGAGAAGAAGAGACGTATGTGACTGATATAAAGGCAGAAGATATAAAGGGAGAAGAAGAGACGTATGTGACTAATATTAAGGCAGAAGATACAGAGGCAGAAGAAGAGACGTATGTGACTGATATAAAGGCAGAAGATATAGAGGGAGAAGAGACGTATGTGACTGATATAAAGGCAGAAGATATAGAGGGAGAAGAAGAGACGTATGTGACTGATATAAAGGCAGAAGATACAGAGGAAAAAGAAGAGACGTATGTGACTGATATAATTGCAGAAGATATAGAGGGAGAAGAAGAGACGTATGTGAGGGGTGATAAGTGGTGTAAGGTGGAGGAAATCCCTACAGATATCATCACTGGTGAGTAATAAACACTTGTTACACAATAGTCGCATATTCCTCTTGTTCAAGTCACTACAGCAATCTCTTATCCTACACCCTCCTCTGTCAGTTCAAGCTGATCAGATAAATGTAATCAACCCTTATTAGACTCCTATTCCCCTAATCCTATCATGTCACTGTGTATTACCAGCCCAGAGATCTGACCTGTCTCCTCCCCACACTCTCTGGTGTATCTCATACATTGTATTACATCACACATACCCGTATATCCATGTTATTACATCATACACACCCTTATATCCATGTTATCCTTCACCCATTGTATTACATCACACACCCTTATATCCATGTTATTCTCACACATTGTATTACATCACACACCCCTTATATCCATGTTATTCTCACCCATTGTATTACATCACACACCCTTATATCCATGTTATTCTCACCCATTGTATTACATCTCACACACCCTTATATCCATGTTATTGTCACCCATTGTATTACATCACACACCCTTATATCCATGTTATCCTCACCCATTGTATTACATCACACACACCCTTATATCCATGTTATTCTCACACATTGTATTACATCACACACACCCTTATATCCATGTTATCCTCACCCATTGTATTACATCACACACCCTTATATCCATGTTATTCTCACCCATTGTATTACATCACACACACCCTTATATCCATGTTATTCTCACACATTGTATTACATCACACACCACCCTTATATCCATGTTATCCTCACCCATTGTATTACATCACACACCCTTATATCCATGTTATCCTCACCCATTATATTACATCACAACACCCTTATATCCATGTTATTCTCACCCATTGTATTACATCACACACACCCTTATATCCATGTTATTCTCACCCATTGTATTACATCACACACCCCTTATATCCATGTTATTCTCACCCATTGTATTACATCACACACCCTTATATCCATGTTATTCTCACCCATTGTATTACATCTCACACACCCTTATATCCATGTTATTGTCACC
Organism: Taudactylus pleione; assembly: GCA_031769625.1. Taxonomy (NCBI): domain Eukaryota; kingdom Metazoa; phylum Chordata; class Amphibia; order Anura; family Myobatrachidae; genus Taudactylus; species Taudactylus pleione. The sequence goes on from JAUIMM010001710.1 coordinate 971,911, forward strand.
CATTGTATTACATCACACACCCTTATATCCATGTTATCCTCACCCATTGTATTACATCACACACCCTTATATCCATGTTATCCTCACCCATTGTATTACATCACACACCCTTATATCCATGTTATCCTCACCCATTGTATTACATCACACACCCTTATATCCATGTTATTCTCACCCATTGTATTACATCACACACCCTTATATCCATGTTATTCTCACCCATTGTATTACATCTCACACACCCTTATATCCATGTTATTCTCACCCATTGTATTACATCACACACCCTTATATCCATGTTATCCTCACCCATTGTATTACATCACACACACCCTTATATCCATGTTATCCTCACCCATTGTATTACATCACACACACCCTTATATCCATGTTATCCTCACCCATTGTATTACATTACACACCATTATATCCATGTTATTCTCACCCATTGTATTACATCACACACACCCTTATATCCATGTTATTCTCACCCATTGTATTACATCACACACCCTTATATCCATGTTATTCTCACCCATTGTATTACATCACACACCCTTATATCCATGTTATTCTCACCCATTGTATTACATCACACACCCTTATATCCATGTTATTCTCACCCATTGTATTACATCACACACACCCTTATATCCATGTTATCCTCACCCATTGTATTACATCACACACACCCTTATATCCATGTTATTCTCACCCATTGTATTACATCACACACACCCTTATATCCATGTTATTCTCACCCATTGTATTACATCACACACCTCTTATATCCATGTTATTCTCACCCATTGTATTACATCACACACACCCTTATATCCATGTTATTCTCACCCATTGTATTACATCACACACCCTTATATCCATGTTATTCTCACCCATTGTATTACATCACAACACCCTTATATCCATGTTATTCTCACCCATTGTATTACATCACACACACCTTATATCCATGTTATTCTCACCCATTGTAATTACAATCACATACACACACCCTTATATCCATGTTATTCTCACCCATTGTATTACATCACACACCCTTATATCCATGTTATTCTCACCCATTGTATTACATCACACACCCTTATATCCATGTTATTCTCACCCATTGTATTACATCACACAACCCTTATATCCATGTTATTCTCACCCATTGTATTACATCACACACCCTTATATCCATGTTATTCTCACCCATTGTATTACATCACAACACCCTTATAATCCATGTTATTCTCACCACATTGTATTACATCACAACACACCCTTATATCCATGTTATTCTCACCCATTGTATTACATCACACACCCTTATATCCATGTTTATTCTCACCCATTGTATTACATCACACACACCCTTATATCCATGTTATTCTCACCCATTGTATTATAATCACACACCCTTATATCCATGTTATTCTCACCCATTGTATTACATCACACACACCCTTATATCCATGTTATTCTCACCCATTGTATTACATCAACACACACTCCTTATATCCATGTT